>VXBW01000785.1:68663-135180 GCA_013400375.1 Thinocorus orbignyianus | reverse complement strand
GGGAGCGGGGAAGGGGGTGGTCCCCGACCCGGCTCCGAGGTGGGGGGTATCCATCCTGGAGCCCCACCCCGAGTGTTTGTTGGCTAAAAAAAAGTCAAGCCCACTTTCTTTGCTTTATTTTTTAACCTTTTCTTCTATATTTTTTCTTTTAAACCAGGGTTCCTGCCTCCTCTCGCAACCCCGAGCGCAAAAGTCCCCGTCCCGCCATCGCCCTTGTCAAAAGCCGCCGGGAAATGTTTTGCTGAGCAACAAGGGAGGGAAAAGAAATTAATGGAAGGGAATTCAGGCGATGCCTGAGACACTCCGGGGTACAGCAAGTGACATCTGTCCTCCTGGGAAGAACGGATTGCAAGGCAAGACCCCTGGAGAAGCATCCCCTTTGAGAGGGGATGTGCTGGGGTAGGAACAAAGCCACTTTATGGGCAGAAAAAACCCTTTTCCACAACCTCTGCTCACATCCCAGTCGGCTGTGGAAGCTTCTTGCCCCTGCACCAGGTCACATAAAGCAGCATCTTAGTCCTTCATCTTGCTCACACCTTACACCTTCCCACTCTAGGGTTGGACCAGATCATCCTTGAGGTCCCTTCCAACCTGGGGTTCTATGGTTCTGTGACTGATTCTATAATTCTCATCATACATCTCGTCAGAAACACTCCAGAAGCCTTGAATGGGCATTGGGTTGTACCAGAAAAACTTTCTCAGGTGAATAAAATTTGCCAAATGAAAGAAGGAGCTTTTTTATGCGGCAGCCAGCAGTGATTCCTGCCCAGCAATCAGCCAGCCCAAGAAGCTAAATATTAGACACATATAAAATACATACCCTCTAGATTAACTCTTGACTAATTAGCACTTTATGTTATATCATCACCCTGCAGGTGTATATAACTTTGAAATAAATCTGACCTGTAGTGACTGGATGTCTTCGATACACACTTCACTAGTTAATTTTAACAGAGTCCTACCACAATCACTCCTGCCCCATAGCAGTAAATTCCAGGAGTTAACAATTTGTCCAAGAATTAATACTAGGACACATTATTTTCTAGAATCCTGTTCTATTTCCTTGCAATGTGGTTTCTCTCTACTTTAACAGTTGATTTTTGCGCTTCTCCCAGCCACCGTGTGCCAGCAGCAATTCCCCATCCCACTTTGTTGACAGTGGGACCAGGGTCAGACCCGAAACCCTTCTCCTGTGGGAGAGACCTGTGTCCGGGCAGCATCTGCTGGCATCTCGTAAGGGATTTCAGCAAAACTCCCTTTCATTTGGTTTTAATAAATGAAATTTAATTCTTAGCATGCAAAAGCCCTATCAGTTTATCCTTGGCTTTTGTTCATTTAGGTGATTTATGAGTCTAACATAATTTTGGGGGTTTTTTTCAGTTTTCCTGACTTCTGGCAAAAGCTATCTAAACCAAAATGATGCCTCTCAAAGCTGCCATAATTGGTATCTTGTATTTCCGTTGCTGAAGTAGCATTTGCTGCCTGAAAGACAAGTTTTCTGTCTGTCATGCTGAAGCTTTTTTGAACTTCTGGTGGAGTATTTTCCCTGGGCCTGAGAGAGAGAGAGAGAGAGAGGCAAAACTGAGCCAAATTCGCTCTTAGCACTAGTCATTTTTGCATTACATTTTATGGGGTTTTTATTAGATTGACTAGTGTAGGACGCAAAGGTTTTAAATTATAGTGAAAAGCCAAATGGTTTTCAAAGATCTTGGCTAAACTACCCTTTTTTTTTTTCTTTTTTTTTTTTCCTTTCTTTTTAATTTCTGACCTTAGCTGTATGTTGGAAAAGAAATCTCCACCTCTGTAAACTCTGTTACGTATAAAAATTATCCAATTCCTGGTTATCCAAGTGACCCAATTCACGCACCCCATCATGAAATCACCAAGTGAATGCTACAAGTAGTCTGTCTTTTTTGTTTCGGTTTATGTTTTTTTTTGACAAGCTAACCTCAGGAAATGAAGGAGGCAGTTGTCCTTCTGGTTCCAAAGCCCCTGGATCCTGCTCGTGGTGAGGGAACCGACTGAACAGGTTTAACATTTTCGTGTACAGTCTAAACTCATTTAAAACTCTACAGCCCTGCGGGCAAATCCGGGCTCCTCCTGGAGTTCCCATATGCTTGATGCCCACACGCAGCAGCAGTTCACCACCCCTTCCTTCCAGCCTGCAGCCTCCTTGCCTCCTGGATTTACGGAGGTGATGTGGAAAGCAGACCCCCATGAAGAATTACGACCAAGGAAACAATCAGTGCTGCCATTTCTAAGCTGGTTGTACACATGCTGCCTTTCACACATCCAAATATTTAAAGAAAAATAGGAAACGTCCCCCCTCCAAAATGCCATAAGGGAAAAAAGAATAGGAAATCCCAAAATAAAAACCCCAAACAACTTAAAAGAATCAGAATGTACGATCTTTGGAGTCACAACCCATCAGTTAAAACTGCCAGTTCACACAACCTGACGTTTATAGCCCTCTCAACCCAGGCTGGTCTTTGACACCCTTAGATTTCAGGCTGACACAGTTGTGAATTACATCTGTCTCTTCTTGCTTTAGAAGAACCCTTGGAGAAGAGGAGGATGGCCCTTGCTTGGTGCAGCAGGGTTGTGGCATCCTGACAGGAGCAGAGTCTATACGTGCCATGGGCTGGAGAGGGAAAAGGCCGGTAAGATGCAAAGAGGAGAAGAGATGAAGCTTCTGCTGTGCTTACAGTGTTCAGGCATAAATAATGCAACCATTAAGATTTACAAAAATGAGGCCACACTATAAATATGTCCCTTTTTTTTTTTTAAAGAGCAAGAAAAGAATGAATCTGGAGTTTAAGTGCTGGAGTATGGGAAGGAGAGGAACATATGTCGGATATAAATCCCAGTGCCATGGTGGGAGGAAACATGTTCTTGACAGCAGCACAGGCAGATGCCGAATAGGTCAGTATATGGCAACGCTGGGAAACAGAACAAGTGAGATGTCTCCAGAATAGCTGGTGAGATGTCTCCAGAATAGCTGGCACATGAGACAGCACCAAAAAGAAAGCACTATTTCTGTAGTGCGTGATTCGACACGGTTTGTTAATTGCACACATCCCTCTGTAGAGACCGTGATGGTATTGATGTATCTTCTGAAGTTCCCTTACACATAAATATTTAATTTTTGTTTTAAAAACTGTAATCTAACTGTATATAGGTACAGATGCACGTGAATAGAGTGGTCTCTCCTGCAGTGCCCCATGGCTGCTGCACCTGCTTTGCTTTGCAGCAAGTCCCTGCATTTTTCTAGCAAATCAGGAGCATCACGTGTTGAAAGAAAAAAGCATGGTCTGACCTTTGGTAAATCTCCTTGAAAGTGGCACTTCTTTTATGATACTGATCTTCAGGCCTGCAAGCGATACAATATACACTCAAAAGAATTATAAGGTAGTCAGAATTTTGTTTGGCTGCCTCATGCTTTCGTCCTGATGCTCTCTCCCAATTTGTAGCCCTTTCCCTCTCTGGTTATGTGCAATCTGGGCATCCAGCAACCTCCTTAAAGGCAGAGCGATTCTCAGTTGCTCACCAACACAAGAAGCAAGAAACTCTTTGTGGTCTCACTTCTAACCTCAAAGCAAAGCAAATCTTTTGGTATAAATGCAAATTAAAAACAGAGAAAATGGAAGTTTGCATGAGGTTACTGCTTTTCGCTTTGCTGCAGTCTTCCTCTGGTATCTCCTCATTTATGTCCTCTGCTTTTACTTTCTCATCTGACTCCTCTTCTATTTGCCTTCATTTTGATTGTGCTCACCAGTAAGCTGTACACAGGCTAAGTCTGAAGGGCTTCATTTCCCCATGCTCATTTTTATGTTTAGCTTCCTATCTCTCTGATTATTTTTCTAAATGTTTTCTCTGGGAGTTACATCTTCGTGTTAGTTTTGGCTACCGTTCTTGCTTTCTCAGTAAGTTTGATCTTTGCTCACTCACGAGAGTTACACGTTGAACAAACTGACATGTTAGGATTAAGCCAAGGGTAGCATCTCTTATTCTTTGATTTAGCATGGAATATTTCAGGTAGAAATCAATTAATGCATCTGGAAACTGCTTCTCTAAACCTTGGTTCCTCATATGTGGGTTACAAACTGCATTATACATCACAAATGATTGTCCCTTGAATATCTACCATTAATTGCTGATGGGGAGAGCATGTCATAGAACTACAGAATCATTTAGGGTTGGAAGGGACCTTAAAACCCCCCCAGTGCCACCCCCTGCCCTGGGCAGGGACACCTCCCACCAGCCCAGGTTGCTCCAAGCCCCATCCAGCCTGGCCTTGAGCCCCTCCAGGGATGGGGCAGCCACAGCTTCTCTGGGCAACCTGGGCCAGGCTCTCACCACTCTCACAGCAAAGAAATTATTCCTCGCATCTCATCTAAATCTCCCTTCTTTCTGTTTAAAACCATTACCCCTGACTTGTATAAACCTGTAGTTAAATCAGTACCTCTTATACGTGCCCATTTTCACGTGTCACATCCTAGCACCTCTAAGACTCTAAACTCCAAGTTTTGTCTCCTAGTCAGCGCAGCGTCTGCCCGCCTAATCACTCATTCCCCTATAGATTACAACCAGCCACGAAAGTGGAAAAAAATGCCCTGGTCTCCTCCCTCCCCAGCCCGGGTCTGTAAGTGTGCCGATGAGAGCGTTCTTTCCATAGCACAATCATCACCAGATAATATTTTTAATGAAAGCCATCACGTGTGTGGTGTGGGATTTCAAAGTGAGCATTGTGCCCAGCTGCACAGCTCAGCACTGAAAAACCCTGATGTTAAGAGCATGGCTATATCACAGCACTGTTGGTGCACTCTCCTGTACTCAGTTCTACCTAAAAAGTGGTGTAAAGAAGAAAAACAAACTTGCAGGTTTCAAACTCTCATCACTGCAGGGCTGAAATTTTTAAGCAAGCACCAAAAGAAGCCTGAAAATGCATGCCAGGAGTAGGGCAGAAGCAGTACAAGTCTTGTAAAGAGATATAGGAGGTGAACGATGTTGGGCAGAGCTAACTCAGCCCACCCGGGCAGTGATGCTGAGCAGGGGGAGAGGCAGAGGCATCCCCCATAGGAGAGGGATGTCCACGGGAAGGAATGGCTTAGGTACTGGAATAATAGAATCATAAGAATTGGAAAAGTTGGAAGAACCTTAAAGATCATTGAGTTCCAACCCGGTGCCATGGGCAGAGACACCTCCCACCACACCAGGTTGCCGATGGAAAGACATGAAGGGCTCAGTTTGCTGCTCCTGCTGGCCTCAGAGAGAGAAAAGGAGGAGGCAGAGCCAGAAGGTTGCCCCTGCAGAACTCTCTGGAACTCCAGAGTTTCCTTACCCTTCGCCTGAAAGAGTTATTTGGGGCCTGGGAGCAAGGGCATGGCAGCAGATCTTGTTTCTCCTGAAACAAAACCACTGGGGGAGCAGTGGAAAAACAATAGACGTGATTTATCACAATGTAGAAGAGAGTGAAGACAGTGTGGGAAAGCTGCAGTCAACCAGTTTGGGATGAATGCAACCATAAAAGCAGATGGCACTGCTTTTTTTTCTAACCAGGTGTCCAGCAGTCCATTTATAAGTCACGGCCCTGATACAATCACGTAATTACCTGTAAGAGAACCAGCCTGTTGGGATGTTGATACTTCACCAGCCACAGTGAACATCAGAGCATTCATCTGATTCTTGTCATACGGCTCTGGAACACTACCAAGGTTTCTGCTGAGCTTTCCCACTCGGAATAATACAGGGCAGCAGGCAGCATGCTGGAGCCTCTTCCAGAAATCACAGTCCCGGAGGCTCACAGCTTCATCCTAACTCTAGGCTGATAAGCTTTCCTTGCTCCAGCAACCTTGGTGTCTTCTGCGTGTCTCCTTTGCCTAGGAGACACCTGGGATAATCTCTTCTAGCAGCACAGCACTCAATACAGGGGGAAACTCCATTTAGGACTGAGACAGTATTCCCAAAATTTGTGAATGAGAGACAAACTATATTTGAAACACTTAAGGAATTCTTCAAATATCTGTGGTTCTTCCTTGAATCAAGACCATACGAATTATTAAGTGTTATTCATGCTTATGGATAAAAGGACATGCCCGTGCTGGGCAATAAAGGATACAAATTTCTAATTCACGTTTCTTGATGCCTTCATTCATCCACAGTTGTATTATATTTTCTTTCTCTATTATATTTTCTTTCTGTATTATATTTTAGCTACACACAACTAACGGAAGGATCAAACATGATGAAGAAGCTACTACGTGTTTATTGCAAAAATCAAAATATTGCATTACTTGTACTTTTCCAGACATTTTAGGACAATCTGATTATTTTTTTTTTTTCCCTAAAAGTAGCATCAGATGCCTGGTAGGGGTTTTTTTAACTTATTTTCTCTTTCAATATCATCCTGCATCGGGAGGCTAACCCTCACAAGGCTCGAGGAGCTGCTGACATCATGTGTGTTGTGTGTCAAAGAGCTCAGAATTGGATCTCTCATTACATTCAGCATCAAACTTGTTGCCAGTCACATGAAAATTACATACCTTAGTCATGAAAATCCCTGGCTTTTTGCAGTGTGCTTCCACCTTTGGAGCTGCCAGGCTCTAGCAAAGACTATGCACACTGTACTTTTACTTACAGACCTATAATTTGGCTAAATTTGGCCAGATTTTCATAGGTGCATCAAAGGGCATACTCTTGGCCAGTGTGGCAAAACTTAAACAACCTCAGCTTTTCTCTTTTCTCAACCAAACAACCCTGCCTATGGTTTGCTGTAACCTCAGATACAGTAGAAATGGCTGAACCCTTCAGCAGGAATATCTTGGAGTCTAAAGCAGAAAACAGCTAGGAGCTTTCCAACCCAAACACACAAGAAAACCCAAACCTGAAAACCTGGATCTTATCGCTGAGAAATGGCAGGCAGCCTTGGGAACAGGCACCACTACCGGCAATATTTGTAATAATTCTGATACTCTAATCTCTTTATCTTCCTCCTGCATCTCTTCTTTTATCTTCATGATGATGCCACGGAATTCACAGCACCAAAATGTGGTGTTTGTTGGGTAATTTTTTTCTTTTCTTTTTCCTTTGGCTTCATTCTCCTAATTAAAATGGCCTCATTTTTATTATTGGAAAAAAGCAAAGGTTCTAGTGTACCTTCCATGCACTCCCTTCTTGTGAGAAGGTGTAGTTATCCTCCTCCTTGGCCAGGGCACCACGTCTTACCACGGGATTGAACATAACTGTAGCATCGAACACAGCACAATTGTTCCCTGACTGGCCATGAACCTGCCATGTAACAGGGGTGGGGTGACAATTTTTCAGCAAAATGTTGATTTTTTTAGGGTGGGAGAGGATGATCTCCCAACGGGAGACCATAAGAGTGTCACGTCATCCCAGCCGGGTGGGTGGGATGGAAGTATTTGTAGCGGTGACAGAGAGAACGTGAGAGCTGTCTGTCTCTCTCCTGCCTCTTGGGAAACAGTATATATCTCAGCTGTCCCTGTCATGGGGATTCCTTGAGGTCCCTAATCTGAATCTCCCTCCAAATGCTGAGCAGACACTTTAAACGCGGTATTGCATTGCTATTAATATCACTGTCACCTAGGGCCTGGCTGTATGCGAGGCAAGGCTTGGAGGGTGAAGTAATAACTACTGCTAGACATCCTGATATGTTTTATGGAGCACTTTGTAAACAGGCTGACAAGATCTTTGTCTCCAAGAACACGCTCTGGAATTCAGGCAAGGATGCAGCGTGCTCCTGGGAGCGGAGCAGTGTGCCCCAGGAACCGCCTACCAACATGACCATCCCCACGCACATGAAGTGTAAATCTTTCCACCCTAGCACGTAAACAAAGCTGAAGGAGAGTTGGGAGCAAGCAGGAAGAGAGCCACGCAGTGAGAAGGTGTTGTCTAGCAGGTTTCACCAGCCCATCTGGATGAGGGATGCAGCTGGTCAGGCAGGAGGTCGCTGAGGAGCATTTTTGCGCTTGGGGGATTGCATGTTCAGCAGGAGCCAGGTGTCTCTTTCTCCATCTCCAGCTGTTCTGGGAAGTCCTTTCTGAAGTGAGAGCAGGGTGGAGCTCCACTCACCACACCGGGTGATAGTCATCTCCACGGTGCGTCATCACCTTCTCAGGAGACAGCCTGATGGTGTCCACCTCAGTCAACAGCTTTGTCTTCTGGGTACATCAGCAGCCAACTTCCCACACCTGGGCACCGCGCTCTGCTCCTCTCTTCTGTGTTTTACATTCAACAGCCATTAAAATCCAAGTCCAAGAACAAAGGCCAAAATCCAGAGCTCTTTCCTGCCTGATGAACACCCTCCTCTGTGCCTGGAGACCAACCGTCCCCATCCTCCTCCTCTTCTACCCCAGCACATCTGGAATTCTTTAGCAATCAGGCTGCAATGGGATCCTCACCCAAGCCTGTGCTGCGGGAACACCTTGAGCTGGTTACAGTCTCTGAAATTAGGCAGCCAGCAAGTGGAATTTTCCTTTATTACATTTTTAGGAATACCTAATGTGCACCTAAATAAATGCTTAAATGACACCATCTGCAGGTAGTTAAGTTTTCCGTGTATCCAGCTCAGTGCCTTGGAATTTGACCACTCATCAGGACCTACAGAAGTAAAGGAAATGTGTATTCTAATAGCCAAGAAGTACCAATTTGAACGTTGCTATCTTGCACGATATAAATGAAAAGTAGAATTTGCCTTCTTATGGGGAATGCTATCAGAGGGAATCAGTGTCAGACTGTAAACAAGTGCCAAAATTATGAAAATCAATCTATCTGAGTTTTCACCATTATTTTTTCACAGTATATTGCTACCATTCCTTTTGTTACAGCTTCTGCTGCATTTTTATAACCTAACTCTTTTGTTTAAACTCCCCCCTAAAGCATCCCCTATAATCTCATTGCACCACTGTGGCTATATATGACACCTACTTTTATTTTTTTAAACAGAATTTATTCCTGCAAAATCTTAGACCTGTGTTGTCCCTGCAAACTGCAGGTATCCTGTGGGCAGGACTATCAACTCTACAGCCTCAGGACGACATTTAAGCACAGTGATTAATTTTGCTACCAGTAACAGGTCTGCCAATAGAAGGGTTGGAATGCACCCGAATCAATAATTTTTGTAATGTCTTAAGACTAAAAATGTCATGTCTTAGAGAGAGAGATCTTCCAGTTTGGTGGAAAATAGCAGATAATGACACTTCTGCTGTAGACTTCATATTTTTGGGTTGATCAGCTAAATAAGCACGCCTGAATTGAAGAAAAAATAAATAAAGAAGCCTTTGAAGAGAGTGGTTTTCAAGTCTGCATTGGGAATATAACTGTATATTCTGAACCTCTTGGTCTACCTGTTAATTAAACAGCTCATTTATAAGCTAGTTAAATAACAGCCAAAACATGCACCTCTGGCATGAATCCAGGGGATCCAGTCACTTACCTGCTCTGAAGAGATTTTTCTTGAAAAGACAGTAAATGTCACCGTCCCCTTTGATGACAGATTGTACCTACAGACACACTCCTCCAAAATTTGGCTTGAGATTAGCTGAGGCATTGTTATAAATGCTGTTTTAAGTGCTGCAGCTGATGAAGAAGCAGAGAGAAGAGTGATCTCTGCATACCTGATTAACATCAGGTGTCACTCCGTGCCTCCACAGTTTCTCTTGGCTTGCTCTTTGTCCGTTGCTATTCCCTCTCGGCTACAGCAAGTACCAACAGAAAACTCCACTCTTGCCACTATTTTCCTAGATTTAGAGTGCACGGATACTCAGCTGAAATCCCCCAACCTAAAGCTAGACACATACATAAGTCATTACAGCTTTGAAGCCTCAGTTATTTTATTAAAGATAAGCTTTTCAAAGAAAATATATAGGAATAGATTGAAATTGTGTACAGTCTGTAAAGACTAAAGCCTCAGAGTAGAGATCATAAAACTCTGTCGCTGCTTTTCTGTTACGCTATTTAAGATTTGGGGTTGAAATCCTTTTGAAGGCTGAAACGGGTATTCTATTTTTTAAATGGAAAGCCAAGAGGGCGAGAAGTGGAATCTTCTCATCCCCATCACTCCTCTGGTGTTAGCGATGTAAAATTCTGGTTTCGTGGGAACCAGAAGTGCTGGCTAGAATAAATTTTACAAACTGGGAAGAAAGAACATTTCTGTCTTTGAAGTTGTGACGTTCTGTGAAGCATCACGGATCTGCAAATCTGATATTCCTTTTCTTTCCTAAGTTCTTTCCTGCTCATTCTTGCAATTTGATTATTGACATCACAATCAGAATGCAATTTGATGTATATTTCCAGATATGTCCAAGCTGCACAACGCATATAGTCTAGACATAATTAGAGAAACAAAGAGTGAAAAATCCCAGCTGGTTTTCTTCTTCCATCAACAGGATTAGACTACTTATCAGTTTGGCTCTGCCTTCCGATTCTTATCACAGATTTCAGCTCCACCACCTAATGAAGAGCTGAGATGTGGTAAAGAACAAGACCTTTATTTTCCAGTTTGTCAGGGACTTAATTGTGAAGGTTGAGTCTAACACGTATGAAACGGAGCTTTTTGGGAGATTGTGTTTAAATGTCACGGGGCATTATTTGCAGTCCTTCTCGGGAGTGAAGACAAAGGTAGGGTCAGAGGGTAGACAGGAATCATAATAACATTTTAAAAGGTTCATTTAGTAAATTGGCCAGTGACAGCAAATGCAATACAGAATGTAATCATAGCTTGACTTTGCTTATAATTTCTCCCTATGCTGGCAGATTTTGGAAGAGTGGTCAAAAGAGCGTGTTCACTCCGGAGGTGTTGAAGGCCCTGAGGATATCCTATTCAAGAATAAGATGGAAGTTCACTATAAAAGACCCAAAACAGGAAAAGCATAGAGGCCCTCCATGGCGTTAAGGAGAAAACTGAACATTTGTCATTAATCCTTTGTTAAGATGTGACTGAACTTGTCTAAAATTTTTCCATGTCTTCACTGCAGCAGGAGGAAGCTCAAAGGAATGTGGTACAATGACAGCTACATACTCATGAAATCACAATTCTATAGGAAACACTACAGTCATCTGGCTGGTGTGCATGGGCACTGTTAGCCCTTCCAGCAAGGAACCCATACGTATATGCAGGGCCAGTGTGGCCAGCAATTGGCAGAGCATCACTTTGATGCAAGTGACAAGACTCTGTGTCCAAAGTGGGCTTACTGGGTCCAGTTCTGGGCTCCCCGGGTCAAGAAGGACAGGGAACTGCTGGAGAGGGAACAGCAGAGGACTATAAAGGTGATGAGGGAACTAGAATACCTCTTGACTTGGTCTTTTTAGTCTGGAGAATAGAAGACTGAGGGGGGGATCTGATCAACACCTAGAAATACTTCAAGGGTGGGTGTCAGGAGAATGGGGCCAGGCTTTTTTCAATGGTGTCCAGTGAGAAGACAAGAGGGAATGGGCACAAACTTGAAGTCCCATCTAAACATGAGGAGGAACTTCTTTCCTTTGAGGGTGGCAGAGCCCTGGAAGAGGCTTCCCAGGGAGGTGGTGGAGTCTCTGTCTCCAGAGACATTCAAAACCTGCCTGGACACATTCCTGTGCAACCTGCTCTGAGTAGACCTGCTCTGGTAGGGGAGTTGGACTGGATGATCTCCAGAGGTCCCTTCCAACTCCATATCATTCTGTGATTCTGTGACTCTCTAGTTTGCAATCCTGAGGGTCTGTTTTGTAGAGCGGTGCCACCTTGGATGTTGAGTTGCCATATGGCAACCATGAAGTCTAGATCAGTTGTGAGTTTGCCTCAATCCCCACTTGAAAAATTGCCTTATTTAGTGCTGGGAATGTTTGATGAATGCTAAGTAACACGGTGTTCTCCATGCACTGATGGAGATGATCTTCACTCTAATCAGAATGAAATATCTAAGGCGGGTGATTATTTTAGCATGAGTCATTACAGAGTGGGCAGTTCCCAGGTGCTTCCCTCTCCCTACAAACAAATGAATAGGAAATGAATGTTGCTGCCTTGTGAAAATTGGTGGGGACTTTTCAGGAAGCCTCTTGCAAATTTACTGCTAATGAGTCATCAAAGATAGAGGAATAGTTATCAGTTACAAGTTGCTCCTGATATCCTTATTAGTTGATTATTCACTCAACTACCCAGAGCAGCCTCTGTATACAGTCTGCAAATATGTTTGTATGCAACAGACTTACTGGCAATGACTGTATATTTAATTACAATATATTTAAAATGAGAGCAAAGTAGAATAATCCCTTCGTTGTGCTGGATATATACAGCTTGGTGGACTCAAGTGGTTGCAAGCAGCCTGCTTTCTTTTGATCATCTTCTCACCAACGGCCCTTTAAAGTCTGACAGCCGTGTGCAGCCATACCTCCTGCTGCTATAAACAAGGCAGAGACAAATGGCTTGCAAAAAAAAGGGCTTTTTTTTCCCCTTTTTTGTTAACAGCAGCAATGTAAAGATCTCCCAGCAGACCCTTTAGTCGCTTTCCAGTGTGAATGACAAATTAAGACGGGGCCATGAGCACGACAGCCTCAGATACATCAGAGCAAAGCCAGAGATAACAGTCCATCCTTTAGCTGCCACTTGTTTGGGTCTGAGTCTATAAAAGCATTAATTCTTTCACTTCTCTCATGTATTATTTAGCAATTAAGCAATTTTAAATTGCATTTCTCTTACAGGAGGAGTATCTGTTGAAAGAGAAATCGAGGCAAAGCTGCTCAGATAACATTAAAATATGGTACGTAACTGCAAACAGACCCAAATTATCCCACATTAAAAAGCCACTTCTGTGGCAGAAAATTTTCACTTGTGCAACATATTTTAAACAATTATACAAAGAAAAAACGGTCCAAATGTATCTTCACCCGGTGTGACTAGCTCCCTATTAAGGATTCGCCATGGCGATATCAAATTTATTTTAAATCGTCCACATTATGCCAGTGCAAACTCATTAATATTCATAAATATCTGGAGTCAAACCAGATTCTTCCTCCTCGCGCATCAGAAATCTCACAAACCCCCTCACAACCTGTGGACCAGATTAACTCTTCAAAGGTACTCTTGAAATTATGGTAAATTAATCCAATATTGTGATTTGCTTGAACTGGTTTTGAGATTTTAGTCAGCTTAGTTTGAATTTATCACTGGAAATACTGAAAATGTGCATAGAAACACTCAAAAGGGTCTTCAAATTTTTTTTTCAGCCATTGAAGATGAGAAATAACAAATCAGAATAAATGCTAAAAGTGATTTTTGCTCTAGAGTAGACGGCGTTGGGAGACAGAGGTGGATCTGTGCAATTAAACACTGTCCTGACTTGCTAAGGAGAAACAATTTAGACATTTTAAATGTAATTTTTGGCACAAGCAGCAGTACGGAACTGCAGGAGTCAATCTGGAAGAGAGGTTGGGTGTACATGCAAACAGACAGATGATTCACTTAAAAACACAGTAGATGCTTAATCAGTCATAGAATGGTTAGAATTGGAAGGGACCTTACAGATCACCAAGTTCCAACCCCTCTGCCATGGGCAGGGACACCTCCCACCACACNTAAATAAATAATTAGTAAATAATTAAAAGTATTTACCAAAATCTATATTAAAGTGATGGTTTCAGTCCAGCCCTCCTGGGTGGCTGGAAAGGTTTAAGGGATGGGACTTTGTCCCCCTGATGGGGAAGAGGCACTTGATGTAAGTGGGATGACAGACAACAGGATATCACATCTGTCTGGTTTTGCTTTTAATGTTGAAATAAGGGTTTATAGAAGGAACAGACACAACAGGGCAGGTGGACACATGCCAGCCTGGGTCAAGGAGGATATTGTGTCTGAAGAAGGAAAGAATGTGATACAATATATAGTTTGGCAAGAAACACAGAAATTGTTTGGATTGAAATAAAAGATAAAAAGACCAAAGAAGGAAGATAGGAAACTATTGTAGCTCATCTGGAACAAATAAAAAAGCAGCCTGGAATATTGATGCGGATAAAGACCATGGAAAAGCCTCGTGTTGGCAAAATTCTGCTGCATGGGATGCGGCAAGGAGAGCAGGAATGCTGTGAGATGCAGGATGGGAGCAGACACAAGCTTCTCTCACCTGCTTAGTTTCAAAATTTCACTTTTTTTAAAGCTCTTTTCCCTGCAGCCAACCTTTCTCCTGCTTTATGCAGCTTTAGAGACCATCAGCCTCGAGGACATCAGTCCACAGGCCTCCTCCTCCCTCCGCAGGTCCCTGCCACAGCCACCCCACCCTGAGCTGCAGCTGCAGGGGGCATCCCAGTGATCCAGGTCCAACTTCAAACAACCCATCCGTGTTAAACTTCAACCACTGAGGGAAAAAAAATGTTTTATTTTAATTAGTTCCCCAAGATGGTTCCAAGGAGATGGAAAAGGGAAAGAGCAGCCAGTGATGGAGGCGGTCGGAGTGGGGACAGCCTTTCTGACAGGGGTTGTGGATGACACTCTTTTAAACTGAACTAAAATCGAAATAACTTGAGCTTTTCCAGCTGAGCTGTGGGCTGAGGAGCTGGTGGGGATGACTCCTCCTGCTCCCTCCTGGACATCTGGAGGCAATATGGTAGGGGAGGTCAGCAGCTCCGACACGGGGAGGGGAAAAGTGAATTTTAAAAGACATGGGTAAAGACACAACATTTGAAGGTATGTAGCACAGAGGATGATACAATTTCATTAAGATGAAGGCTGCATTTTGAGCTACGGGCAGCTGGCAGAGTGGATTCTGCCTGGAAGAAGAGTAGAGGGGTTGTGCTGGCCCTGGGGACACCGTGAGCAGCCAGTCTGGGCTTCCCAGGGCCATCCTGTGGGATCATGCGGTGCTGAGCCACCGTGCTGAGCCCCAGCTCTGCCCAGGGCTGAGCCAACCTTCAAAGAAACCCAGGGGAGAGGCTGTGTTCCCCCATGCTCCTCACTCCAGGTATGCATGATGCCAGGCCCTCTCCAAAAAAGCCTAGAAGTTCCCAAAAAATCATAAGCAGGTGTTGTAAGGGCATTGTAAAGACTCAACTTTAACTCACACAAGGTCAACAGATAAAAATAGGAAGAGCATCTGGAAGGTGACACCCAAGGAAAGGAGCAGGACAAGGAGAGAAGAGCTATTTGTGTTTGGGAACAATGCTGGCACAAAGAACATGTGGACAAAAACCAACCAAAGGCATTTGGGCAGGAGGTTAGACCGTCCCTAGTCACCAGGATGTGGTATTTTGGAACATCTACCCAAAAGGAAGAATAGTGGGAGCAAATCCCAATCCCCGTTGTTTCTACAGTCCTAGAATAGCAGGAGAAATGAAAACCAAGGCTATGCCACCACAAGGCAACTGCAGCACAGAGCTGGTACGTGTTGCCTGGGGGATGCGGGGGACTTTGGGGAAGTGGAAGGGAAGCCTGTGTGTGGAGGGCAACCAAAGGTTGGTGGTTGGGGTGGGTTTGGATACAGTTCCTGATTACGGGTGAGGAGTAGGGATTTTATTTCTGGTTTGGTTTCGCTATGTTTGGTGTTCTGTATTTCAGACCCTCTTATTACAAACTGCTTATTTGGGGTTTTGTAAGCTGGGGCAACACCTTCTTTAAGAAGTGTCTTTGGAAAAGCAAAGTCAATCCTTATTAGTACAGTAGAGGGCCTGACTCTGGATTAAGCACATGAACCTGGGATTGCTCCATAATATTCCGTGTCGTTCTCCCAGTGCAATAAGGAAAGGTCTGGCAGAGGTTTCTAAACTAGACCTTGGCACATGCATCCATGGTTCACAGAGCCATGGTAGGGACAGTCCCCAGACTCTCCACCATCCCTTGGGCCCATCTATCTCAGCCACCCAGTTGGATGAGCAGAACCAGCTCTTCCATGTCCTGTAAAAACAAGTTGTCCTTCTGAAAGGAAGCTGAAGCCATGAGCTGTCTTCTTGGGGTTGGGAGATGCCACGCTGCCACCTTCTTAGTTTCTTCCATTTGGTTGCAGAAAAAAAATACAGGATGGCAAACATAACTTTAAAGGTGTCCCAAAGCCACATGGTGGAGACCACCTGATAAGGTCTAGGACAAGATGTAATGGTTTTAAATGGGAAGAGGGGAGATTTAGACTGGATATTAGGAAGGCTGTGAGGGTGGTGAGGCACTGGAACAGGTTGCCCAGAGAAGCTGTGGCTGCCCCATCCCTGGAGGGTTTCAAGGCCAGGCTGGATGGGGCTTGGGGCAACCTGGTGTGGTGGGAGGTGTCCCTGCCCAGGGCAGGGGAGGTTGGAACTCCATGATCTTGAAGGTTCCTTCCAACTCTAACCATTCTATGATAAACCTTGACAGGCTAAACCCACAAAGGTCTCATAAAGTCCATCTTCAGGAATTTAGGTTTCCCATGGCATCAGACTCCCTGCTCCATTCCCTTCCTCGAGCTGCCTTTTCCCGGCTGGCAGCAGCAATCGCTCGCCGGCCAAAGCACAGAACTCCTCCAGTGCCAGGGGGGGTTTGCCACTGCTTTATCCCTTCATCTCCCTACCTGACGGGTGTGTTGTCACATGTAATTAGCTAATGTTTTAAAAATACTTTAAGATCTTCAGATGAGAGATGCCATAGAAATGCAAAGCGTTTTCACTCGCTGGCAGAAAGCTCTCAGTTCCTGTTTCATGGGGGAAACATTCTAAATAATGAGCAAAAAATCCACTTTTATCAAATGCACTAAAAAAAAGCCACAACTAAAGTGTTTAAAATTTTGGTGGACTCATTAGTCTTGCCAATTCTTGTTTGTTATTACCTGTTTGAACCTTGGAGCACTACAAACCCTCACGGTACCTGGTATGCGAGTGACGGATGACCCTTCATTTCTGCCTGGCGTGGAAAGATTATGTTTGCCCAAGAAAAGACTGGTTTGGCATCGGGAAAGAAGAGGTGATTGTGCTGGACATTTCTGTAGTTATTTGGCACAGTGATGAAGAGCGATGGTCACTGTGTGCAGGAGGAAGCAGGGGACATCGCTTTCAGCTCCGGGAGCCTGTATTTGCCCAGTAGCAGCTGTCTCGCTATGGAAAAAATAATGAAAATAATGTTTAGAGAGGTGTTTCCATCATTTGGGTGGAAGATAAGATAAAGCATCCATGCTGCAAACTGCCTTCAGTTTCTTGGCTGCTTTTGAGCTCTCCTGGGGCAGGTGAGGACGGGGGTGTTGGCAGCGTGTTTTGGCTTGTCCCGAGGACTCGCTTCTTGGTTTAGGCTAAATCCCCTTTTGTTCGATGCCAAAGGTGGAACAAGTTGTTGTTTATTTTAAATCACCTCCATTCAAAGGAATGCAGCTCCAAAACCAGGGAGGGGAAAACTTTCACTGCCTGGTTAATAGTTTCCCCGTGTTTAATTGGATCCCTGCAGAAGAAGCCTTCAGCTTCTTGATGCTTGATTACACGTGGAAGGGAAGAGCTAAATCCCACTTCCCAACCTCTGGCTGCTCCAACCCTGCTGAAATAAGGAAACAAGGAAAGACTCAAGCTGCAATGCTCACAGGGGTCTCACCAGAGCTTAGAGCCAGGTGTTTCATGCTGTAGCACGTCTACCTTTTCCAGTGATCCAGCCAGGCCACTTGTTATCTCAACTCTCCACTACCAGGAACAAAGTTCAGGTGTATCTCACTGCTAATTCAGCTCATAACCTGCCCCTTAACCAGGAAGCATCTCCAGGACTTAAGGGGCTCGGTCAATGTAGGCAAATTCCAGGATTATTTTATCTCATGATCCAAAGTCTCTTTTCATTTGCACCAGCAGATAATTTCACTGACGTGTGCCACTATATTCACAGGATGATCCAGGTCTGTTTATGTTTTGTTGTATTGAAATTTGTTTGTGATTTGACTCTGCCAAATATTTTTGGGTTTAAATTCAGGGGTATTTCCCTTGATAATTAATACAGTGCCTGTTCCTGCCAGGCTCACCGTCACTGTATATAGGTGGAAAAAGCAACCCTGAGCACTCTTTCTAGTACTTACTTGTCTTCAGTGGAGAGGCTGAACTCTATTGCTGCAAGTACTTCTCTGGGAGGAACGTATCCAAAACCTGAAATTACTTCCTGGCCTCTGGGAAAAGTTCAAAAATCTCTTTCTGTCCCTCAGGCTCACTCCTGCTCCCAGCTTGCTTTATAAATTGCACAGCTTTGACACACAAGAAGAACCTGCCCTGTCACCGGGCTGTTCTCCAAAGGCTGAATTTTGTGATTCTTGCAGAGGCAGCACCAACAGAGGTCAAAGAGAATACTGCCCCATTAAGCACTGATTAAACATTGATGAGGAAAACCTCCTCTCCTCTGAGTGTTCCCAAGTATCAGCAAAACAAGCATTTCAATCAATGTTCACACGGGTGACATTGGCTGTACACATCTGGTGGTGCATTCAGCTCCAGCATCATTTTATAAAGTGAAACTTTGGCAGTGTGAGGATGAAAAGCAATTAATGCCTTTCAATGCAAATCACTCCTTAACCCTCTTTTTAAAAAAGGAGATCTGCACCCCCTCTGCTGGGCTGCTTCTGATATGCAAAGATTTACTCCAAAGCAAACGCTGGGTGAGGAGATCAGAAGCCACTCGGAGTGTCTTGGCAGAGGAGGAGGCAGCTTTGCAGCAGAGATCAGCTGCTCGTTAGTCCTGCTCTGGAGCCAGGCATGAGCGGAGTATTGCTGTGATATTTAGGGAAGAGCGTGGCCTGCCAAGAATTAGGAGGAATGTCGTTTCTATAATGATACAGTTATTCTGCACCCACACAATAGACAAGTGGAAAAAGGTTCAGCGAAATGATAATAGATTTCTAAAATAAGATGTGTGAGGAAGGTTGGGAAGTATTGACTTTGCTTTGTACAAAACACCAAAGACAGATAAAAGGCAGCAACGAGCCTCAAACGTTATTTTACCTAAGACAATTATCAACTGTTTTCCACATCCACAAAGAATAAAAGTAGAAGAAATCAGTTCAATTCCCAGCAAGAGAGATTTATCTTGGAACCAGAGACTGGTTTGGCTTGGAAGGGACCTTAAAGATCAATTGACTTTGCCACCCGTAGTGAAAAGAATCACAAAAATCCCATTCCATAAGTCACTTTCTGCTGTTTAACTCCACAATTCATTTCAACTAGAACCAAATTTCAACCCAGGCAACACTAGCAGTCACTTGAGCATGTGAAAAACCCTGTATATGCCACCCAACTTTAGGACAAGCCCTGCCCTGAGAGATGAGCTGGTGGGATGCAGAAACCTGGTTGGGTTTTCGCTCTGCTGGCTCCTCATGGCTCATTTGCACCACGGCAAATTAATGTCCCCAAAATGCCAGTGGCATCACCCCGACGAAACCCACACAGGACCCTGCTGCTCCTGCCCCAGCAGGGACCCAGCACCTACTCACTGGTGCCTTGTTACTGACCTGACTCCAAATTATTCAAGCCACAACAGTTTATTTAAAGGGAAACTGTCACCCTAATGGGGAATAAATTTGTCACCTCCAGTTCATTTGGCATTATTTTTGCTCTTTGGTTGTCTTTTACATTGTGCTTCAGACAATGGGAACCTTTGAAGTCAGCTTCATCGCAGATTCACAGGGTTGTAAAAGTTGGGCTTTAAACAATGCATGGGAGGAAAGTTATTATTTTATAAGTTGCATTTTTACTGTAATATTATTAAAAAAAAAAGAGGTTACTGTAAGAATTTAGCCTCTGATCACTGACTTGATTTTCTAGGAATGTGGAAGGAATCTAATGGACAACCAAAATTTAAATAATCTCTGTCTGTTGAGCATGATGGTGTTTTTAAGTGGGAAATTCAGAAGAAAGGAGAAATGAAAAATAACTGTTCTGTTACTTGCTGTTGCAACACGGTGCTGGTGTTCCCAGAATATACAAATATCCAGATGCAGGGGTCCGGTGAACGGGATAGAGACAAAAGGCTCTGGCAAAAGCCTGAATCCAAACCAGGTGTTTTGTTGGATCCCAAGATCTTCAGGATCTGTAACGGCAGCAATGACGTTGGCGTTTACGTAGAGGTCAAAGACAAACGATGTTTGTGTTTGTACTTTAGCAGAGTGTTTCAAATATTTATGCTTTACTCTCTCTTGCTACAATATCATGTTTAAATCAAATTACGCTTTGTTTGGGGTTTTTTCCCCCTGTCTTCCCACACTCAGTTTTCCAAACCCTGTGATGTTCACCAAGCCTTGAGCTAAGCGCTGCAGAAGAACCCTTCTGTGGACCATCCCAAAGATGTCTCAGAGGAGAGAATAGCTCAGACTTGGCCATGCCTGTCCCTGAGACCTCAGCACACGCCGGGCAGGGACGTGGTGTTAGCTGAAAACAACGTGGACTTGGCCAAGGCAGGGCTTGATGAAATCCAGCTCACAGAAAACAGCCCAGGCAACACACTGGGCTCTTTTACGTCATTTATTTTCTGTCTTAAAATGCTTATTATTTATCTGACTAAAACAGTTTGACTTCTAAAGTGTGCTAAGAGCAATTACCCTGTGCATCCACCAAGGGCTTTGATGCTATTATTTGCTCCTTTAATGGGGCATGTAGCTTGTATTTCAATCCAGTTCTCCAGTATGGATCATAATGATGGAAATACTTGTGAGGAGCATAAGGATCACACAGCAACGCCACTCATTCTAAATATTTACAGCACATTTTAGAAAATGTCTGTGTTAGTAAGAATAAATGAAGTTATTTTGTTTACTTGGATAAGGAACCGTGGTTTGCTGACAGATGTGCGGCTGAAGTGTGTTTCTGCTCCATAGAAGTTATTATGTGCAAGAAAATAAAACTGGATGATGAATCACAACTGTCATTGATGATGACAGAACTAATTGAGATCACATTTTGGGCTGGGTGCATCTGCAGAAAAGCTGGGGAAAAGAAATACAGTGCAACGCCCTCAGATGTTTTCCTGGGCTGAGAGACAGCCCACTGGGCAGGATGCGACCCAGCTGATGGGCCGTGTCGGAGCAAGGATCAATGAGGTTTCCTGATTGGAAACAGGATTTCCCCATGAGAAGGGGATAACGACAATCCGCAGCCCAGGATCACAGCTCCCAACAGCAAGACGATGCCTGTAGGATCAAATCAAACAACTTCCACCGGTATTTAGTCCTAACGAGGAGGATATTCTGCTGGTGTAAAATAGCATCACTGTGTAAATGCAAAGGGAACTCGGCCGATGTGTGTTAAGAAAGGAAAGCAGGCAGCCCCCAAGCCCCACCACACAACTGGGAACACGTACCCAGATCCCCAGCAAGGAGAGAGGAATACCACCTCCACCAGTATACCCTCCTGTAACTGCTGACTGCCAAACTGGGGTGTTGCACCAGGGCTGGAGGTCAGTCACGGGCATAAGGGAAGGCTGGAAATGAAGGGAAGCATCACTCAAAATTTAGGTAGTGGAGAAAATGGGGAAAATATTAATTCATCTTGGAAAGTTACACTGGGGTGACCATATTCTTAGCGGAAAGACAACAGCAGAGGACTTAGAAGCATTCAAGGTCAGGTTGGATTGAGCTCTGAGCAACCTGATCTAATGGAATGTGTCCTTACTCATGGCAGGGGGTTGGAGCAGATGACCTTTAAAGGTCTCTTCCAACCCAAACTATTCTATGATTCCAGGATTCTACGACCTACAATCCATGTGTCTGAGTCAGTATTGTCCTACCCAGTGTGCAGCTGGAAGGGCTCCTTCTGCCCCATCTGTATCAGTATCTGAAGGGAGCTCCAGGAGAGCTGGGGAGGGACTCTTTGTCAGGAAGTCTAGTGACAGGACGAGGGGGAATGGTTTTAAATTGGAAGAGGGGAGATTTAGATGAGATCTTAGGAAGAAGTTCTTTCCTGTGAGGGTGGTGAGGCACTGGAACAGGTTGACCAGGGAAGTTGTTGATGCCCCATCCCTGGAAGTGTTTAAGGCCAGGCTGGATGGGGCTTGGAGCAACCTGTTCTAGGGAGAGGTGTCCCTGCCCAGGGCAGGGGGGTTGGAAATGGATGATCTTTAAGGTCCCTTCCAACTCTGACCATTCTGTGATTCTATGATCTCCTACATCCCTTTCTCTGCTCTCTGCCTGGGCCAGCCTAAAAAGAACTAGGATTCAATATATGGCACAGTTATGGTTTTGTATATAATCCATATGTAAAGATAGGCGTGTGTACACACATACATGCTATACATAAGTATAAATGTACTAGTCTATAATATCATACAATATATTAATACAAACTCAGGGTATTACATAATTAGCTACATATGGATGCCTGTATAATTAAATGTTCATCATTTATAAATGCTGCCTTTTGTTCTAGCAACTGTTTCTGCATCTGTTTTGGGAAAAAAAAAAAACCAACCACCCATAAATAAACGAAATAATAGGATTGACTCTGATTCCAAGCTTTCCTATTAAATCCTCCCCAGGAGGGAAAGCCCCGCAGCAGGTTTCTGAGCAGCTTAGGAGGCACGTAAAAATTAAGCTTTGACTTGAATGTCGACAAGAGCAGTCCAAAATTAGAGGGCAATTTTACCATTACACTACTGCACATGTACTGTCCAACCTGCTCAGAGCATGCCAGGCAGTGCTGCTGCTCCAACCAGCTGCATAAACCTCCCCTTATTATTTCTTCCAGATGCTCCCCTTGCACAGAGAATGTCTCTTGATGTCTTTGAACCATTAAACTCCCAGCTCAGGCTGTGGCTGTGGGCTGAATCCCTGCCTTTACTGTTCAATTCACTGTCAACATCCATTATGCAAACTTGGGGAGACCAGCGCTCTTTCTGACCATGGGCACCATCTCAAACGCAGCAGCAGGATGAAAGGGTTGAGGGAGGCAAAGGACAGGAGACAAGGCAACTGGAAGGAAAGGGGGAGCATATGGGAAAAGTTAAGTTTTCATTCATCATGGCTACTGCCTGCTGACAACAGCTGTATTTCTGACTCGTGTTCAGCTTTTCCCTTCCCAGGAGCAACCATCGCTGAGAGGCTGCCTTTGGAAACAGCCTTAACAGATGGACACAGCCAGGATCAGCCGCGGCTGGAAAAGTCACCGGGGCAACGGCGAAGGGAGGGATGAGAAAAGGGCTGTGGACATAGTGCTGAACCATGTTCTTATTAATAATGATGGATTCCAAGCGGGTTCAGGCATTACAAAGGATATCCCGTGTCCCGTGCAATCAATATTGCAAATGCATCACCTGCTCTTCTCCGGGGAGGTGGGGAGAAGAGTTGCTTGAAGGAATAAAAGAAAGATGCACGTCTTCCCGCTGCAGAAAACACCAGCATTTTATTCCTGACACTCAGAATAAGTGTGAACCATTCTCTTCCAGTATTTATTAACAGGCTGAGAGAGCTGGGGCTGTTCAGCTTGGAGAAGAGAAGGCTCTGGGGAGACCTGAGAGCAGCCTTCCAGGATCTGAAGGGAGCTCCAGGAGAGCTGGGGAGGGACTCTTGGTCAGGAAGTCTAGTGACAGGACGAGGGGGAATGGTTTTAAATTGGAAGAGGGGAGATTTAGATTAGACATTAGGAAGAAGTTCTTTGGTGTGAGGGTGGTGAGGCACTGGAACAGGTTGCCCAGGGAAGTTGTTGATGCCCCATCCCTGGAAGTGTTCAAGGCCAGGCTGGATGGGGCTTGGAGCAACCTGCTCTAGGGAGAGGTGTCCCTGCCCATGGCAGGGGGGTTGGAACTTGATGATCTTGAAGGTCCCTTCCAACTCTAACCATTCTGTGATTCTATGATTCTATGATTTCTGTGCTCGGAGGGAAGCCTTCCCCAAATTCCTGCTGAACATAACTGCAACGTGCGTGTACTCCGTAATGCAGCTCTTTAATTCAGCTGCCACTCTCACGCTCTGTCCCTGAGACTCTTACTGACATACCTGCTCCTGCTAATTACTGTGCAAAGTCAATATAAAACACTCATTCTGCTCCAAGCCCCATCCCACTGCTGGGCTGCAGGAGACTTTGTGCTGATAAAACAGCCTGGAGAAAGCTTGGGGAAGGCGAGGGGCAGAGGTCTGCTGTGCAGGCAGAGCGTGCCTGCAAGCACAATGACGTTTGCAAAGCCCTTTCCAGGTATTTTGTTAATCCAAGACAAAGCAAGAAGATTTACTGGGTTTTAAAACAGCCGGTTCCTTCAGGTATTTTTTTCTGAAAGCAAACAGTGTTTAAAATTCAAAGTTCAAAATTAGCAGAGGCTCCTGGATGGCAGGTAGCTGCAAGCCTCAGGAAGGGCTTAAATGTCTGGGAAGTGTCTTTCTGGGGAAGAGCTGAAAGATGAGAGAAAAATATTTCTCAGCCTGGTTAGATTCCACAGGAGGATTATAAATAATACAGACATTTTTGGTATCTTTGAGCTCACAGAGAATTCAGCGAGAGAGCCAATCACTAATCTGACTGTGACCAAGTACATTCTCTATATCCAGCTTTTCCTATGAATGTTTGGGAATGACCTTTAAGATTTCAGGCTTTAATTCTTTGACCTAGAAAAATCAAAGTATAGGAGAGACTTGGCATATTTGCTCTTTGCAGTGGGTCAAAAGACTGTGGGCATTTTGTGCTGGGTTCAGTGGGTCAGCCCAGCTCCGTAGGCAGGTTGGCAGGAATTTGGTTTCTCACAAAATAATCCACGGTGGATCTTTTCAGTCTTGGCTCCGTGCTTTTATAATCTCTTTGCCTGCAATAAACATGCAGAGTATTATTATATTAGAGCCTCCATGAATATCCACTGGGTTTCCCTGCACGGGAAGCCTGTTATGTCAGCCCGGGGTCAGTGCAGGCTCGTTTCCTTCAGCGTAGCTTCCAGGGCTTTGAATTTTCAGACCTAATTGAAAGAACCTTTACTTTTTGCTTTCTTCCTCCAATTCTTGTGGAAATTATGAGGAGAAGCTCATAGACCTCACTGTCAGCCTGTGCTTTCATCTCCTAACGATGAACCTAACCTGTGGATTTCCAGCTCTGATATTTCTGACTATTTACATTCCTACAGCCTCCAAAATCGGTTCCTCGCCCTCTTGGGTGCACATACTCTGGCAGCATTTCAGGTTGTAATTATACTGGTAAGAAGAGATGGTGGGGAAGCTGGTTAATGTCAAGGTCTGCTGGAGGGCAGAATCCCCATTTCAAGCCTTCCCACTAAATTAAAGTTTGTGGGTTTTCATTCAGAGCTCAAGCCAAGATCCTTAAGCTCGCAGAAAAGGAACACGCCGCTGTGATGTAAACTGATTTCCAGGCAAATTCCTCCGCTGCCGATGCTGGATATAGAATAGATCCCAATTTATCTCCAACTAAGTGGTTGCCTGTAAAGAGCTGGAGCTCCCAGCTGTGCTCGGCAGTGGGTGTCACACTGCACAGCAGCACAGAGACACACGCCAGCACTTTCTGCTCCACATCCAGCCTCTTCTGCTCTGATATAATAAGGAAATCCTGCCGGCAGAGGATATTGTGAACAACAGCTCACGCTGCCCCACTCTATACCTGTTGCTACTTTCCAGCTTGTAACACAAAGAAAACCTATTTTCCCCTCCTGGGATGCAAGTAGTATATTCAGAAATTCTTGTTCTGCTAGAGATGGGAATGCACAGATTTTGTTTCCAAATATTAGCCAAATTAAACGTGAGGCTCCCTGATTGATTAGAGGGGCATGATGTAAGGAAAGGAAGGGATGCTACCGACAGCCAGTGGTTGGGGGGGGCTTGGGAGCCGACTCTCAGGGGAAAAGGCTTCATTGTATTTCAGAGTGCAACTGAACACATGATAGATTTAATATATGATTATTACAAATTAACCATAAATTGAAACCCAGACAGCTTCCTGTTCATGGGGGCGGAGATGGAATATTAAGTACTTCATGCAATTATGAGGAATTGTTTCCATTTGGCATAAATCATCCTCCCGTCTCCATTATCTGCCCGTAAAAAGTGCAAGTGTCTTGGCTTCTCCAGATAAATAACTTCCTTTAAAATGATTCTTGCAGGGTCTGTGAGTGATGGGCTAATCCTGTTAGGAGATTTTAATGCCAAATTACATATTCAGACTGGAATGATACTATTTAAACTACTTTACAGATGAAGAGCATAATCATAGTTTTTCATTTCATACATTTTTTCCCCGTTGGTGCCTAATATCGTTTAGGGAAACAGGGCTGTCAGTAGTAGACAATGCCATCAGTAATCCACGTACAATGCTTGAGCTCCTGTAGTATCAGACTCTCCTCAGATATTCCAGATTATATTTTGATAATATGGACATATGAAGTATGATCTGAAGTAGGGAGTATGATGTGAGATATGCTCCTAACTAAGCGATCAGCTGCAAGACCATTACAGAGCAAACTGTTGCTACAGCCAACAGGGATACTTCTCCTTGACCCTTACTGCTATTTTTGAGGTTATTAAAGCAGATCTCAAAGTACAGGCGTCCTGTGGGCAGTAAAAGGCATGGATGCTCAGCAAAAGAGAAGAGCTGTGATTACAATCAGAGGGTTATCCCCCAGAACATGCTATTTCTGTGCCAAGGAGCAAAGACGATGGCATCGGGGTCAATCAGCAGAAGAGATGTCTCACCTGCCCTCTCCACCCACGGGGTGGAAAGCTCAAGCCCCACACTTCATCTGAGCTGGTCCTAAGAGGCAGCAGTTCCTCCAGCTGCTGTGGGAGACCTTGACAACAGGTAATGCCACCAGCTGTGGTCCCCACTTTCTCCGGGGTGCTCAGCTTCATTAGATGCTGCAGAAGGGTTTATGTTTGGTCCAAACTTTGTGATGGAGTCAAGACAATCTGCTGACAAAGCATGAATTATTTATGAAGAGCATCCAGATCACTTCTGCAGCAGCTGTGCAATTACAGCTGGGATCGGCTTGGAAGCCACTGGTAGGTTAAGAAATACAGAAGCAAACTTGTATTGATTAGCTGCCCTTCATTAGCTAATATTTGGAAGGAGAGAGCATTCAGAAACAAAAAGCAAGATGAAGTTTTGCAGCTAAAACTCATCTCTAGCAAGGCTTTTTCTGCTGTTACAGCCGTGCTGTTTGTGTATTTCAAGTGGAAGGGGCAGAGTAGCCCTGAAGTAAAGGACTGTCTTCGTTGAAATGTGTGTTTGTCTTTTTCTTTTGGAAAAGCAAAATCACTCTTCAGTTTTCTGTCATACAGAGACATTCAGGAAATATAATGGCGAGGAGAGGAGAGGAGAGGAGAGGAGAAAAAGATATCTACTCTTGGTTGAATGCTACAAACAGCAAGATCAAACTGACAGACCTCACTTGGACCAACTATTCCGGCATGACATAATGTGCCTTTACCTTAGGTGCTAGCAAATTGTATTTGCCATGCTTAAATAATTAATCTGTTAAAATTAATTTATTAAAAATTAATCTGAATAGCTAGTTTAAACCTATTTCTAAATAGTGGTAGTTAGTACAAGGTAAATGGGAATTTCTCAGCTCCCTGGCTTTCCATGCCTTTTGCTTAATGGCAGTACAAAGCTCACATCTCTGTTTTCACAGTAGATTATAAACCTCTTAACCAAATATGAAATGCTTTCAGATTTATAAGTGAAAGATATAGCTAGATAAATCTAAGGGATCTTCGAAATGATGGGCGATAGACCACGACAACGGCTTTTCTTTTCAAGCCTTAGAGTCCCAGACAGATGGAAACCAGTGGAAATTCTTCTGATTGCTCTGCAAATTCCTGTTTTGGGAGAGAGGAGGAGAGGACTGCTGGCAACATGCGGTTTTAATCAAGAGACTGAGACAGCCATGGCAAACTTGATCAAAACATGTAGATATTGAACACAGACCACAGCAACGTACAGAGGAGGCTTCAGGTTTGTGCACCGGCTCCGGCAGAATCACTCCTGGTTTCTGCTGATCCAAGTTTCCAGCTTCCAAACTAAAATTTTACTTTGCAAAGGTGCTAAAAAGCTGGTGTTTTTAAAACTTGTTGTCCTCTGGTTGGCTTAAGTGCTAAGAATTGCCCTCACGGGTCTGGCAATGAGTACCTTGGGGTTTGAAGTTCACAGGGCTACGTACTGGTTCTGGCATGTCCTCACTGGTGAACATTTTGCTTGCCTGAACCTAGATTGCATTTGTGAAGAAAGCCCAGGCAGAGCAGGCATGGGAAGCCCAGCCAGCAGCATTTCCAGGCTGATATGGAGGGAGAACTCTTCTACATTAAAAATTCTTTTCCCCCTATTCTCCCAAAAACATGAGAGCAGCAAAACAAGGCAAAACTCAGCTCATGAATCACCGCCATGGTAAAAGGTGATTTTAGCAGCGGCAGATGGGCCCAGCAGTGTTGTGCTGTGAATAGATTGGCTTTAGAGGGGTGTCCCATGGCCACAGCACAATTTTTAGTGGAGAAATCCATACAATGGTTTTGTTTCCCTTCCCTGGTGCAGCTCTTGCAAGCTCTTACTAAAGCCAGCAGGCAATAAAAGCAAGGTGTTCCTGGCAGCAATGCAGATTGCAGTATTTTGTTGTCTACCTTCAAAAAGCGTAAACTTCTACAAGTGATATAGAAGGAAGCTCGTCCTCCAAACTCATCTGACAATCAGGCTTTCATGCAATGGTTTCAAAATGTCTCCAACCTGTGCAGATTTCTATGCTGGAACTATAATGAAATCTAGACCACAGATTTGCCTTCTCTAGGTAAGTTTTTCTCTCACACTATTTAAAGTAATGTGACATATAGAGGATGAGATAGAACATCCTCTTATTATATCCCCAGGACTGGCATTTCTACATTTACATATATGGAACACAAGATAAAGAGCAAACAATCAAACATCAAAATGTCAGCAAAATGTGGACTGGCTGGTTCAGCTTTTCCTCTGCAAGCTCATGACGGAGGGATCGCATTGGAAGAGTGGGAAACAAAAACCCCAAACCACGAGAGATGTTATTACAGCAAATGGTTTAGGCAGCTCCAGACATGCACACAGTGCTTTACAAAAGTCTGATGGGACATCTCTCCACTGTGGTTCTCATCACCCAACAAACACCATAAACACAGGGTGTGAAAAACAGAATGGAGAAAAAGTAAGGAAAAAAGCCAGGTGTGGAAAAATGAATAGCAAGGAAAAGAAAGAGGAACTATTGTTGGAAGAACTGGCTATTGGAGAAAGACTTGAAGGAGAAAGAAAGTTTAGTGGAGGAAAGACTAACCCAGGCTAAAATCTGTCTTGACACAGGAATATTGCACAGCTCACACACAGGAATTGCAGTGAATTGCTCTATTCTCAGCCACACTATTATACTCAAACCTTCAATTCCTCTCTCCCTCCCTCCCTGTGTTATAAACCAGGCACTCGAAAGATGATTCCAGGAAATCACAGCCTCTTCTTTGTGATCGAATACCTTCTCATTCAGGAAGAGAGAGAAGTCCTTGGTGGAGGTTTGGGACATTTCCAAATTGGCTGAGGTTGTAACTGTTTGGTTGGGATTTTTTTGTAAAGGCTTTTTAATGATCCTATAATATCTGGCTGCAAACACTTAGTAGCTTGTCTCATATATGATGTACTTCAAAATAGCTGCTCACTCTAATGGTTCCACCAGACAGAGGAGACCACGAAGGCTTTCCATACCAAAAAAAAAAAGAACCCAACACATGCCATACAAACACCACAGACCTTTCTGAATCCAAGCAAGGTGTTTTAGATAAGGAACAAAAGTCTAGACACTAGCTTGGATAACATCCTTCCCAGTCCTGGCGTGGGGTCAGACAGGTACACACAAGTCTCAATGATGGCTCTTAAGAAAACAGCAATCACATAAAGGGGCCAAAATTTATTGAACCACACAGAAATGTTCTCTCTGCCTCATATGCAAGTTTTTCCCACCTCATTTTCCTGCTAATTTCCTCCCTCCTATCTGCTAATACCTGAAATTAGTCTCCCTAGAACACAGAGATGAGCACGTGGGTTTGTGGGAGCGGTGTTTGCAACCAGCCTGCCAGTCAGGTGTTATCACATCCCCTGCTTCCCCAAGTCTTTACTCAAAACCCAATCAGTGCTCATTAGCATAATATTGTCCTAACGAACAACCGGGACCGCTGACCTTGAGGTAAGCCTTTGCAGACCTAAGGTTTGCATTTTATAGGATCCTTCATCTCCATCAGGTACAGGCAGATCCCATCACTCAACTCCCACCTGGGGAGATCTCCAGATCCTTCCGATCAACGGCTGAACTGAGATTTACGCTTAACAAAACAACTTCTGAAAATCTAAAGAGCCTCTGACCAGTTCTGCTCTCCCCACCTCCAACTCCACATCAGCTTTTCCTGCAGCCCTTGGAGCTGCTGCAGACATCCTCCCCCTCCAGAGAAGTTAATCATTTAACAACAGCCTTGGCAGACTTCACCTGAGCTGTTATTTTGCCTGCAGCTCTCCTTCCTGCTTCGCTCCATCCCGCTCCTTGCTGTGGTGCTCTAGAAAAAGCAGCTGGGCTTCATTACTTCTTAAATCTTATTTTGAGAAAGTAGGACAGAAACGGCTCATTTATGTGTCTTCTCTCTTCTCCAAGTTGTGTGTTTTTCCCTCCTGCTTTAACAGTGTCTCTGATAAGGGCAATTACAGCCAGCTACCCACCTGGGTGGCTACAGATCATCAGGATCAAGAGCCCTATCAGCACAAATGATTTTGTATTAAATGTAGTGAAATAAGAGCCTCTGCTTCCTGGTGGGACCTGGCAAGGATGGTGGGGGAGCAGAATCCGGCTGTGGCATTGAGGGGGGTGCTGAGCCAGCATCTCACCTCTCCAGGCACAGGGTCCAAGGAGCCGAGGGCTGCCTGCTGAATTCTGCTCCAGGTGGGGAAGAGGGAACAGCTCACCCCACCTGATGAGCCCCCCAAAAACTCACAGGACAATTCTCCTCCCCGCTGTGAGGCAACGATGGGGAGGGAGACTAAAGAGACCCCCTCCATTCCCAGTTCTCAACGTACATCTGGGCACAATCTGGCTCTCATTTAACTCGATGGAACTTCATCTGCTGATTTCAAAAAGAAAAGGTCTGTGCTTTGTCATTTGCTTTGGAGCACAAGGAGATGCTCTGTTCTCCTTAGGAGACAGAGGTGCGTCTTTTGAAGCAGAGGGCCAGAACTGGCACCGCTCCATCCAGCTAATGCAAATACATCCATTTACACCAATTAGGATCTGGTTACTGCAACACTATACATCAATGCATTCTAAAAATACCACACCATGAGGTAGAATCTAGGTTTGCATGTGTTAGTATCGTTGCACAGCAAAGGAGACAGAAAGTTTTAAATATTTAATTGCCCCCCACTTTTTTTTGAGCCTTACAGGGGAAGGGAAAAGTAACTGTGAGACTGAGTTTTTCTTCTTGAATAAATTAAGCTGTCACGGCAAATCAAAAACATGTACATCAATTCACTTTTAAAATTTAACAAGTTCATTCAGTTATTTCAAAAGTCTCGGAGAGAAATGCCTAATAAAAACAAGTTGATGTGTGAGCAGCTGCAGAGCTAACAGAGCGTTTCTAACAGGTCTGTGTGGATGGCCCCTGCCTTCCACCCAGCACATCACCCCAAGATCTTTTCCCATGGTCTTCTGCAACACCAGCAGATCCCTTCCTGCACCCTTTAACCCTGCTCAGCTTCCTAAATTCATGGATAAGGAGGGGGACTTTGCAAAAAGAGTTCATGAATGTTATCAAGTCAAACCAGAGATGTTTAGGTATGGATAGTAATTTACAGCTCTTACATCACACTTTTCATCCCTAGCTCTTAAAGACTTCTGAGATGTCAAAGGTATTATCTCCCTTCTTAAATTTGGGGGAAATGCAGTACAGAGAAGCAGGGCCCCTTGTATGATATTCCTGGCTTCTAGCAGGAGCAAGAGGAGAGCTTTCATTTTTTCAACCCCACACTCCAAAACATTTCTTTACACAGAAGTGAATACTTTCTTTCCTATTTCCTCCCCCCGTTACTCCTTGACACAGAGGTAGCCTTGAATATTGTTGGGAGGTTTTCTATCAAGAGCTTTGGGATGATATGATTTTGTTACTTTGCTTAGTGGATTTTTTTCTTGACACGTAATCTAAGCCATGCTGTTTCTAAAGCCAGTCCTGGTGCCTGAAGGGACAAGAGAGACCCTCAGGAGCACAAGCAGGACACGGTGACAGTGGGGACGGAGTTGATTTGCAACTAACAGCCTGAATGGTTTTGTGCAGCATGATACTACTCCATTTATCCGCATTCTTCTACTAACTGGTGTAGGGCAACCTCTCAACATTATAACAATGCATTTTTTTCAGCAAATGAATTAGCTGTATTTGAGTTTTCTTCCACCTTTCTTTTCGCTGCAGCCAAAACCACCTTCTCTAGCAGTTTTCAAACATTTTGGGAGGCTCTGTCAGGATCACTGATCCCCTTGCTGTCAGCACTCAGCAGCAACTCTCTGCAGAGCTCTTCTCCTTGACCTCCAGGCACATACTCCTTAGACAAAGGGGACAATCTCTGCCAACCTGGTCTCTACTCTCAATTTACCCAGCTTCTTATTTGTTTTATATTTAAGGTCACAGCCTGGCAGTTATTACCCTCCACGTTCCATTATGCAAAAACTTGAAATAATTCTGTTGCTCTGAGGGATTCCTTTGGGTTTTGCTCGGGGTACAACAGCATCACTGGTGTCAGAATCAGCAATGTCAGTGGGTGCTGCAGCCCATCCCTGCAGGATTTAGGCAACGGTTTCTGTTTCTCCCAGTGACTGTGAGTGAGTTAATACACCTCTCCTGGCTTCAGCTTTGGAGATGATGCTTTCCTTCATAAAGCATCCGATGTTTTCCTCTGTATTGTCATTGGAAATCGCAGCTTTCACATCAGTTTGAGACTTGCAAGAATTAATAGTTTTACTTAAAATCAATTTAGAACGGTGGGCAAGGACAAGACCATCCTGGATTCAGCCCAGCACAAAGAATACCTGCCCCGAGGAGATGCTTTTGCTTGTCTTCACTCCTGCATTTTTTTCTTTTAATTTCCCTAATCAATCACCAATGGCCATTATGTCAGCTTGGCTGCTTCTGACATACGTACACTGGTATAATTCCCAGTATGAATGGATGATTGGCCGAGGAGGGGATCTGGGTGTTGTCTCTGGAGCCTGGCCTTTCTTTCCCATTGTGTGTGCCTTCCTCTCTTGCCGACAGCTGATCAGACAGTGGTGTGGAATGTGCTATTTAATTTCTCTGCAATGAATCCACCAGCTCTGCCCTGTCATTGCAATTAGTCATACCCTCTCAGCGCATTATAATCCTCACATATCACATCTCACCGAGTCGTTCCTATAGTGTCAGGACAAAGCTCCCTCACCAACGTCACGAAAGAGAAGTATCCAGAGGAAGTGAGTGCCAGGCTCTGTGTTTGACGAGAAGCACCAGAAATAGCCAATTCCATCTAATATTAACTTACAGTTAAAAATTAAGAACTTGATGGTGCCTTGTGAATGCAGGACAAAACCTTCCTCCGCCTGCCCCAAGCTGGGCATGAGGTATGAGCTGTCAAACAAGTAGAAATAGTGCAAGAGAGGCTCTTGCACCTCATTCCAGTCAGATATTGTGTAAGCATAAATAAATTCCACAGCAGTCTATCCCCAGCTATCCCTTGCTGTGCAGACTCGACCCACGCTGCATAACGTGGAACTCAAGGTAAACACCATCAAATTCAAAGCTGACCTTAACACGCAGAACCTGGTGCTTTTCCTCTTCAAATCCTGCTGTCTTAGTCACATTTAGGGGTGTTTGCTCCCTCTCTCGGTTATATTTCCAACATTGGGATTCTTCAATCCTTACTGACATATTAAACACTACTATTTACTCTATGTCTCCATTAAACTTTAATACCTACTCATTTGACCACTGAAAGCAGGAAAATTGGCATCTGTTAGTCGTGGGAATGTAGATTATGATTCATCACAGAGTTTTAGTCCAGAAAATGACAAGGGTAATAGTTATCACAAACCACCCCGCACAGTAATGACAGACAGCTGTTGCGGTAATAAGAGACCAATCAATAATTAATTTGATATTCCTCGTGCAATTAATCATGAGACATTAATGCAGCTTTAATGTGGTACTAACATGCATTTCCTGGGCTCTCCGATCTAATTTAACAATTAATGTGCCATCGTTTTAAATTGCAGCTGTCCTTGCTCTGCAGACACACGGAAATCATCAGAGCCGCAACATCCAGCAGAGACGGGATAATAGTTGGAAGGATTTCAAAGGCTTGGGTTCTGGGAGGCTCATCTGCCCAGCTACGAGTGTTTTGTTTTTCTCCTCCACCCTCTCCCCAAATCTACTCAAGACTATTAACTGTCTTCAGGGTAGAACAACTTTGCCTGCACCCAAGGAAGGCTGAGCACATATTTGCTGATAATAACTACGTTTTGATTAACCACGAGAAGCACACGCTTTAGGGTTGTTTAAACTGTTACACTCAAATCCACTGAAGCAGCAGCATTAGCTATATTCAGGGGATGATTAAATACAGACAAAAGCTAGAGGAGTTGTAAAGTTGTTCTTAACTCAGCCATCACGCTGAAAGACTAAGTTTTTTCGTTAACAGCAAGCACTGCAGAGGAAAGCTCTTCAGCACACTTCATATTTGGAGCTGCTAAACTGGTCAGATTAGAAGGTTTGGAGCCATCTCTTAGAAAAACCACAGACCCATGGAAGGTATTTTGGAGTGGGGGTGTAAAAAAACAAATCCAAGATGCCATACAGGTCATTGGTAGGGTGTTGATATCAGGAGAAAAGGGAATGCTCTCTCAGGAAACCAAAATAAAACATAATAACTATGTGACTATTTGTGTCCCAAAACATGAAGCTCTCTAAGAAGGCCATGTGGCTTCTGGAGATGCTACCTGACTGTCTCAGAGCTACATCATGAGTTTCCAAAACCCCTGACTCAATGGTGTAGGAAAGCAGCATGCAAGGATGGCTGCTCCACCTTCAAAGCAACACACTCCAGCTGCCTTCTGTCCCGCTGGCTGCTCTTCAGAGCAGCTGGGAAAGAGGGCAAGGTAGGAACTGGGGTGCTGGCAGAGGTTCCCCGCAGGCTGGGCATCACTTCAAGGTGAATCTTGCAACCTTTAGGGCTATTCACTCCAACAACCAACAAAACAGAGGATCTGGCCTCAAGATTTCAGTATCATTCCTAGGTTTATTTTTTGTTTAAATAAAAAAAATTGAAAAGCCACAAAAGAACCAGGCAGCCTAACTTAGGCATAAAGCACTTTGCCTTGGGCATCAATCTAATTAAGAATTTGTTCACACCTCTTTCTTATGCTTAAAGTCAAATGAAAGATTTGTTTGATTTCGCTGCTTTGCAAACAACCCTTATAAACTTCTGCCATTCTCTCACCTCTCTTTCAAGTGCTATCTTTTTGTCCTTGGATGCTCTAAATTATTAACATATTTTACAGTGTGCTCAAGATAAAAGAGATCTTTCAACTTTCATTCTCTCACCCCTTGGTTGAGCCAGTCATGTCGTTTCTCACTGGATACCTTTGATCAACCTGCTTGTCGGATGTTAAACCACAGGACACCCCTAGTGAGAAAAGGATCAGGAGGAAGCCTTTCAGCAATCCCTTGCCATCAGAATTTTCTGCTGAGCTAGGGCAGCACTTTGAAGTCACCCAAGCTTATGACCAGGCTCAGAGAGAGGTCATCCTTGATGTTAAGAAAAGTATAATTATAAAAAGGAGTATGTGTTTGTTATAAACATCTTATGGACCTAAACAGGCAGCGTAATACATATGGTCACAAATACTCTAGCAGTGGAAGTTGCTACCAGGGATAACAAACCATTTATTGTCTTTGACTCTAAGACTGGTCACACTATGAACAAGGTCTTCTGTACTTTACTAACCCTTTCTAAGCTATTTTTCAACTTGTCCTCAATATGAAATGTCATTGTGATACAGTAGTACAGAGCAAGGAGCACCATCCTCTGCAAGTAGCCCTGCTGCTTTTCTCAAGATTATTTAGAGACTAGTATTGAGAATGAGAACAGCAGTGTGTAGCCCACAGAAAGTACAGCAGACAGGAGACAAAGCACACTGAGCTCCACGTGAGCACATCTACTCTTGTCTCTGATCTATAATACAGACTGAAATCAGCATACGGTCTGTGCTACACTTCTGTGCTTATTCACAAACACGTATTTGAAGCTGTGTAACAACATAGACATCCACACACAACAATAAGATCCTATTTCCCACTGCCCATTTATGTCCCCTTCAGTGCAGCTGCAGGGACTGATGGATTTTCCCTTGATGTCCCTACACCAAACCCATTGGGACGTGCACTGAGCCGATTCTTTCGGCAGCGGCTGCAACATTTCAAAGATGATCTTTTAGAGGGGTTTCTCCCTCATCCTATGGAAAAGTCGAGGAGCTTTCCTGGACTATTACAAGCAGAACTCTACCTTGTGGCAGTTGGCTCTCCAAAATGGAGCTGCTGAAGGTAAGCAGCAGCCCTTTCCCTGTCCCGATGTGTCCCAGGCAGGGCCACGGGGCCATCTAGAGGAGAAGGAGCTTCAGCGCCACGACTGCCTTGGTGAGCAGCATCTCCAGTGGCTTCAGCGAGAGTAAGTTCACACCTGGGATAATCAAACCGGACAGGTCCGGAGTGAAACTGCTGTTAACTAGTTTTTCTACAGGTATTTGATAAGAAGTGAGTGAACAACCTCCTCCCTTAAGGAAACCACCGCGGGATATACACGGCTTTTTCTCATAGCAGGCACACAGCGTGAGCTACACCCTGCCTATAATATGTTTCACAAAGCAAAGGTCACTGATAAGAGCTCATAAAGAAGTGTGAAATTTAAAGGATTGCAGTTCAGCATCCCATTACCCTGTACACAGGAAAATGTGGAGGTGGATTTTCATTAGAAAAGACGCGAGGCGTTTGTAGCTGGAGATAATTTCCCACAGATGGTCAATGGGATTAAAGTGGTATCATCTGCCTCCCAACTGAGGTACAAACTGCAGCTTCTCTCAGTTATACTCTGCTTGCATTCCTGGCTGTGAACCATTTCTAGAAAGGCACCATCAAAGATACCATCCATCCCCTTGGATGCCTGTCTCACAGAGCCAATGCCTGGTCAGAGCTGGTCAGGAATACCTCTTTTATACCAAGAATGTTTATTAGTTTTTTCCAGATGTACATGTATATGTCTATAAAGAATCCAGTGTTGTTCCCTGCTTATCCTAGTTATGTTCCTTGCCCAGTTTAAGCAGATGTCAGAACTCAACAGAGATTATAATACACAGATATAGAATAATTCCTTGATTTTTTTTAGGGAGGTGAGCTTATTGATAAATTTTGAGGCTTCTGCTTTGAAATAGTACAATATTTTCAAAACATGACTGAATTTACTATGAACATTCAAGCACAACACAAACAAATTCTGGTGCAAACTTTACTTCCCTCAGAGATAAAAGGCAGGTCAAATGAGAAAGGTGTCTCAGAAAGGCAAATTAACTTGACTGTGGTCACATCACAGTGGCCCAGCAGTGGAGGGGTGACAGATTACTCACTCTCCAGGCATGCTCTTTTCTTAGAGGCTGATGTCTACAAGCACCGTTACACACATATCTCATGGTCTTCAGTGTTTTTAGTCTTCCAGGATTAAATCACAAGATTCCTGTTACTGAAAAGAAGTGTCAGGTGTGTTACACACACACAGAGCAAGATGTGGAGTAGGGATGGGTTAGGACAGCCGCTTTCTGTCTGCTGTCACTTAGGGAACAGGTTTCACAAGTAGACATACAACAGATATGAGTGTCCTAAGTATCCAGATAATTATTTCTGAAGTTTTATTACACAACTGACATTTCTAAAGGATTCCTACAGCAAAGTGCTTGTGCCTTTCACCGTTGTTCTCCACTATTATGGGTTGGGTTCTTTACAGGACACAGTGTGCAAGTATAAAAGACACTCAGATCTCTCTTTTGGCAGGGTACAGAGATGTTAAGAGGCCAGTGACTTGAAGACTGAAAAAATACTTTTTTTTTTTTTTGTCATCTCAGAGATCTTCTGTGAATGTGATTCTGCAGACTTTGTAACACTCTGGCTCTTGTTTACTTAATGACAGGACCTGGCTGGCTCTTGTAACCTGACCCTGGATCCAAGCTGTATGAAGTTTCACTGTCCTGTCTACCAACGTTTCATTTGCCCTTTTTCTAGGTCTCAAAGAGCTGTGTGAACTACTTAGTGATGGCTACAGCTGATAAGCCTGGCAGAGATCAGAGAGATGTAGGGTTCTTTTAGGAAAACTACAACATTCAGATATTTCACATCCAATGCAAAGACAGAAGACCATAGGAAGTTTGCAGTGCAAAGCTAACATTGTTGGATTTTCAATTCTGAACACAACCATAGCCTGATTTTAATACTAGCAAGGGCATCTTAATATACTGTCCTGTGCATTCAAAGCTACCTGTTCCTTCATAGTGTGTCCTAGATCTTGTCATTGCTCTAGGCCCAGCAGAGGTTAGAAAACTTAAAAATATCAAGCTATTTAGACAGCAAGATTCGAGAAATTACACAGCAATAAACCACCAAGGGTAAGAGGAAAGCACAAGTCCTGGTGAGAAGCCAAGCTTGCACCCACAAAACAGATTCTTATTCCATCCCTACTCAACCTGTAACTGAAGCCACCGTGCCAACAAAACAACCAAGCAAAACCCAACCAAGTAATGATTTGAAGAGTTGCCTGGTAGGAACGGTACAAAACCCTTTAGACTATTTAAAGATTATAAAGTACTTGCTTATCTGTACATGCAGTCTCTCTCTTTTAATCCTGTAATCTTTCAGTAGAGATGTAGTCCAAGTTACTAGATTGTCCATTTCCTCCTCCCATAGCTCTTCTTGGTTGTCATGTCCATCTTCATCAGCTATTTCTGGTAGGAGCTCAGGCACATCTGTGGTTTGAAACAAGGAAGAAGATCAATAACGACTGAAGGAAACTAAGTACAGCAGGAAAGGGTAGAAAGGATGTTTCTAAAACAAGCCAAAACATATTTTTCATTTTAAATGCAGGCCTGAATTTGTCATGATACATGGAACTGCATCTGCCAGGAATGCACAGGGAACATGCAGATTCACATGCTCTATAAATAGGGAAGTATTTGTTTAACAAGTTGCAGAATAATGTAATAAACTACATTTTTCATCTGTCTGACAGCTCTGCCTGAAACCTAATCCATTTAAACTCGAACTTTATAGATTTTTCCAAACTATTCTGGACAACTGCTTTTTAACCTGTCAAAAAGAAAGTTTCTCTCTGAGGCTCTGAATGGTGATGTTGTGTTCTGAATGAGTGAAATATCCTCTTCGTCACTCCCAGCATTATCAATATTAACAATTCTGTCAGCAGGGTTCCCATTTGCTCTTTTATAGCTCTAGGACTCTGCTGTGTTAACAGTATTATAATTTGTTTTTGTCAGTTAAGTGAGCCCATATGTCTCTAATACAAACAAGGAACAGATTTATTGAGAAAATGGTGCTATTTTAAAACATTTTTTTCTGACTCATTTGCAGCCAGTTAGTGATGTCATCTACTTTGAATGTTAGAAAATCACAATACTCCAAACCACTAAACTCTTGCTTTGTATATTATTCTGAGAAGGGGGGAAAAAAAGAAAAAAGCTTAAGAAACTTATATTTTTCACATGCAAAACATGTGGCTAAAATGTTTCAGGTTATGAAACAACAGCCCATGGACTTATGAAGAACATGTACAGCATTTTCTCTTTAAGGTCCTGACAAAACCATCATTTTCAATGTGTCACCTATTTTCTTTCCAAGCACAGGCTTGGTAACAAAAACAGGTTTATAAGGGGAAAAAAAAAAAGACATCAGTGAAGAGAGTTGACTGCTCAGAGGTGTGTTCTCAATGAGCAGCTTCCCCTCTCTCAAAGTGACAGCTTTAGGGCCTGCTCCTTCTCTTACTATGGAAGGTTCAAGCCACAGCAATTTGCTGTGCAGGATTTTACACTTCTCAGTCTCTTTTGTCAAAAAATTGACAATTCAGGAGATGTTCACGGCCCTGAAGCTAAAGCAAGTGGGGATTGAGTGGAGTCAGCAGCTCCGTGGCAGTTGCTAGAGTCTTCCAGTTACACCAGTTCTATCACAGCTCTGCTGTGACAGTGATCTTGCTCAGTACCACACACACCCCACATGCCTGGAAATCCAGCTCCTTGGATTTGGCCAAACAAAAACGGAAAGATTTTCCTCTTACTGTGCAAAGGTTCAACTTTTCATCTTGGTTTAACACTCAGTAAGAAAATCTGTTCCAAATATTCTATTATTTTTTTTTCCCAATGCATTTAGATACTAAATAATTTGAAACAAACAAATCTAATGCAATATTATTTGAACCTCTGATGGTCGGATGTTTTAGCAATCTTAAGAAGTGTTAGTTTGGGTGAAAGTAAACTATATCAGAAATACTAGGAAGATTCCCTTGTCAGCAGATGATGATAAACTTTGGAGAGCTCCCATGAAGTAATAAATATTTAAAACCAGTGTGTAACAGCTGTATTCCAACAGTATCTCTGCATAACGACTTTACATCTGTTCCTTCTTCTCTTTTGGAAATAAAAAAATAAAGAGAAAATTTAAAACGAAACCTCATGCTAATAAAAGTGTATAACCCACCTCCTGACTTTAGATAGGTAGAACCCAATTCTTCTTTCATTTATATAACTTCTATTTTGGTAAAGCTTCTATATATTTGAGTTGAGCTGATCCCAATTTCCTTTGGTTAGCAAGGAAACAAAGAAATCAAACCTACCAATTCCAGCCAAAACATGATCCACTGTGTGGTTTTGAGCAGGCTCTGACTCAATTCTCACTGAAGAGATGGTCATATATTGTTAACATTTACACTTCTGATCAGGCCAGCAAGTAACCTGTGAGCACCATTGACATGCTGGAGATCTGCACATGTATTTGTAATGATACTGGTTTTTCTTCCCTAGAATCTGGTTCTGTCCATGATTCCCAATGGGATTTTTTTTTCCCCTGGGTAGAAGCATATTTAAATCCACAAATTACAACATTAATTTACACGATTCAAGACTTCCAATAGCATTAAGTGACAATGAAGTTGTGGCCAATTTACACTGGTGAAAGAAAGAGAGGAAAATCATGTAATACATATTCATAGGAAAGATTAATTTATGCAGTAATGACTTTTTACCTGGAGATGGGTAGGTCTTGGGTTCTATTTTGCTCATTTTATACAGTCCTGTAGCTGCTTGTTTCCTTTGTTTTCTGATGAGCAGAGATGGTAGCATTGCATCTGTAAACAAAAATATAACTTTATGGGTAAAATCAATTTAGCATACACTCGTTTAAGACAAATTTATGTAATAGCACAAGGACTCCTTCAGCTGTTGTTCACTTCAAACAAGTACTTAGACAAAGCATTTAGAGGCACAGGTGAGCAGGAGTTTTCTGAAGGAATTTATTTGATTTTTGGGTTTGCTCCTTATTCATGAGCCTAACTCGAAGGGATGGACACACACTTGTTTTGACCACAATGTCATTCCTCTGCCTTGATCAATCTAAACAGAAAAAGCCTTCCTTCCCCTTCTGTGCCCAGCTTTCTCCCCACCCTTTGGTCTTGGAGTTCAAAGTCAAATCATTTATGCTTGAGTCAAAGCAAGGAATTAGACTATCAAATCCTATATCCTAGGCCAGCAATACAGGGTGTACACAGGTCTTTTCCTCTGATCTCTTCCTAAAAATACATTTTAAATGAGAAACCTATGGAAGATGCAAAAGCCACTTGCCTGAGCAGCTGTAGCATATAAAGAGCTGAAAACCACACAGGCTAGAGAGGCTTTATCCTGTAAAGTGCTGAGAGCTCTGACCCAGACTCCATAAAGCACTAATCACACAACTAACTGTACCAGCCCTATTAAGGCACTCTGAAATTAATAGCTTGGAGTTGATTGCCAATTTGTCAATTTCGAAGATAATTACGGGCTAAGAGCTTTGCTGGCTCATGACTCGATTGCTGAACACCTTTCAGGACTGAGTCTCAGAAGCATATGGAATGGGCTGAAACAACTTGCATTGTCCAAAAGATGAGAAGTGTAAAATATAACCATGAGAAAACACACACACAAAAAAAGTGCTATGTTGCTTGTATCCAAACACTTTTTTAAAAAAGAGGTATATAATATCATCTGTATATAATAACATCTGTACACACAACTTCGTCCTGTTACATCATACGGCTCTTAGCTTTGCCACGTCCCTTCCTGGTTTTAACAAATAAAACAACCTTGCTTTCTATTTTAAATTTATTTTAATAACTCCACAATTGTGAAAAGCCATAGTGTACTAGGGATGAAACAGTATAAAAGACAGATTAAGTAAAATTCTTAAAAATCACTCATGTCCTCTATTTATATTCCTCTGGAGTCAAGTGTTACTCTTTGGTTTAACTTCTCATCACTTCTGCTCTGCTGTGTCAGAATACAACTGAAACTGGAGAGAAAACTGCAGTCAAGAATAAAAGAATCAGAGAATAATATCCTTTAATAGATGAGCCAACCCAGTAACTTGTCTAATACCTGTCACTGCCTTGGCTTTTAGAGAATATATTTTATTTTCATGCTTCCTGGCACATCTATTTTTGTAGCGCTGGGAAAACAGTTCCTAAATATACTGCTGTTAATCAGATGTTTATCTCTCACGAAACAAAACCGAGAAGTCAGCAAAACAGAGCACTGCCTTCTCTTTCCAGCCACAAGATGGCAAACTAGCTTTTAACATGCAGTAAAAAAATCACAGCACCTCTGTTTTTCTCAAGGGCTTAGCAAGACACATAGACAAATTCTAACTGTATGTTTTTTGCAATCTTCTCTCAGCAGCCATGGGTTTAGAGAGCACAGGGTGGTTAATCCATACAGTGGGAATGCCTCTTATCTGGGAGAAGGAAAATAAATAAGATTTAGGTACCTTTCTACCATGCTTTTTTTAAATTTTGTGGATTCCAGAGGTGGCCATGAGTAGGAAGACACAGGCCTCCAGTGTCAGTGATTAGCTGAGAACTGGAGGCTCTTGCTTGTGTTCCTTCTTGGTCACTAGAACACCTTCCCTGTGGCTGTAAGCAGAGATGCTGCAGAAAGAGTCCTACTAGCTGGAAATAATCCCGTTTTCATGCCTTACACCTCCCCATTTCCCTGTGCTTCACCATCTTTTCTTTGACAGCGTTCAGTTCTTCCTAAGGATTATGTGCAACAAACTGCTCATTACACCAGGACAAATCACCAGTCCCTGAAGGCTTACACTGATTTAATGATGTAAAAATTGACTCAGTGCCACCGTAATTAGCGAACATGTAAAAACTCAACAGGGGCAAACTGCTCACAGTAATGTGAACAGCATATTATACAAAAACAAGCTGTATTTCAAACCTCTTTTATAGAAGCAATTGAATTTAGAGACCCGATTTTATGGAGAAAACACATATAAGTACGAACGTTTGCCTTATTATATAACTGAAATTAAGATTGCTGCTGCTGCTGCACTTATGTCAGCAAATTTTTGGCCTCTTTCCTCTCTAATCCCATGCCAGGAGTTAGGAACAGACTGCAAGCTTTTAAAAAACAAGCATGTTTTGTGAGCTGTTCGCAATTGAGGGAGGGGGAAAAAATACAAAACGAGAGGCAACCCTGTGTTTGAACCTGCAGCTGAATGCTTGGACCTGGCTTTGATCTATCAGACCCAGCAGTTCAAAGGCAAGAAGAAATCTGTTAAAAGCCCATTATCTGCTGCCACCAGGTGGCACCGAGATGTCCCCCGTTCCCCCATCACCAGGCGTCTGGCCCTCACCCCACCTCAAATCAGAAAGTTCACCTTTGCAATTTCCTCTCTAGTTCTTATGGATTTAATGAGGAGGGGGGGGGAAAAAATCCAAAATCACTGCAATGGGAGATGAAGACATCACCCTTGAAACAACTCCAGGTTGCCCAAGCTGTGTGGGCATAAAGGGACGTTCACTGCATTTTCTGCAGGATGATGTGTCACTGCATAATGAAAGAGTTATTAAATATCTAAAACAAAGGAGTTCTGTTAAAGGACTGTGTCAAAGGAATATTAACCCTATATTCTAGGAGCTTCTTGTGAAAGAAAAACAAATACTCTTAATTTGAATTTAGGGCTTGCTGACCTTCAAATTCAATAAAACGGTCCTTTCCTCACTAAAAAATGGGATTCAAAAGGAAGAGGGATTTTTTTATTTAACAGTTGTATAGTTACCACATAAGAAATAAGAAAACTCCAGTCACCTCTGAGACACAAAGCAGCATCCTGGCTTTGTAGCTTCCCTGCACTTTTTCCACTTAGCCATAGGAGAATAGAAGAGAAAATTTTAGGAACCTTGATCGCATCTTCAGCTGACATTAAGGGTGTGTAAGTTCACAGTTCCAGCAAGGAATTTGTTCCAATAAATTGGAGCTGGTTTAGTAGAGAAAGTCTCCTTTCTGAGGAGTGAAGCTGCTGGTTTGGACGGGTCCCCTACTGGTTACGGAGTGTCATTCCCTCCCCGACCTGTCCCACATACGTGCAGTGTAATGATGTTTGTCTTAGGAACTGAAAATTAAGATAAGGTGAGACCTGCTGTAACTTGAGGACACACAGGGACAAACATCCAGAGTCTGAAAGTATCCTGATATCCAAATATAAATGCATTGGCAATAAACACCCCAAGGTTTAAGTGCTCAGCAATTTAAACTTTAGCATCCTCATCCCAGTATTCTGTTCTTTTCACATGTTTTGCCTCCCAGTCATGGTAGTTCCCTGTGAATTCTGGGTTTTCAGAAACTATGAAGTGGCATAAATAACAAAAAATTGCATTGAGAGACAGTTACACACTAATCATTAAATCATCCAAAGCCAATCACTGCCTAGATCCTCCTGATATTTGTGGTGCCTTGTAAAACATTACCAATTACCCGGTTTGGTTACTAATTTAGGTAGAGCAAAATCTGTTAGTAGAGTGTTGGCCTTCATGAGGACCATAGCTGAGGCATACACTTCCCTTATCACCTCTCCATGCTTTAACACTTGTCATGAACAACTTCTTGGTATGATGGTGCCCAATGCAAATTCAAACTCCCAGCCAACAAGGACATTTTCTGACAGAAAGGCCTTTGTGGCAAGGATCATAGATTCACAGACCCATAGAATTATCTAGGTTGTAAGGGATCTTTAAGATTGAGTCAACCATCAACCCAACGTTGCCAAGACCACCGCTAACCCATGTCCCTCAGCACCAGGTCTGCCTGTCCATCCCTTGTGCTGGGTCTGTACAATGCCAGCACATCTCCTGACTCCAAACCAGATGCTGTGGGGTGGATGTCCAGTAGGTGTTAGCTGATGTGGCTGTCTTGAGATAAATGAGTCCATGTCAACACATCATCTTGACCACGAGTTTCAGACACCCAGCTAAAACAGTCTGACTACAGACACCATCCCAGCTACACTGGGATAAATCTGGCACAAGGACGGCATCAAGTCCATTATTGTTCAGTTTTGCTAAACAAGGTGAATCATCTTACATAAATCTTTGAAACGCTCTCCTGCTTTTCATATAGCTATTCTAGAGCATGTCCTGTGGTGATCTTCAAATAAAGTGTTTCTAATCCCTCTGAAAACACAAATATAGAACAAGGGAGGAGGTTTTGGCAATTATAGAATTTGTTAGTTAATGCAGGCACTCATGTAGAACTTTCACAAAAGAAAATAATCAATTAAGTGGATTTAAAGCCTTTACAGTGTTACTGGTTGACAAGTGACAGACAGAAAGAGGTGCACAAAGCTCCAACAAACCCAAGAGGAATGACTTCCACAAGAAATTGTTATGTCTGTTCACTACTGCTTGTAAAAGCAAAGATTATTTTAATATTCTGAACTTCCCTCCTACTCCAAGGAAAATAAAACATTGTCCAAAACTGTTTATAAAGCAAACCCTACCGAGGGAAGAAATAGTTTTGCCATTAGGTAGCATTGTGTAAGATCCATTTGGAAGCTTTGCATGAGTTTTCTGCCTTAGTTTCAAAGTTACTACACAAACATTGGAAATAAATGAAGCAAAGTGCCTATTTAGATGTGGTTCCTTTATGGTTCATCACATTGCTGAGTTGGTTGTTCACACTGTAGGCCTTGTTGCTGCCTCAAATATAGATATACTCTATACTTACGTTATCTTTCACTAAACCAAGTGAGAGAAATCACAACCCAAGCAAGGTAAAGTGATTTTTAGTTTCGTGACAGCTTAGAAGAGCCCAAGCTGGTGCTGCCATGACCCGTCTTTTGTGCTTTTGTCCACACATTCCTACCCCTCCCCAGGGTTCATCTGATCCTGCTGTGAAGGGAGAGGAAAGCCATCAGAGAACAAATAAAAACAAAAATAAGGATAATTTTCTCCTAGTTTGTCTTCCTGAGCTGAGATACCACAGGGTCAGGCAGGCACCAGAGCTGGGGTTAGGGACAGGGCAGGATCACAGCCGCTTTAGAGGGGTTTAAAACCCCATGGAAAATCATCTTTAATCAGAAAGTCTCTGGCAGCACACTCCCATTCCCCTCAGGGCTGGTTTTGGCATCCACAGAATCTTTCTGTCACCTCCTTTGGCCAACAGGGAGAGCAGGGAACGAGCTGCTTCTTTCTCCAGAATCAGGAATGGGCTGGTCAGTGAGCAGATGGGGTTGGTGGGAGGGTATGACCTGCAAGAGAGCTGGGATGGGCACAGAGTGAGGCTGTGGATCTGGGAATGGGAAGGGAAAGGAGCCTTCCCTGTATTCACAGAATTCATATTGGTTCATCTCATCAGGAACAACCCTCCTTGCCAACACCCTGTGTAGTTTATGCCAGTCTTAGTGTTGACTTTGTGAGATAAGATTTTTGATTAGGTGTATGTCTCTTCAAGAGTGAGGCAAGAAAGATGTTCCTGAGGCCCACCACATCCAGGAGAGCACAGGAAGAACATTCCCTCCTGCACTGCTCAGAGCACTCCTACAGCAGTGGCTCTGGTTGAAGACTGTGGCTCCATCACCATAAAACTAATAGACGTCAAGAGCATTGGAAGCCAGCACTGACCACTTTCCTAAATCCCATATTAGTGTGCTTCTTCTGAAACAACTCAGAATATCCAACATTTCTTTAGTAATATGTTTTTATGGGAAGGAGGAATATTAAAAATTACATCCCCTTTACTGGCCCCCACCAGAAACCTGGCAAACCCACACGAGACTCTTGTCAACTCGGGGCCAGCCAGCATTGTCTGACTTGGCGCCCTCCTAAAGCTCTGCATTATCTCATTCTTATTACTCCTGCTTCTATAAAAATAATTGATTGGGGGGGGGCAGATTAAATTGTAAACAAAACACATTGGGCCAATGCAATTTTATACATAACAAAGCACCAAATGACCCACTGTCTGAATTATCAAATCCCCTGGGATCCCACTACTGTCTATTACCTTTCAGGAAGTAACAATGCAAGTGAGAGGAAGACACCAGTTATGAAAAAAACATGGACTCTTGAGCTCAGTGATCAACAGTATTTTTATCTCTTTGATATCCTTCCAACCTCCCTTGCCATTGTAGTCCTGTAATATGTCAAAAGCTGCTTGCCAGAGGCCTTTTGCTTTTAGCAATATTTAAAGCTGTCTCCATAAAAGGAAATCATTCCATTACAGATCCCAATTTCCTTCCATTCCACACTTGAAGTTTGTGATGGAACCGGTGGAAGTTGTACCTGAGCATCAAAGGCACAACTAGATCAACTCTACTTTGAAGACCAGTCAAGGATGTTTGTTTGGGACTTGTGATCAATCTGATTCTGTACCTGAGCAAAAATTCTACAACAAAATCCTGTTTCCACCACTGTGAATTAGAATTTAACTTCAGCAGGGCCAAGATTTTATCCTTAATGTCCCAGACACATCCCCATTGCTAGGGTCTGGAAATAGAATGAGTTAGGAATCCACCGCACTAGTGTTACCGGGGCTGAGAACTTGTTGTCCTTAAGAAAACTGTCAGCAGCCCAGTACTGCCAAATTCTGGAGGAAAGCAAAGGCAACTCAACTGAGAAAAAGAATCTGGCTCCATCTGCTAGTTTGAAAGTTAGCTTCAGAAATATTTCAACAGTGATGCCATGTACAACCCTAGCAGTACAAAAAGAAATACATCATAAAAATGGTCCTGGTTTTCTTTTTTTTCTTTTTCTTCTTTACTTAGAGTGAATTCACTGGTTTCCCTAGGCTATTTATTAATATAATTAATGACCTTAAAATATGTATTGCCTGAAATAAATGTCATTGATTAGGTCAAATAAAAATATCACTTGGCCCAACAATGACAAATTTCCTGGCTGTGCTCCTGTAGGCCAAGAACTTGTTTCATTTAGCAACAAGAGTTGCTGGCAGTAGCTGGGAAGGAAACTGCTTGCCAAATGTCACCATAGGAAATTAAATAATTGAGAATATTCACTAACAGGAAAAAGAAAATAATTGCTCTCTTTAGTACACAGGCCCAACCATCCTGGACTTTAGCTGCTTTTTTTCTGAAATAGTGGCAGTGAAAGCAGAATGTTCAGTGTAATTTGTTACCTGGCAAAGCTGAGAGAAGACCCTTCAGCTGGCTGGTAAAACTTGAGAGAGGAAACTCAGTCCTTCTCAATATCAGGAAGTTCCAAAATGGAAAACAAGGTCTTTTAAAACATTTCTCATCTAGAATCCTACTGGTATATAGTGAAGCTGTGCTGACTACCCTCCCCTCCTTCCCTGTTTTTGGCAGTCATGTAGGCAAGAACTGGCCACGGATGCATTTGCAGGGAGACTGGGCTTGATTCTTGTTTGCATGTGGTATCTCTCACCCTAGGAGTGAAATAAAATAAGGAAAAGAGAGGAACATGGAGAGGCCACTGACAATTCTGAAGGCCTTATGAAAAGCACAGCTTTCCTGCCTTCCAGCAAATGGGAATTTGTTTACAATTACCAGACTCTGGATGCTTTCCGTTACTCTTACAGGCTAAAACATCTTATGTGGTGATTAGAAAACAATTTTACAGGATCCATATCTGCACCTTCCCTCTCCATGTCGGCACTTCCTAAGCAAACTGAGAGACGTTCTGCCACAAGTTTAACCCTCCAGGCAATCTGCTCTGGCAGTGGATTGCTGTAAAACAGAAGGATCAGGCTTAATCAGCACGAATGACACACACATCTTTCAAAAAGCCCGGTGAAGATGTTGTCCCACTGCTGAGAACCAGCGTGCCGCTGCCGGGAATCACTGAGGAACAGGATTCCTGATAACAGCACTTATTTAAGGGCCAGCTGGGAACGAAGGGCAGAAATGGGCTTCTCTGGAGGTGGAGGACTTTTAGGGACCTTCCTTTGGGAAAAAAAGGCTTTTTCCTCCATTCCAGAAATATCTGAGCAGGGGAGGAGAAAGAGACATGAATGAGGATTTCTGGCTGCTTTCGCTGGATGGCTTGAATGGACAGAGTTTTGTTTTCTGTTTCTTTCCTTGAAATAAAGCCAATGTTTGTTGAGCGGCAGTGCTGTGCTTAGACTGGAGGGTAGAGAAACCAGCTGGTGTGTCAGAGAGAAAATATGAGCACTTCCCATCCCCCCGTCTCATCTCAGCTGTGTTCACCAGAACGCATGAATTGCCCTGGGTCTCATCCACCACCGCGCCACTTGTAAGACCAGGCCACCTATTTGCTGTCAAAACTCAACTTCTTGCTCATTAAAATTAAATCAGCATTCAAATGTACTTCCCGAGCAGGTTTTAGAGTTGTTTAAAATTTCTTAACATCTATTTACAAAAAATAACAATGAAAGAGACAGTCTTATGTTTTGGGTGCAGGTTCTTTCTGCCACTCTGCAAAACCTTTTGCCTGTATAAAGATACGCTGTTTTTTCATCACTTCTGCCTCATCCCACGTTTGCTGTGGTTTCTTGTTACTGGAATTGAAAGCATCACCTAAAGAAACATGAACACAGACACACACACAAGTCTGTAAAGCATAAGCTATCAAACTCCTGATTCCACACTTAGTGAAATCACACAACTCTCTTCTGTTAATCTGATCTCTTTGTGGCCAGAATAAACCCTTTAATTTAGATATTTTGAAGAAAGGACACAATCTTCTTGCTCCTTTCAATTTTTCCCTTCATTCTTACATAAATCTCAGCAGATGGCTGTAAATGATACATGACTTTACTGTTTGTTTTACCCATAATCAATACAAAGTTTTCTGGGAAAATCATGCATACACCTGGGGGACATATTTAGTTATGAGAGGAGAGTACAGAATCATTTAAAGTGATGGCAAGCAGCAAGGCTGGAAATGAGGACAGAAAGAATGGAAAAAAGAGTGCTCCAAGAAAAAATACTGTTTACTTTCTCTTTAAAAAAAACCCACCCAAAACAAACAACAAAAACAGAGGAGGCAGTAAACCTGAAACATGGTGGCGAAATGAAACAACACTTTATCACTGATCTTAAGACTCATTCCAACAGTGTTGATCAAGACTGACAATATGATAGCCCAGAAAACATAAAAGTAAGATTATCAGCTTCTTTAAAGCATTTTTCCAAAGTGCAGAGAGCTGGGTGGGTACATGCTTCTTGAGGAGTTGACTTACACAAGATAAAAGAGTGTAAATCCTAAAGATCAAAGAAACCAGTTAGCCTGGTCTATCTAAAAATTAGCATTGGTAACAACTGCAGTCGTAGTTATTCATTTCATCATCTGTTCTCATCAGAGTTAAGGAGTTGCCAAAAGAGCCACTGGTGAAGAAGTGCAGAAGTGAAAAGAAATTATTCCTGTTTGCAAAGAGGAAGGGCCAACAGATTCCATTTACCCCAGCTCAGGACCCATCCCAGAGCTTGTATTTTAAAATTCACAACCATCACAGAGAATATACTTTAACATTTTCTGACAGAGAAGATGTGTAAATCTCCATTTTTTTTCCTTAACTGGATAGCAAGTAACATCTTACTTTTATCTCTATTTCTCAGGGTTGACAGGGAAGTCCTCCCAGAGTGCTGATCCCATGCACGAAGGGAAAACATTCAGATGCTGCATAACTTTAAGATAGAACAGCTTTGTTGCTAGGCTCTAAAGGAACTAGAGATCATTACTGTTTGCCCTGTATATCTTGTATTTTTAAATGACTCAAAAAACCTATCTGCAGACTTTCTACCTAAGGGACTATTTGCCTGGTTTCCCACATATGTTCTTGTTTTTCTACCAGAAAAATCAGTCCTGGTAAAAACAGTTAAAATTTCTTTATTTGTCCAAGACTTCTTGCACATTTAATGGTCAGGTTAGAACAACAGCTCAACAATCCCTACCAGCCTGTTGTATTTCAACCCTGCAAATTTTGATGACAAATGCACTGATAAAATGAACAGCCGTATGCAGCAAGCTGTACCTGGAAGAAGTCCCTGCTTCTTATCCTAAAGAGAGATATGGCAACACTACCCAGGTGACCCATGGCTGTTTTCTTCCCCATTCTTCTCTGTTCTTTCTGATTTTCCAGTAATCCACAACCTGAACCTCAGAGAGGAATGTAACAGCCTATCTATGTGGTCACTGCCATAACAATTTGGCGGGTGTATCCTCTTCACCATGGTGAAGAGCTGTTAGGTTGACAGCATCCACCTCATGTTAATGGCAGCCTAAGTGTTTTGAACCCCTGTAGAATCAAACCAAGATCTGCACAAGACTGAACCATCACCTGGGCTTCTGCCACCCTCCATAAGTCACTTGAAACAGCGCCGTTTTGAGGAGCTGAACAAACTCTCACGAAGCAGCCAGCAGTGAATAAACACAATGGCCTTGCAGGGAGCAAGATAAGAAAGAACAGCATGAGAACTGGGATGTCCTCATATCCCTTCCAGCTGCTGCAAGAGAAGAAGATGGGAGAACCAGCACAAGACCCTTGCTGCACCAGCATGGAACAACCTGGCATTTGCACCATCGACAGCCGCTGCGCCGTGCACAGCAGCAGCTTCTGTGCAACACAAACCAATAAGAGCATTAAGTCTTGATCCTGCTCTCTTAAGCAGTCTGCATATTTTCAGGACTGAGACTAACTACCAGATAAGAAAATAAATACATAAATTATATTGTAATGAAATTGCCTACAAAGCGATGTTTGAAAGGAGTGTTATTTATGCTGCAGCATTGAGGACTCAGAAATTAGGAAACGTCAGATTTATGGCTTCTTGTGCAATCTTCATGGCTTGGCTGCTTAGGAAGGCCAGCTTTCTTAGGACCAGAGATATTCTCAGCATAAACAAACTTGTACCCACATACAAAAGTATTTTTAACTTTTTTATCAAACGTCTAATCCATTTGATGCCAACTGTCTTTGGATATGGCTTATGGGAGTCTAATTTGGAATCATTTATTCCATTTCTGGCACTGTTTCCTGCTATACAAAAATAAAGTGTCCAGACCGCCTGTTCATTTGTGTCTTCTCTAACCCTCCTAAGTTAGTTTGCCTGGATTTGACCTCTTTGAAATGCTAGCACTGGAGACATGAACACTGCTTTACGGCTGGGACTAATGGTGGTTTTACACACTCAGCATCCCACCATCAGCCTGGCAGCTTGGTTATGGGATTGTTTTTTTTGCTGTTCCTACTGGGACCTGCTGCCTTCTGAGCAGCTTGAACTCCTAAGGGGAGTTACTGGAATTCACAGGCTCTGCAAGCAGCTCTCAGAGTGCCAAGGGAGAAGAAGAGGCAATGACCTTCCAGAGGAAGAAGAGCATTAACTTCTCAGGGAGGAGCCAGCGTTCACATTGCTCCTGCTTACCAGCAAACTCCGTACAGATCTCTAAGAACATGACCTTCCACAGCCAAAAATGGGCTTCTGACTGGGGTCCTCACAGTTCTGCATCCCTCTCTTCTTCTAGGAGACAGTATCATTGTATGGAGTTGTGCCAAAAACCTAATTATCCAGTTTCCTTTTTCTCCTTGTCTAGCAATATCTTTATTACATTGGCACAGATATTTTTCGACGCCACCATGGCTGTCCAACAAAGTAGCTGCCCAAATGTACAGAAAAGCAAATTCCAAGCAAACAAGAGTTAGATTTGCTCAGCAGATGTCCTCCTGTATCTCCTCCATAGAAATCCAGATGCATTCCAGAGTGATGCGGGAGGAATTATGGCAACGTGCTGGGTTGAGCCAGTGCCCAGACACTGGCAGTCTGGGTGGATCCTGTGAGGAAAGGGAGGATTTCTATTCTGGATACTGTATATTTGGTCTGAAAATGTTCAGAGGAGTGGCTGAGGTGCAACAGCAAAGGTTTGGATGCAAATTTATAGGATGGTCATACCGGCAAAAATCTGGAGTTCAGCATGGAATACTCATCAGAGGTTTTACCAAGCCTTTGTGGTGCCTAACTTGCCTTTACAAAAGAAAAGAATTACTATCTCTAAAGCATTCAAGTTCTTTGGTGCATAGAAGTACTTCAGAAGCAAGCAAATATGTCAGGCCTAACCGGAGAGGAACTGCACATGGGTGAGTTTGTTTAAACAACGTTGGCTCGGCATAATGACTTTGGGTAACACCAACGCAAAACAGAGACAGCAGTCTTTTAAGAAAACAAGCCAAGGCCTTCACAGGCCACAATTTTGTATCATTTGCTGGAAAGCTGGGTGCAAGAAGGTGAATTTAAGCAGAACAGGGAGGGAATGCAGGCCTTGGCTGGGAAGTATGGCACTGGCCTTTTGGGAGATGGGTTATGGAGAGCTCAGGAAAGGGCTGGGGAGATGGCACTGGGGAGGAAGAGTCCTGTATGAGGTAAATTAGTCATCGTCCCCACAGCAGCTTCCATATGAGGCAGCCTCCCTGAGGTAACTGCCAAGGGGACCTCAGAGGGCCGTAGCCGCCATGTTCCCTGTGACTGGGCCCAGCACGGCTCCTCTCCCCAGCACAAGGAGCCCTCACTCCCCTCCATGGCTGTGCTGGTTCCCCACCTTATTTTCTCACCCCCATACCTCTGCCAGGCTATGGTGTTTATCCCTACACTGTTCTCCCCATTTCCCCATCTTCCTCACCTGCAAGGGAGCGCACACCTCCTTGGAGCGAAACAGAGCACATCTCCATCCACACAGGCCCCATCAGCCATGTCCTCCGAGTCCTGCTCAGGAGATTCCCTGCCTCAACCTGCTCTCAGCCTTTTCTGCCTCTTCTGCCCTTAAAATGTGTGTGAAGGCAGGTGAGCACAGGCTAAAGGGTGGTTTTTTTCCCAAAGGTGCCATGTTTTTCTCGTTTTCCTAACGATGGCTCTGGCCACCTGGCCCCTCATCTGGCCAGTGGCTGAGTTCCCCCACAGCTGTGCTGAGACTAGAGGCTCATTTCTCTCCTAATGTCTGGGAAAACTGCACCTTTGGAAGACTTTAGTGTCTGAATTTGTGAAAATATTTACTTCACAGCCAGCTCTGGGCTGTGGGTTTCAAGGTCTCAGTGTTTCTGGCTTGCTGGGTGTGGGGATGAGAAGTGAGACCTGGGCACTTGCCCCAACCTGCCAACAAGGTTACTTCTTATCATCAATGGCACATTCAACAGAAATTAGAAAGATTGTTGAGGAGTTCTCTCTATATATCTCTCTCCCTTGACAGCTGGGTTCTTTAGAACTCCTTGCCTCCATGCTGGAGCCCTGAGCCCTTCCCTTCTTTCCAGATCCACGGCACTCGCAGGGTCCCACACTGGCTGTCCCTGCAGGGAGCATATGGCTTATGCTGGGGAATGGACCAAATATAATTCTCATATATTTTATATATTGGTTTCAAGATCAACATCGGTCTTTTTAATAGTATTATTGTTAATTACCTAGTCTTAGTCTATTAAATCTGTTTATATTTCAGCCCTTGGGTTTCCTTGTTTTTTCCTGATTCCCCTTCCCGGCCAGGGAATAGAATAATTGTCTAAATGACAATAATTTTCTGTGGGTTCCTCAACCCACAACAACCTGGCACTGCTCCTTCTGTAGGGACCTGGCCATTACAGACCCCACCAGAGAGGCACCACTTCTGCCTTTCCACAGCCCAGGATTCACCCAAATAAGCTTGTTTGTGTTTACACTGAGGATGACTGTAAATAAAGGTTGTTCTACTTCCTCTTAGATATGGTTTCCAAGTATTATTCGTTTTTAAACTATGGAAACACCTACTGAAAACATTTGGGTGCGTATAGATATGTGTTCCCACATATGTAAACAAACATCTGCACATTGCACCCCAAACACCAGTTGTGGTTTCAAGACTCATGTGCTTGTTATGAATCTCGTAGATATTTCTGGTTTGTTTTAAATTCCTCAGCTGAGCAAAACAGTAACTCAACTTCTTCTCCATCCACCCTGTATGTTGCAGCTATATGTTCCTTTGCATCTTAAGGTCAACGCTCATTAACCATCAGTTGCTGCTGCTCGCCTCTGCAGAAGCAGATAAACCACAGGGTTTAGGGTACAAATCAGAAAATTAAGACAGTACCAGGTTCCCAGTTCGAAACAGTCCAACACCATTCCAAAATGTGTTGAACTGTTAAATGGAAAATAGAGGACACCACAGATGCTTCTAATAATTCCAGTTTCAAGTCAATTTTCCCTCCTTTGTCTTAAAGAGCTTTTGATGTGTAGTCACAATATTGTCTCTCTCTCTGTTTTTAATAATTTTATATTACCTCAGCAATATAACTGTCCTGAAATATACTGAACTTTAATCTCTGAGAGATCAAACAGGAAGAAATATGATGGGATAGAGAGTGACTGACTCGGGGGCAATATTCTCTCCTCCTATAAAAGATAGCCCACAGCAAGATAAAAATTGCTTCTCGGATTCCTTGAACGTCACATCTTTGAGAGAGGCTTTCAGGCCCATGGAGAGAGCAGACGTGGGGCCACAAAAAACCCCAACCCATCGCCATTGAAGATGCAGCCAAAAGAAAGCACGCTCTGACAGAACTTGAGGATGTGGTTTGGGTGACTACATGCTCTAAGACTGGTCCCAGTACCCTCAGGCCTCCTGGGTTTAGCCACCCTCTGCAAGTCTAACAGCCCAGAAGCATTTGGCTACTGTCTTTTCGCTGGAATGAATGTGCTGGCTCTGTCTCAAGCAAAATAAACCTCTGGTGCAAAGGTGCGAGGTCACAGCATGAAGACATGGTGCTACCTTGGGAGGGGAATTTCGGAATCGGTACGCAGATCTTAGGGACACCAAGGAAATGCTCATTTGAAATGCAGCTGGAGCTTCCTCTCCAGAAGAGGTTTGTTCACCATCAGCTTAACCCAGTTCCCTCCTTTTCCCACTGAAGTTCTCAAGCAGAACCAGAGGTGGTGAAACTCAGCTTAGTTAGCATGACTGCTCATTCCATTCCCTGACCACAGCATGATGAATTGATATTCTAAAGAAATACTGGTTGAAATATTGTCACATACAGTAAAGATGCCATATTTTTTTCCCCAGCAAATTAAAAAATTGTCCTTTTGGGGGGTTTAAGATAGTACTTTGGAACAAAAGTACTACAGTTTTTGAACACAACTGTCTTTTTTAACCAATGTGTTAACATGTCTCTTTTTGCTGGCTTGGGAACCTGCTTTATATCACACGCTGTGCAGGCACCAGAACCCATTGTGAACTTGTGCTGCAAGATCAAATTCCTCACAGGTACAGGCTGCAGGTCCAGGGTTTCACCAGCATCATTAAAACACCCACAAACTCTCCAGAAAGTAGAAAGCCTGATTCAGTCACCGCTAAAATCAACGCAAAGACTCCTGTGGAGTTAGGAGTGTTTTATTGCAAGCCATGAAGAACAAGCTTGAAGTTTGGTCTGCCTTGACCAAGCTTCTGATGGTATCAAACAGAAGAAAAGAGGCAACCTGGCCTCAAACAGCTCCACTTTGTGAGGAGACAGCATTCAGGCATACTGAGAAGAGTGAAGCCTGCCAATGAGCCAAATACCTCATGTGAAATGCAGCATCTAGAGCCAGTAGATGCTGAAGGTACTTATTCCACAGAACTGGGTCCACATGGAACTGCATGTGTTTGTACTTGAGAGAGTTTTCCTATCTCCTGCCTTACCGTCAGGAGTGTTTTGAGTTAGGTGGACATTTTAAAGTTCTCCTGGTGATTGTAGGTTACAGAGCAGAACAGCAAGCAAATGTTACAGAGTATTTCCAAGCCTATGACCTTCCTGGATATCCTTATTCATGCAAAGCAAACCACAGATTGCTTTTTGACCGTTTCTCATGCTCTGGATAAACGTTCTGGTATTTCTGAGTTTTGCAGCCCAAATTTCTGCACAAGTGGTTCTCTGCTTTACCTTCTGCTTTCAATCCAGAGAATGCAGAAACCCTCTGTAATCACTCCTCTGTGGGAACAAAGGATACAAATCTCTGCTGCAGACTCTGCATTTTGGCCTTTTAATCAGCAAATATTTATTCTCTTTTGCAGAACTGTAAGCTTAACCTGGAGGGAATGAGATTCTCCAGATTGAGGGCTTACTAAACAGTGTTTATTCAGAGTTTTATTTCCAAACCTCTAGAGCTTCTCAATCCATTACTGCGTTTCCACAGCCTTGGCTGTCCTATCTCTTTGAAGGCAGAAGGGATGATGATTCTAGCATGTAGCATTAGGAATCTGGAGAATTCCCTCTTCCTTCGTTTGCCGCGAGAATGGCTTTCATCTGTATGTCTGCATTCCCACCTGAGGAGTAATTCCTTAATTTCTGGCAGCATTTATTTTCCACATTATCTAATTGGGGTTTAGAAGAAAATCCACACACACACACACCCCCTACTCTCTCCCTGATGAATTCCTGCCTCTCTGCGTTAGCGTTTGTTCCCCGTGCATTGGTTTGTGAGCCAGACTGATTTCAGCCTCACAGTTCACAAACTTCACCCGCTGCGAGAGGGAGAGAAGGGCAGGAAGAGGTTCTTTGCAGGAGCCTTCAGGTGCACTGTTCAGTGCTGGTTTACATCTGTGAGTCTAAAAATATTTTAACCGTAAGAGCCCAGCTTGCTTTGAAAGAAAGGAAAAAGCCTAAGCTGTGCTGTGAGCGGGCTTGCACGGCAGCTCCTGCTTTTTTAACACAAACCCACAAAGTGTGTGAGGGACTATTTTATGACTCCCACCGGCGCCCTGTGAAGTATTAAGCTGCTGTTTTCCCATCAGGGTGATTAAAGCCAAGAATGCAAATTCACAGCTAAGCTTACCTGCAAGTGACAGCAGCATTGCAGAAGCCAGGCACATAGGGTGCTGATGCATGGCTCGTGCTTCTCTTTACAGAACCAAACTGAACTGAGGCACGATGCCCAACGTGTTCTGATTCGACCCCAGGGGACACACATCACTTACCATCCCCAGCTGGCAGAGCTCATCATTCCAGACGTCTCCTGAGCTGGTTCCAGTGCTGTTTTTTCCAGCCTGTGCCAATGAAAAGCCTCCTGGAGACACTTCACAGAATCACAGAATGATACGGGGTTGGAAGGGACCTCTGGAGATCATCTAGTCCAACCCCCTGCCAAAGCAGGTCCTCCTAGAGCAGGTTGCACAGGAACTTGTCCTTCCATTCACTCGGTGAAGGCTCTCACTTGAAATCACTGACCGTGATATCTCAGTATCTTTTTCAGCCACGTTTTTGCACAAATGTCAACTATGGCACAAAGATTCTTATTTCTCCATCAATTTTATTTACAGCATGTTCTTTACCAAAGATTTTGCCAAGGGAGCATAACCTAAGGGCCACAGACTCAGTTGCCTGCAGAGTTTCTTCTGTTTCTGAAACCAGTCACCTCTGATGCAGCAGACTGTCTTTAAACCAGCACTGTTGAAATTTCAAGCCCGCAATGGCAACAAACTGGGAAATCCTATAGGAAAAATGGGTAGGAAAATAAAGGTCTCTTCCTCCTCAGCGCATCTGATGCTTGAGATGCAAAAGGATTGTCTGCACCAATGCAACCACTCGAAAAAGTAGGCAGGAGTAGATGAGAGAAAAGACAGATGAAGGATGACAGAGAGTTCCTGTCTGTTGATGCCCAGCGAGCGCTGCAGAGCCGCGTGTGTGTGTGAGGGAGAAAGAGCCTTGCCCTCACCTCTGGTTATGGGCATCTCTATGGCTCAGAGGAAAACACCTCATTGAGTCCTGTCAAACACCTCTGCTCAAAAGGAATATTTTACCATTTGAGCCTGGTAATCTGATGCAAATACAGAACTTAATAAAATGTAATTATTGTCTGCATCTCTAGCCAAAACTAAATTTTAACTAACGTAACGTATTTTCATTACTGACCCAGATGTAAATTCGAGCCAGATGGAAGCTGACATCTCAGGCTCATAAAGCATCTCAGAAGTCACAAAAGTCCTTACTGTATAATTACTGACCGTTCTTAACCTGCAAGCAGAGCTTCAAGCCTGCAGCTCCGGATGCTGCAGCGACACAAGGTACCACGAAAGCTCCGACGACGCAGCGGGACGCGGGACTTAAGCGAGGGGCGGAAAGGACGACGCTGGCCCTTGGTGTGGAGCACCCACCAGATCTTCTCCCGGGGTGGTTATGGCATCCTGCTTCTTTGGTGTGCCCTGCAAATATTTGCACAGTCAAATATTCATTTAAGCCACCTCTGCACGCTGCCCCTGGGCAATCTGCCTGCAAATACCATTTGCAAAACACTCCTGTTCCACTCAAGCGAGCGTTTCAGCAGGATCCCTGCTCCCAGTGAGGGGATTTCAGCTCTCTTAAATCCAAAACTTAAATCAGCTCTCTTAAATCAGCTCTCTTAAATCCAAAACTTTTCCAATATCTTGGCCACCAAGATGATTAGAGGGATGGAGCACCTCTCCTATGAGGACAGGCTGAGAGAGCTGGGACTGTTCAGCCTGGAGAAGAGAAGGCTGCGGGGAGATCTGAGAGCAGCCTTCCAGCATCTGAAGGGAGCTCCAGGAGAGCTGGAGAGGGACTCTTGGTCAGGGAGTGGAATGGGGACAAGGGGTAATGGTTTTAAATTGGAAGAGGGGAGATTTAGATGAGATATTAGGAAGAAGTTCTGTCCTGTGAGGGTGGTGAGGCACTGGAACAGGTTGCCCAGGGGAGTTGTTGACGCCCCATCCCTGGAAGTGTTGAAGGCCAGGCTGGATGGGGCTTGGAGCAACCTGCTCTAGGGAGAGGTGTCCCTGCCCATGGCAGGGGGGTTGGAACTTGATGATCTTTAAGGTCCCTTCCAACTCTGACCATTCTATGATTCTATGATCTTACACCAAGATGGAGGAAATGCCGGGATGTTAACGTTAAAACAATGTTTTAATAAACAGCAGCATAAAATAATCAGTGTTTAATATCATCTCTGGCATGTGAAATACAAAAATGCACATATCTCAATTATAAAATAGCCTTTGTTATTACATTTTCATGCTTGCCTAATTGAAATGCCCATAATTAATAAATCAAATCATCAAGTAATACAGTGATTAAACGCATGCAGTGAAAACAAAGAAAAATATTTGGATAAGGTAGTGGCTGAGTATCACCATAATATATTTCAAGAACATCTACATCAGGTTAAAAATAAAGAAGAAACAGACCAAGATAGAAAACGCAGAGATGTATTTTCACTTCTGCTGTACAAAACATCATCACACTTTTGTGCAAAAAGATAAAAAATAAAGTCATATTATACAACATTGTCAACTGAGCAAAAGATCGGTTTGGTGCTGTGTACAATAAAAAATACTATTCAGTACAAAAGAGAGTCTGTGAAAAACTGTGGCGCACACAGCACTGGTGTGTCTCATTAAAGTGGTTTCAAATGAATAATCTGGATTGCTTATACCTGAATGAACTTTTAGTAATTGTACAAATGTCTTATTTCTAAGTCGAAAGTAATTCACATTATTAGAACCGACAGGCAAAACTTTCTATCCACGGATTTGCTGCCTGATGGAATGGGAATTTCCCCTTTTTCAGGGCTACTGGAGTCATGGTCACTGAAATTACACATCGATCTGAAACAATAAATATTCCCAGGAAAATTGATTGTCATATATAAGATTGTGGTTTGGAGCCTTTCCACTAAACAGTTGCATAGCAACAAAAGGATATAAAATTTCTGCTTTAACTACTAGATTAGGAAATGCTACCTTTGAGTAAGTCGATTCAGGTTCTGAAATTAAAACTCTTCAATTTCATTTCCTTTAAGGCAATATCTTAGAACTCCAGCCACCTTCAGCAGCCAACAGCAGATGATTTTTGGAGATGGTGAGTTGGTAACTCACGCTATTGTGCTGTCATAGAAATGACTTTTTTGGGTTTTTTGGTCTGAACTCAAGACTCCCAACTTTATCAAAAGACCAAAATCCTACCTGAAGTAATTGATTCAGCTCTCAGATCACAGATTTGAAAAATAATCCTTGACTGCAAAATTTACAAATATTTTAACTAGCCATTGGAACCGAAATTGCACAACCAGTAGATGTCCCAACATGTGCATCTCCTAAAAAAAGAGACAAATATTAAAATATGCTTTCAGTATAAAAAGTTTCCGTGATTTAAACCACACCAGAGGTTTAAAAAAAGCTGTGAAAAAGCCTATGAGAAAATGGAAAAAAAAAACAACCCACTTCCCCTTTTTCCCCCTTTTTTGAGTTGTGGGTGGCACTTAAAGGAACGAGGTGTCCGTTGCCAAAGCCGAGTTATTCACACCACAACGCTCTTTGTCTGGTGGAGTCTGCCCATCCTCTTAAGCAGTTAAACTTCACAGAAGATACTTGCTGCAACGTCTGTTAAGCAACCAGGAGAATTCTTTAATAAAATATTTGAATATAAATCTTTGCTACGACTTCCTAGTTTGTCTTGTAAATAGTTACTATTTACAAAGGCCTCGCTTATTTACAATTCGGCTGAAATCATAGATTCATTCTGTCCATGGATGCTGGAGTCTCCCAGTAGGGAAGACTGCTTTGAGTCAATTTTGTAGGGTTTTTGAGTTTTATTTCCAAAAACTGTGATGCCAATCCCCCCCGGATGATTAGGAATTGACATGTGGGATAGCAAAGGAATATTTGCTTCTTGGTTGGATCCCGAAGACGGCAAACTAGTGACGTGGCCCGTGCTGGTGGATCCGCTGGCGCTGCTGGGAGAACGACTCTTCGGTGGAGGACAGTGCTGGATCACCCTGGGTGGACCTTGTGGTTGGTAGTGGGCAGCTGGGAAAGCAGCATATCCTGGTGGAATTGGGTACCCATTTATGGGGATATATCGCTGGTTTTGAGGTATGGGTGGCCCGATGAAGCCGGCGATTTGGCCTTGGGGTATACCTTGTGCTGGAAACATGTAGTTGGGGTACCTGGGGTTACTGAGGTTACTAACTGGACTGGCACTGAGGGAAGTCGTTTGAGTGGTGGCATTCCCACCCGAGGGGGTAGTAGAACTAGTGTGACTGGAGAGACCCTCCCACGAGCGCAGCCGGGCGTGGATTTCTTTAAACCTTGGCCTGCGGGAGGGCAGGTCGTGCCAGCACTCTGTCATCAGGCTATACATTCTGGGAGGACAGTCTTCAGAGCACGGCAGCAGTTGTCTTTTCCTGATCATCTCTATGACTTCTTGATTACTGAATCCATAATACGGCTGAAGGCCGAAGCTGAATATTTCCCACAGAACAACTCCAAAGGACCAAATATCCGAATCGGAAGAGAACTTGCCGTACATAATCGCCTCCGGTGGCATCCAGCGGATTGGCAAGAGGGACTTGTTTTGAACTCTGTAATAATCTGCCGAGTAGATTTCTCTTGAGAGTCCAAGGTCTGAAATTTTCACGTGCAGCTGTTCTCCAATTAAAATGTTACGAGCGGCGAGATCCTTGTGGACAAAGAAATGGCTGGACAAGTACTCCATCCCCGCTGCGATCTGGACAGCAATATGCAGGAAATCCCCGTGGTCCAGGCTGGATTTTACAGTCCCATCCTCATCGCTGCTGCACCCCACATCCGAATGTGGCGAGCGCATGATGAGGAACTCGTGGAGGTCTCCTTGGTTCATGTACTCGAAGAGCATGCAGACGGGTTGCTCCTGGGTCACGACGCCCAAGAGGCAAACGATGTTGGGGTGGTGGAGCTCGGCCATGAGAGAGGCCTCTTGCTGGAACTCTGCCCACTGCTGGGGGTTGTTAAAGTCTTTCAGCGTCTTGATAGCGACGAGCTGAGCGTGGTCCATGCCTGGAAGGTAGAGGTGGCCCTTGTAGATCTTGCCGAAAGCACATTCCCCAAGTTCTTCCATGAAACGCACAGCAGACAGAGGCAACTCCTTAGCCTTACTCTGTCAAAGAAAGGACAGCAAAAACCTGTCAGCAAAATAGGTCCGAAAACATACTTTTAAAAGAAAGATCTTAAAAGGAGGTGGTTGAGGCTCCTTCCCTGAAGATATTCCAGGTGAGGCTCGATGAGGCCCCGGGCAACCTGGTCTAGTTGGGGTTGTCCCTGCAACTGTAGGGAGGTTGGACTAGATGACCTTTGGAGGTCCCTTCTGGCTTAGATGATTCTACGATTCTATGATCTTTTCGCACAGGACATCAGCCAAGCAGATGGACACAGGAGCTCCTGGACCATGGAACTTCTGGCCACACTCCTGCTCAGCCCTGTGAGAGGTGGGCACTGCTGTGACCCGGCCAGGTACAGCCTGGGGGACACCAGCACCCCAACATCAGCGACTCAGGGCTGAGCACACTCTGATCTCCATGTAACCTGCTCCAAAGCTAAATTTAGAATGTTTTTACCCACTACATGAGATCAGGTCCAAGTAGGAAGTACCTAAACACATGCGGGAACCATCAGCATTTCAGCAAGGGCATTTACATCTTTGGGCTTGGGCATTGATAGGCTTCAAATGGAATAATTTCAGGAACTGAGGCAATTCACACACTTTAAGTAAGTACATGCTGAAGTATTTTTTGGGCCAGAAAACTCTTTTTTTAAAAAACTATGTCCCTGTAGCCAGTTTTTCCTCCACTTTTCTCTTAACCCTTCCATGTACAGTAGAGATAGTTCTGCTCAGGACGCAATGCTCAGACCCGAAACATGTAGGAAAGAGTCATCCAGAATCAATGAGATAGTGGTCAAAGGAGGAAGGCAAACTTTTTGAAAAATTACTATTCTTGGTGTCCATATTCACTCCTAGGCCATAAGGAATGTCTGAAAATAATACAATTTAACTTCCACGTGCTCTTGTAACACCTACACCCAAACCCACGCCTTCAGGGTGCTCAGTATAGTCACAGGCAGGAATTTAAGGCTAATGAGTGTGGGATCTATGTTTGGGGAATTAGTGTAAACATTAGCATTTTACATTCCCGAAACAATATAATGGCAGCTTTACAGTGGCAACATAGGAAAAGAATTGACATTTTAGAAAATCATTTAAAAAATGACATTTTGGAATGAATGAATTTGAATCGTAGTGACCGCCTATGACTTTTAGAGAAATACCACAATAATTATAACAACAACAACAACAACAATAATGCCATGTAAGCAGGCAGGCAGTAGACTGTACGGTGATGGCAGGAAATTAGCTATATTGTTGAGGAACAGATGGTTTATATTATACAAATCCTTTAGGCTAAAACTTGTTTAGGTCTGGCATATTGTAAATTATATTTTAGTAATGAAAGTGAAATGACCTCTGTCTGACCCTGAGGCTGGGTTTGTCTGTTTGAACCAACCTAGTGGAAAACTATGAAAGAAAATGAAGTCATAAAGATTTGGCAGGAAGGGCTCATTTCAAGTTAAGCGGTTATAAATCTGCTCAGTTTTTGTTTGACAAGTATTTGTCATACGTTGGTGTACAGAATGTAAAGAAGTGTAAAATACAGAGGAGGCAGAGGGCCAAAGTAAACCCAGTACAAAGGCAGAGCAGTAAGAGTGAAGCCCAGCCCCTCTATCTCTTTATCAGCTCCTTCCATTAGGTGAATGACAGGACGAGCTGAAGTTTATTATATTTTTTTGAGGACAATTAAAAGCCCTTAAAACTGGAACAAGCTTTTGGATGAAACGCTAACGCTTTTCTTAGGACGAGCAAACACGTGTCCACCCCGGTTGGAGCCTGATGCCGAGCGTGTTTTTTCCCCAAAGTTGACATTAATACAGCACACAGTATTTAAAAATAGGATTCGACTTCCTTTCTTTTACAGTTTTTGTTTGAAAGGCAATCAAAACAGCGGAGACAGGGAGAGCTGGGTTTCCAAGCAGGGAAAATACAGCATCAGTAAGACAGAAAGTTTGATTTGCAACATTGGAAGGATAAAAATGGGTCTGTCTTCACAAACATTTCAGGACAAGTTGCTCTCCTGTGCTGAGCTCGTAAGGTATCAGCAGTCTGGTGGAAACATGATGAAAACGATGCTGATGTTCCCATTATCTTAAATTTAGCCAGGGCTGTACCCCCAAAATATCTAGTAGAAGGGAGGATGAGAAGCAAATCCAAACCTAACAAAATATTCCACGGAGGTTGGATGCAGTAGGTGGTTTCGACACTTAATTAACTGCTTTTTGTGCTATTACCAAACGTTTTGATATACAGCTGCTCTGAGCTCTACATGAGAGTTGAAATTAAGAACTTCAAAGGAAAGTGGAGATAAACCCACCGGGCCAGCGTGTGTGGGACTGAGGACTTGAAATATAACAACAGACCAAACTCTGACCGACCCCCCTGGGCAAACACCCTCACAACAGCCCTGTTGGCATCTCCACACCAGCACCCAGAGCCTCCAACACTATTTTTAAACCAGAAATTCTCCTGTCAGAGATAAAAGACACCTCTGCGTGCAGTCTGTATTACTAACGGGTAAGAGCAGCACTGCATTTTCCAGCAGAGCCACAGGGTGGGTTTACTTTTAACACCGACTTAAAAGGAGCCTCCTGCTCTTTGGGTGAGCTGGAATTTTCCTCTTAATGCGTGTCTCTGTCTGAAAGCAGCTCCACAGTGCTCCTGGAAAAGTGCTGCCTGGAAAGAGGGACTGGTGACACAGCTCCATCCATCCCTGCACGCCCCGTGTCCCACCAGATAAAGCTACTTCAGTGATTTTCTCCAGGCTGCCACGATTCACTCCTTATAACCCTGTTCTATCAACTTGACATTAAATTTTAGAGGAAATCTGCTCCAGAGTTTATTCAGAGTGGAAAACACAGCTCCTGAAATAGAAGCATAAGCTTTCCTGATGCCGAGCGATGAGTTCTGCTGCAAGTCAGCAGATATTGGAAGGTTAGACCCGGTTTTGCTGCAACTCAATAAAATTAGAATTTGGATTCATTTTGCTACATCATTTTCTAACAAAAATAACAGCTTACTCAAAGATATGCTACCGCAGTCTGCACAGTTTCTACTCTAATTACTGGTAGATAGAATCATAGAATCATAGAATGGTCAGAGCTGGAAGGGACCTTAAAGATCATCCATTTCCAA
>VXBW01000785.1:0-64173 GCA_013400375.1 Thinocorus orbignyianus | reverse complement strand
CCCCCCCCTCCCCCCCCTCCCCATCAACTCCTAATTAAGCAATTAGCCCAAAGTTGTGGAAAACACAAAATGCACTTGGCTGAATGGTCATGCAGTGACAGTGCAGTGGAGCAAAGAAAGCTCAGCAGCATCGTTGGAGCTGGTGGACACACAGAGACCTCTGAGCTTACCCAGCACCCGGGGTTTGAGAATCATAGAATCACAGAATGGTCAGAGTTGGAAGGGACCTTCAAGATCACCAAGTTCCAACCCCCCTGCCATGGGCAGGGACACCTCCCACTAGAGCAGGTTGCTCAAAGATCCTGGGGTGGGGAGCCAAGAGCTGATAGTATGTGGAGTCCTGCTACTTAGATCCTGATTTTTCTACTGAAGGGCTGAAGAAGATCTTTGGAACAGTTTATGCAGATTGAACTGTCGTGTACTGCATCCAGTTCTGGGCTCCCCAGTTCCAGAAGGACAGGGAACTGCTGGAGGGAGTCCAGAAGAGGCTATGGAGATCCCCAGGGACTGGAGCATCTCCCTGCTGAGGAAAGGCTGAGGGACCTGGGGCTGTTCAGCCTGGAGAAGAGCAGGCTGAAAAGGGATCTCATCAGTGCTGAGCAACATCTAAAGGGGAGGTGTCAAGAGGACGGGGCCAGACTCTTCTCAGTGGTGCCCAGAGACAGGAAAAGAGGTAATGGGCACAAACTTGAACACAAGAAGTTCCATCTAAAGACAAGGAAGAACTTCCTTCTGTGAGGGTGGCAGAGCCCTGGAAGAAGCTGCCCAGGAACAGTGTGGAGTCTCCATCTCTGGAGACATTCAAACCCCACCTGGACACGTTCCTGGCCAACCTGCTCTGAGTGACCCTGCTCTGGCAGGAGGCTGGAGAAGATGATCTCCAGAGGTTCCTTCCAATCCCACAGCATTCTGGGATTCTATGCAGTCAGTCTATCACTGTGGCTGATTAACAAGAAAAATAACTGAAGCTAAATGCACTGAAATAACAGCAAAAGAGACAGAGGACTCTAAAAAGAACGTTGGAGAGGGTTTGAGATGCGCATGACACAGCCCAGACTGCCTGCCTTTCCCCCCTGATCTACTCTTTCAGTAAGAACATAATTTAGATCCCCTTTTGGCATCGATTCCCATCTTTCCATTAATTGAAAAAGACTTTGGAGCAGGCTCAGAACATGTCTCACTGCAGGAATGTTCATAACCATAACCAGAAATAATTTGATTTGGTTCTGGCTATCGAACAGTCACATCAAAAGGTATCTCCTTTCCGAGGGGAAAGGTAGCGTTACTGTGACAACTCATAGGCAACACAAAATTTTGTGTGAAACTTTGTACTGTGAATTTCCAGATCATTTCTGGGTACATTTCTGGCACGTCCATGCAAATAGCTGCAGTTTTTTCTTGGCACAATATCAAGATTGTTATTTCTAAACGCAGATAAAACCATTAGGAACCATTCGTTCAGGTCTTCCATCCCCCATCCCCCTGAGTCTCCGAAAAGCGGAATAAAATGAGAGCTGAATCTCCATTTTTGTGCATTTTGCAAAACCAAACTCCAGCCCAGGCAGTTGTGTAAACACAGACTTCCAATACGGCTACGAGGATCTGGCAAGATCATCTCTGTTTTTTCAACAAGGTCTGAGCCTTGTTTAAGTGAGGTTTGCATTTACTGAAACGGCTCTTAATAAACCAAGAGAAATGGAGAACGTTCTACAACCACTTTGTGGATCAGAGTCAAGAGTGTGGCCTCTTGGAGCACTGTGTCCAGTTCTGGGCTCCCCAGTTCCCGAAGGACAGGGAACTGCTGGAAGGAGTCCAGCGGAGGCTACAGAGATGCTCAGGGCCTGGAGCATCTCTCAAAGGAAAGGCTGAGGGACTTGGGGCTTTTGAGTCTGGAGAAGAGAAGACTGAGGGGGGATCTGATCAACACCTAGAAATACTGGAAGGGTGGGTGTCAGGAGGATGGGGCCAGGCTTTTGTCAGTGGTGCCCAGCGAGAGGACAAGAGGGAATGGACATACACCTGACCATAGGAAGTTCCATCTAAACATGAGGAGGAACTTCTTTGCGCGTGGCAGAGCCCTGAAAGAGGTTGCCCAGAAAGTCTTCATCTCTGGAGACATTCAAACCCTGCCTGGACACATTCCTGTGGGACCTGCTCTGGGTGGACCTGCTTTGGATTAGTTGATCTCCAGAGGTTCATTCCAACTCCATATCATTCTGTGATTGTGAGATCCGATTTAATTTGGGACTAAGGGGTCATATTGATCCTACTGATCCCAGAAAGCTTGGGACACTTGCGCTGGCAATGTGCTGCTGCTTCTCCACCTCCTGATCCCAGTTAGATATTATGATGCACAGCTCCCCTCCGTGTTGCCAGGTTGTGGTGTGGACATAACACAATGAAACACACAAAAAGGCCACTAATTACCACATGCTGGGACGTCACAAAGCTCAGACTTAAAGTTCTCATCTAAGGTGAAGCACCACGGGGCGTCCTTCTGGTTCCCGGGGTTGCGGCAGTAGGAGTGTCCCCCGTTGAGCTCGGGGTACCTGATGGCAGTGAAGGTGTGGGTGTGGGGGTACTGGGAATTCCAGGGCTGGCACTGCCTCCCCGACCGGGTCACGCTCACCGTCCCCCGGTAATCGACTCCCGTGCTGTTGTAGCATTTGTGGTCTGAAAAAACATCAAGCAACATTTTTTAAAACGAAAAAATTACTCGAATAATGAAATTAAATTTAAAAAGCCATAAAAAATAACAAAATAAAATCAAAATAACAAAATAATAATGAAATAATATAATGAAATTTGAAAGCAAAGGGTTGGTGATGGCAAGGCAGGCGGCCAACACACCCCGGGAGCACAGAGCTGCTGGCCCGGCGCCGGGAAACCCAGTTTGGGAGCACGGGCTCCCAATTTGCTGCGGCTGTAAGGCAGGGCCTGCTTTGCATTCACATTCCTGGGAGGATTTAAAGCTTATGCTTCTGTAATGAAAACAGCTTATGCCAAGCGTTTTTAATATAAGATACACACAAAAGAAGTAAAAACTACAGTGGGAACCTGAATCGTGGCCATTATTTTCATAGGAAGATGGAGAATTTGTGGGAGCCACGTTTTATATTTGACTATTCAGATGGAGGAGGGCTGAGAATAGGGCTGCAGCCCAGCCTGATCAAAGAGCCAGCTCAGCCCATGCCTAAAATTAGGCTTTATTAGGCAGGGACAGCCACGGACCCAGCCCCTGGAGATGTTTCTCCATCCCTGGATTGCACCAACATGGGGCTGCTGTGGGAGGACATGGCTACTGAAGATCCTCAGTATTCAGCTGCTTACGTTATCGTGGTTTCCTACGTCATATTAATTAGAAAAGAACCTGGAAGCAATAAACAGCATTTAGCCAGAGCCCACAGGCAGCCCAAGGAATAACTGAAAATAGTATTTCTGAGTTTCTACCAGCTCTGGAGCAGGGGAAAAGCACGGGAGCTGGGTGATTCTCCTAATTCAAAGCCCAGTCCCAGCTCCTTTCCAGCCAACCTTTTCACTGTGGTATTTTTTTATATGGAGAAACAGGTGGTTTTCACTTACTTTTATTGATGGGATCTGCCATCGGGATCCCAATGCGGATACAATTGACAGCTTCGGGGCTATCCGGCTGGGGAAGGTCTTCACAGTTGGGCAGCTTTAATCTCATCAGAATCATGGGATTAGACCTGGCAAAAATATATTCCGTCTGGCACAGGACATTTTCCAGAATTTCACATTCGTCGCGGCACAGGTCTCGGGGCTTGGGAGCCGAGGAAGTCTCGTCGCAGTAGGGGAAGGCGTAATGGCACAGCGAGGGAATGGCAAACTGGGAGCATTTGTCTGACAAATGGCTGGAAGTGCCAATCATGGTGAAGGCAGCTGGAAAATACACAAAAAGGGATTTTACTTAAGCCAGTGGGAATTTTCTTCTCCTGCCTTCCTGGCGTAACCCTCGCTTCCCATTGCCGCTATTGTTTTCAGATGTTCAGGTGATGACCGGGCCTTGAGCTCATAAGATCCCACCTGGAGTCCTGTGTCCAGTTCTGGAGTCCTCAACACAGAAAGGACACGGACCTGGTGGAACGGGTCCAGCGCAGGGCCACCAAGATGATCAGAGGGATGGAGCAGCTCTGCTGTGAGGACAGGCTGAGAGAGCTGGGGCTGTTCAGCCTGGAGAAGAGAAGGCTCCGGGGAGACCTTGGAGCAGCCTTCCAGGATCTGAAGGGAGCTCCAGGAGAGCTGGAGAGGGACTCCTGGTCAGGAAGTCTAGTGATAGGACAAGGGGTAATGGTTTTAAATTGGAAGAGGGGAGATTTAGATGGGATATTAGGAAGAAATTCTTTGGTGTGAGGGTGGTGAGGCACTGGAACAGGTTGCCCAGAGAAGCTGTGGCTGCCCCATCCCTGGAGGGGTTCAAGGCCAGGCTGGATGGGGCTTGGAGCAACCTGGTGTGGTGGGAGGTGTCCCCGCCCAGGGCAGGAGGGTTAGAGCTCGATGATATTTGAGGTCCCTTCCAACTCTGACCATTCTATGATTCTGTGATTCTGAACAGAGTGCGCTAATTACATTGAAAGTTATTAACAATGCTGATTTTGCTGACAGAGAAAATACATTGGGTTTTCAACAGGGGACTAATGTTAAGTATGCTACCCAAACCCCAAACCTAATTAGAATTTTTTCCCTCCAAGTAATTCATAACATTTTGCAAAGTCACTTAATATCTGGATGTCTTTTACCCAGCAGGTAAAACCCCAAGTCCCCACAGGCTGCAGGATGACAGTACCAGCACCTTCGTGGCAGATGACAGCTTGGGGAATATCCCAAATGAGTTTTCAAACAAAATAAATGACACGAGATTATGAACTGTTGACTGCGTAGAAACCATTGGCCTTTCCTGTGAGCAACCCCAAAGTCTTTCTTGCAATGCTGCCAGCGTTTACAAATGGAAGGAAGGACACTCCAGGGGGAAGAGGAATTTGGGATATTCTGACAGCAAGCAAGAGAAATCCTGCGTATAGGCAAGAGGATTTCTGGGCAGGATCTGGCTGAGATTAATGAATATAAAAACCCAGAGAAGCATCATGATACTTATGAGGTCTGGGTTTGAATTCAGCACAGTATCTCTTACAAAACCAATGAAAAATGTGTTTTTACTAAATCTAAAGGGAAAACTTGACCTGCTGAGGGGGGATCTGATCTGATCAATGCCTATATATACTTCAAGGGTGGGTGTCAGGAGGATGGGGCCAGGCTTTTTTCAGTGGTGCTCAGTGAGAGGGTAAAAGGGAATGGGCACAAACTTGGGCATAAGAAGTTCCATCTAAACATGAGGAGGAACTTCTTTGGAGGTGGCAGAGCCCTGGAAGAGGCTGCCCAGAGAGGTGGTGGAGTGTCTGTCTCTATCTCTGGAGACATTCAAAACCCACCTGCACACATGTTCCTGTGCAACCTGCTCTGGGTGGACCTGCTCTGGCAGGGTAGATGGACTAAATGATCTCCAGAGGTACCTTCCATCCCCTTATTCTTCTGTGATTATCTTATGCTGCACATCTTGTATGGAACAAGAGGCTGCACTTCTTTCAGCACTCTCAGCTCTCCTATAAGCCCACAGGTAATTAGGGATGACACAAGAGGGAATGGCTTCAAGCTGCAACAGGGTAAGTTTAGACTGGACACGAGGAAAAAATTCTTCACAGAAGGAGTGGTCAGACACTGGAATAGGCTGCCCAGGGAGGTGGTTGAGTGAATGTATTTAAGGGTCGTTGAGATGTGGTGTTGGGACATATGGTGTAGGGGAGAACTTTGTAGAGTGGGGCTGATGGTTGGACTCAATGATCCCAAGGGTCTTTTCCAACCTGAATGATTCTGTCATTCTACACTATCTCAACCACCTAATCATCAACTAGGTCTGGTCTCCCTTCGCTTTTGAAATCTGCTTGGGAAAAGGTAGCTCAAAGTAGCCTCCGCTCCCAGAAGCTGGAGATACACATCACCTTTTCCTTGGAAAATCATATTTTAGTTTTCTTTGGGGAAGGCAGATCAGCAGAGACACGGGGGCTGCTCAGACCATCACTTTTCAGATGACCCCCTCCATGGACACCGCATGAGGCAGAAATCCTGGCAGAGCTTTGTGGTGGGCAGCAGGAGAGAATAAAGAGGAAATAACAATAGCATTGCAGTTTGTAAAACTCTCACAGCTTTTTTTCAGGGAAAAAGACAGCTTCCTGGGAAAGAAGCAGGCGCATTTTTTTACCCACCTGTAATCTGATTTTCGATTTCCCCTTGCATGTGCAAAGACTCCATGTAAATGGTTCTATTCCCAATAAATCGGGCGCAGGCGATCCCCCGGTAGGGCTGGCAAAACCCATCCTCTTCATACTCATCCCTGAAATCAATCAAAAGCACAAAAGGGTGAAACCTTTCACGTTGAGACTTGGCCACAAAACGTCCCCACAGGGAGCTGGCACTTGTATTATCCGAAGTGAGGGGCTTGCTGGGTTTGTCCTGCACTCAGCAATTCGTTCTGGGGGGGGGGACGACACCCAGAGCTGCTGTTCCCCCCATGAAGAGCCTGTGATAAGGGATTAGATGGTCTTTAGGTAGCCCAGGGGACAAGGAATGAGTGTTGTCACACGGGTGTTTCCCACATTGCTGCAGGTAGTTTTCAGTATCTCACAAATATAAAGATTATACCCCTATATTCTTGAATATTTATTTTAATTAATATATTTTTTTTTAAATAACTTCAGCTGCCTTCTAAAAATATTTGGTGGTGTTTCATGTTAGACAGAAAATGCATCAGTTATATTCCATATAACTATGGAATCAATGATTTTTGCACCAGGGAAAAGGCTATGTTCAGGAATATACCCAGCCTTGACTACAAGAGGAAAGATAAACTGCCTGATAAAAACCATTTCTGTTTATTTAAAGCAGCCAACATGCTGTTTTCTCTTTTTGAACCAAACTTGCCCTTCATAGTGATAAACATAGCAGGAAGAGTGATGCCAGCAGGGACAGGATTTAAAGGGTATATAGAAAATCAAACCGCTCCCAGCACCGATACCCTTGAAATAGGAAATGTTTCTTCAATCTTCCATGAGTGTGGTAACAGTTATTGCTAAAACAGAACCAAAGCTAAGACGGGAGTTAAATAGACAGATTTCTTTCATTAGGTGCTTTGTTTTATGCAATATAGGAGACATTTAATACATAAATCCAGATGTGAAATTATTTGCCAATATTCTTCAAACAAAGCAAAGAAAGGAAATTACTAAACCTCTGAAGACCAGAGCAGTCACTGCTTATTTTGAACAGATAACCAACAGCCAAGTGCTGGCACACAACAGATAGTTTTATGGATGTTCCGAGGAGGGGTTTGCATACGTGAGCGCCGAAACATCCACTCAACTCCATGAATCAGCTCTTTTACTTTCTCGCTGTGAGAACCCACCTGGAGATACTTGGGACACATATTTCTGGAAATGCAGACACCTGGGCTCTGCCTACAGGGAGATGCTTAATGAAAATCTGCTGATAATTTCTTTGTTATTCATGCTGGTACCCACCCGAGACAGCTATGATACGGCTCTCAAATTAGAAAAAAATATCTTGGAATATCCCCTGAGTATGCTCACAGCTGGGCAAGAGACAGGTTCCTTTCTTTGTGTGCTTTTCTTTTCCAGAATTCATCCTCCCCCAGACTGAAACCTAACAGTAGCATCAGACTATGCCTTAATAGAATCAAAAAAAAAAGAAAATCAGAGCTTTTTTTTAATCAACTCTGCCATTAAGTTTAACAAAAGCCACTTTCATCCCCTCCTGAAGACCTTGGCTGTGAGAGCTTGGAAATGCAAATCGCATTCAGCCTCTTTGAAGTCACCCACCCATTGTGTGCATGGCTTAGAGCGAGCGGCCAGCCCGCAGCCCTGCTCCCCAGCGCCCTGTCACAGTGGCCGGGGCCAGCTAATGGGATTAGCTGGAAGAAGTGGCCAACGTCGCCTTCCAGGACACCTCAAACATCTCCCAGCACTCCTCTGCTACTAGCTCCAGAGTGTCTGATTCCTGCAGCGTCGTTATCCAGTTCACGGGGAGAAGCCAGACGCCGTGGATTAACCGCGGTAATTTATGAGTGTGAAGATGAGGGGGGTGGGAAAGAGGGCTGGTGGAGATGGAAAACCTCCTTCCACAGACACCTCACCATCAATTGAGAAATCAACGGGAAGGGCTCCAGGCTCCATCGGATGATGGTCCCAAGATGTTCCCGAGTACACTGAAAATTGGATTGCAAAAGCGCAACTCTTAAACTGCCAATTAAACTCTTAATTAACCAGAGCGATAGTAGGCTCAGATGTCTCGGATAACGGGTAGTATTCAGGCAAAAGATGCTCCACAATGTAAACAGAGACACACAACTACATCCCTTTGTTTCTGCACGGAATCAGCTCTGGCAAAAATATTTTTACTCTGCTGGTTTTTGAAGAGAAGTCAAAACAGCTGAAAACCTGAGCTGAAAACCCACAAACAGCTACTGCAGGCTCTGGAGGTCAATACTCCGATTCCTAATCAATAAATTGCCCAATAGGGGTGGGAAATATGGGTGAGAGCCTGGCCCAGGTTGCCCAGAGAAGCTGTGGCTGCCCCATCGCTGGAGGGGTTCAAGGCCAGACTGGATGGGGCTTGGAGCAACCTGCTGTGGTGGGAGGTGTCCCTGGGGTTGGTGATCTTGAAGGTCACTTCCACTTGAAGGTCACATTCTGTGATTCTATGACAATATAGCATTCATTTGCTATTTATTATAGTTTATTATGACATGAAACTCAGGGACTAGACCTAACAGCGACTTCTCTTGAAGGTGATCAAGGATTGCAGTTTAAGCACACAACTTGCTGGAGAAGACAATACCATGAGGAATGAGATTAACATACCAACAAAGCAAACCCACCTCACTCTGAGGCTCAGCTTTGAACTAAAGAAGATTTAACCACAATAGCTGCACACAGCGAGGATTGTGAATGAGCAGGGATACCAGTTTACCTGGATGGAAATACCCCGAGGAGCAGGATTTGGGAGATAATCTCAGAAGGTGATGATTAGAGTAAAGAGGAGAGCCTGGACCTCATCACCTCTGCCCCGGGGGCTGCATGCCAGCCTTGAATTCACAGAGGAAAAACATGGGATTAGTAGCTAAAATGGAGCAGGCACTACTTGGAATTGCTTTGGAAATCACCTGCATCATGGGGGAGAAGGATAAATCAAGTGAAAGGAACAGGAGCATCGAAGTATGACAGAAGGACCCTTGAGACAGGAGAGAAGGTGATCCCCTTGTCTCTCCTCCCGGAGCTGCTCTGCCAGGGCATGGTGATAAAGAAGGGAAGGACCCAGCTGTGGGGTTCCTCTGTTGCTCCTGACACCCATCAGGGGCTCCAAATAGCAGCTCCCATGATAGAAGTCCTGATCATGGCTGGTAACACATCATTGTGGTGAAGTTCTTCATTGGTATGTGCTCATCAGTGAAGAAGTGGCCATGTCTCCCTCCTGGCTCTATTTCTGTATCGCTCCTTGTCAGCCGTTAGGTCCCATGGAATCCCTTCTTGCCTCTTCATCTCTTCAGGATGTCTCTTCCCCTCCCTCCCTCCTGCAGCTCAGGAGGATTGTAGAATTTCTCAGGTTGGAAGGAACCTTTCACACCATCTAGTCCAACCATCAACCTAACACTGTCAAAACCCATCACTAAACCATATCCCTAAGCACCATGTCTGCCCATCTTCTAAATTCCTCCAGGGATAGCAACTCAATCACTTCTCTGGGCAGACTCTTCCAAGGCTTAATAACCCATTCAGTACTTAGGGCCTCCCCAGGCATCGCTGTGGTCCTTGATGGGCAACCAAAGCTGTGTCCAGCCATATCCAGGGCAGCCCTTGGAGACAACACTGCAGCTGGGCCAGATGGACATTCCCTAAACCATCGCTCCTAGCAATTCAACGTTTTAGGGGGCAGCTGCCAGCTCTCCACCTAAGACCATTTCCCACTGAAAAGATTACTGACAAAGCTGAAGACCTTCTGCTCTCCAGACTTTTCATCCGAAAGCAGAGCCGTAGCCTGACACGGAACCCACTACATATCTCCTACGTGGCTTGAACACGTTCTCCACCTCCTGCTGCTGGCTTTAAAACGCAGCCATCGCTTTCTTGGGATCAAGGCTGAGATTGTCCATTCCTTAGACAGTTCACGTTTGGTGTACACCTCACATGCTTTTTGTAAGCAAATCACAGCATCAGTCCTCACGTGTGGATCTGCTTCATGGTCCTGATCTGATTCTGCCCACAGCAAAAGGATGCGTCCCTTTGGCTCAAACAAGAGGTAAATTAGGCCTGACTCAGCAATTAATGTGTTAAAATTCAAGGACAAGCTTAAATCCTAATGAAATGGAAGTCAGTCTAAGCCCTAGGCACTGCTGATTGGGGAAGAACTTAATTACTTGGGCAAATTATGGTCTGAGTGCTGACCTTCCCCCCAGTGCCATCTTCTCCTCCCTGCACCCCGCAAAGCTTTGGCCACCGGTCCATGAAGACTACACAACAAAAAAGGAAAATGCTGGATTTTCAGGACCGACAGATGATACAGCATTGCAGTGCTTATGGATTATTTCTTTTCAGATTCGGTTTCTACTCTGTTTTCTATTTGGGCTTTTAAATACCTCACAGTATTGAAAACACAGCCTCGATGTTTACCTTGGAGCTGGCCCGTTGGTTTTAGATCCAGCTGCGGTTTCCCCTGCGACAACTCTTCTGGCTTCAGGTAATAATAGCACCATGGATTAAATTTACACTATACTCAGGTGTCTTGAAGTATCCGATTGCACAAAGTTTACAGAAGACTAAGAGCTTTGAAAGGTGTCCACACCAATTCACTAACGTAATCCAACCCAACCCATCAACAATGGGATGCACTGGATCTTCAGGCAGCTCAGACTTGACCAGCATCTCTTTTTTCTACAGATTAGAAACTTTAATAAGGTATTTCATGTCTTTCTGGGTACATCTGAATATGAGAAAGTGCCTCTATGAGTAAAAGGACCCTGCCCTTTGCATATAGTTTAAGATAGCAAAGGTCTCAACAAGGGTCACCAAGATGGAGCCAAGAAGGGAGAGACCAAGTCACAGCACACAAAAAAATTTGCAAACAACTGACAAAGAATTCACTATCACCGCCTGGGTTCATTTCCCCCTCTTCAATTCCCTTTTGTTTCGTGCTAGCAATATTTACATCTGTCAGCCCTTGGTCACCAGCAGCTTTTCACATACTGAAACGTTAACAAAATAATAAACCAACCCTAAACCAGAGAATGGCTGGTACAAGTTCCTCCTTCTCCTCCTTCTCTTTGCATCTTGCTCAGACCTTCCCAACGGTTTCCTCGGTGGTACCTCACTGCACAGTGAGATCCTGCTCTTCGGCCTGAAACACCTCTTTCACCTCATCTGAATTTGGCACATTAAAGGTGTAAACATGAAAGCAAAACAGGTGCTTCATATGCAAAGGTCTCATGGTGAATGAAAAAGCACATTGAGAAAAGGCTGAGTGGTTTGAGACTGGGTCTCAAACCATCCATTCATCCATCCAACACCATCCATTGCTGGCCCTGTGGCATGGCCACATCCTGGCACAGTCATACCTGAGATGGAGATGTTCCTCTCACAGAATCACAGAGAATTGTTATGGTTGGAAAGTACCTTTGAATTCATTGAGTCCAACCATACACAAAACCTCAACCCACTCTCTACAACCTTGGCCACTACAGCATGCCCTGAAGAGCCACATCTACACACTTCTCAAACACCTCCAGGGATGGTGACTCCACCATGGGGTAGGCCGTTCCAGTGCCTGACCACTCTTCCAGTGAAGTCATTCTTCCTAATATCTAATCTGAACCTCCCCTCTACAACAAACCTGGAAGGGCTGCAGGGAATCCACCAAGCTCATGTCTGCAATCCACTTTAAATATAAACCACTGCTGGAAGATTCTCCAAAGTCCAGTTCCCAACACGCTGCCATCTCTTACCCAGTCTCATTCTAAACTCCCAGAGATTGCCCAAAACTAAACAACATTCCCAGCAAATGTCAACAACGGGTCCAGGAAATTAGCTGAGCAAAAGCTTTGTAATCAGGCTTGAGCATGAGTTCACTTAGAAGTATTTAATAAATTAATAGAAAAACTCGAACTTGTGAAATCATGCTGGGTTTATTTTTACAATATCCAGTGTATTAAAAATACATATCCCAAAGATGGTGTAATCATGTGGTCATTTCTACCACACCCCATGCATTTATTTCCTTTTTTTTTACTCCTTTTTTTATTTTCTTTTGCTTTAATGATTTGCATGAGTACCCATGAATCACAAATACAGCACTAATTTTTGATACTTGAGACAAAATGGGCAAAGGAGAGAANCATGCTCCAGCACTTCAATGTCCTTCTTGTAGTGAGGGACCCAGAACTGAACACAGCACAGAGAGATGTAGGACAAGGCAGAACAAAGTCCCAAATGCTGTGTGTGTCCCGAGACAAGAAGTAGGAGCATTCCTCTCCCTCCCAATGCCTGTTCCAGCCCCAGCCCGCTAGGATATATACACTCAGGCTTAGTCGGTGAGATGGGATCACTGGATTACCATTATTTTGGTAACCAAAATCTCCAACTGGCAGCAATGTAAATAGAGGGAGCGTACACAGAGACAGTGAGGATTAATATAAGCAGCAGGGGAAAGGACATCATAACATGCAGTGACACTGGAAGACGGCCCTGGAAAGCCAGCAGGGGATTAAGGTGTGTGAGCAAAGCCAGACTGATTTATGGAGATTTGCCGATTTGAAGAGCAAAAGCAAATAAACTCTGTATTATCTCTGAGATCTACCAAGTGGAGATGGAGTAGCTTTGGCTCTGTGTGAAGACCATCCAGGCATTTTTTTTCACTTACAAAGTGAAAGGCATTTTGTCTTGCTCAAGAAAAAGATAACAAATGTTCTGCCGTAGCACTAAACTACTCAGAGCTGTTTATCGAAATAATTTATATCCAACAGCAGAGTACTGATGGGAAAAGGCAGCCAACATCGCCTGGTGCAGACAACCAAGAGCTTCATACCCTTCTCTCCCAAGGAAAAACTGCTGCTTGCTGCAGGGGAACAACAGAAGTGCAAGTGGATGGCTCCACCCCAGTCATCCTGGATCAGGAAAGTCCCCCCATCACAGATGGGATCCACACAGCGCCTGGGGAGACTCCTCAAGGGTGGCACTGAAAGGGTCTTGCTTAACGTTTGAGTCATGCACCCACAAACCTGCAACCTAAAACTGGGGTTATGGTGGGTGCTGCTTTAGGGGAGGCGGGTTCATAATGAATATATGCACTCACATAGATTTATTTTCTAGATATTTATTCTGGTGAGACCCCACATGGAGTATAGTGTCCAGCTCTGGAGTCCTCAGCACAGGAAGGGCATGGAGCTGTTGGAGCGAGGCCAGACAAGGCCACAGAGATGCTGGAAGGGCTGGCGCCCCTCTGCTGGGAGGACAGGCTGAGAGAGTTGGGGGGTTCAGCCTGGAGAAGGCTCCAGGGAGACCTTCCAGCCCCTTCCAGTCCCTCAAGGGGCTCCAGAAAAGCTGGGGAGGGACTCTTGATGAGGAGGAGAGCCCTCAGACAAGGGGGGAAGGGTTTGACACTAAAAGAAGGGAGATGGAGATGAGATGTGGGGAAGAACTTCTTTGCTGTGAGGGTGGTGAGGCACTGGAACAGGTTGCCCAGAGAAGCTGTGGCTGCCCCATCCCTGGAGGGGTTCAAGGCCAGGCTGGATGGGGCTTGGAGCAACCTGTTGTGGTGGGAGGTGTCCCTGCCTGGGGGAGGGGGGTTGGAACTGGATGATCTTGAAGGTCCCTTCCAACCCAAACCATTCTATGATTCTGTGATACTATGAACGCTGATAGGTGGCAGCACGGAGGGGAGAAACATTCTCTAGACAACTTTGCAGTTAATTAAAAGGTGCATCAATGAATTATTATTCCATGTATCCAATCCACCCTCTCCACATGCATTAATGATGTATAAATTATTTGTACACTGTTAAATAAACTGTATTTTGTTTTGTGCTCGTGTTCCAGCTTCACACGGAATAAAACGAAAGGAGTTTTGCCTTGGCAGACATCCCTTAAAGCAAACAGATGAATAATATTCTGTCATACTTTCCGAAGAGCAGAACCCAGTCGCTTGTGCCTTGCTTTCAAAATGGGAACGTACTGGCTCTGTTTCATAACAATATTTCAGAAATGCGAGGGCTGCATTTTACTTCACAAAAAAGAAGAAGAGAATTGCCCAGACTTGCACGTCACTGTGTAATTTAAGGAAAAGTTCCGTGTAATAATAAGCTATTGCTGCTTTGACACCCCTTTAAAGTCGCAGGGCAGCGAGGGTTTAAATGGTTCACTCCAAAAGCATAGGCATAAAATAAAAGATTAATAATGCTGTCCTTTGACACTGTTAAATTTACAGAGTCCCACAGCGCCGCTGATACACCTGGTTCCTCAAAATAATAACAATAAAAGCCAATAAGCAAATACAATCTGCCTAAGTAACTAGTGAGCTAGTTGTTAGCTCCCATTCCAGACTGGTTTAACATGGAATCATAGAATCACAAAGTAGTTATTTCTCTCATCCAGAGATGGATAAATAATCCAAAAGGAATGTGATTTCAGGCTGCTGTTCTGCACAGCACCAGGCGGCCTGGGCCACATTATGGCCATTCCCCACTAAAACTGGGAGAGGCAAAATTCCCTGACACCCCTTCCCTTCCCCAAAAAACCTCTAACAATTACCCAAGCAGATTGATCCGAGGGTTTCTGAGGGCTGTGTATCGCTGCGCTCCCTTCCCCCAGTCACTCCTGGTTAGAGGATTTGGGTGCTGAAAGGAGGCAGGTTCGTGCAGAGACATCAACATCACTGGTGAGAGCTGACATGTGTTTTCTACTAACCTCAGCCGGGCAGCGAGGCAGCATCCACCGCTTTGGAAGCTTAATAAAATACATCTCTCATGCAATTAATCCCTTGGCAAGGACGAGCCGAAGCAATTACTGCCTGTTTTTCTTTGTCATCGTACGGAAGTTTTACAGCGCCTCCATCAAAATGACTCATTTCGGGGAAGCAAAAGCCACCAGGAGCGGTGGCCGCGAGTTTGAGCTAAATGTTGACCAAAAATAAATAGATTAGCTGGGATGTCAGCCTCGGAGATTCACTCTTTTTCTCCTCTTAAACACTTTAGAACAAACCCTGCCCCACCAAGACTCCTCCCGTGCAGTCCATAGGCGTTCCCGCAAGCCAGGGTGCGAGCCGGCCGCGCTGGCCCGGCAGCTGCAGATGGTTAGGGAAACGACCCCGGGAACAGCATTTGGATCTTTCCTGGCAGATTTCTTACATCATTATTCAAGATGAACTGCAAATCATATGCTCGTAGTTATGGAAATGGCAGGAAACTCCTCGCACTTATGTTTTCTGTTTGACAAAGCTATTTTAAGGTTACGTTTGGAAGGTCGGTTTGTCCAAGTTTCTGGATGCAGAGGGGGAAAGGAAAAAAAAAAAAGGAAAACGTTTTTGAAGAGCAGTCAAGCAGGATAAGATTACAAGTGCTAAACGTTGCCTCTTCTATCAAACCTTTGTACTGCACAGAAAAAACACACTCCTTCCTCCTGGATTCCCTCACGGAGCTGCAATGATCTCACACACACGTTCCTTATCCACCTCTCATCAGGCATTAACCTTTAGATAAGGAGTTTTTGATGGAACGATCATCAGCTTCACCCCATAAATCGGCTGCAGCCGCTCTGCTCGGAGCGATACCAGACTCCCCCTCCGCCCTGCTGGGGCTCTGGCCCTTGGGAGAGGGTGGAGAGGACTGGACCACACCTCATCCACATCCATCTCCTACACGGTTAGAGAGCAACCCTCAGGCTCTGCGTTGTGATGCTGGACACAAAATAAGGCAAGCAAAGGGAAGAGACTTTCTCTGTCTAAGGTCCCATCTCTCAGATTTTTGCCCAAATCTCTAATAACTGGGACCCTTTTGAGTGCACATTTTATGAGGAGCCTCATAAGTGTACTACAACCCAACTGCCACATCTACATCAGCCTTCCAATGCCCAACCATCACTCCATCAGCTCCCTCCATGCCCAACCATCACTCCATCAGCCCCTCCATACCCAACCATCACTCCATCAGCCCCTCCATCCTCAACCATCACTCTATCAGCTCCTCCCATGCCCAACCATCACTGCTTGGTGCACTTCCATCTGTAGAAGAGGCATCAAGCCACCAGATCTGGTGGAGCTCCTTCATCAAACATTTCATTGCTTTCATATGCAGGAAAAGTATTCAAGTGACCAATTTGACCAGAAAGCTGATATTCTCTGGAGACTGTTCTCCATCATTGCCATCTGGGAGAGTTACGACAGATTTGCATCACTTTTCCACACAGGAACAGGAGAATAACACACATCTACCTCTTGGGGTCTGCCAGGAGCATATACATAGGACAACAGAAAAGTGCATCTCTGCAATATATTTAAAAACGAAACTTTAAAACTTTAAATATAGGAGAAATATGGTCAAGGTTGGGTCACCTTTCAAATGGCTTGATCTGGACATTAAGGGCTTTATAAGGAAAACTTTTAGAGGTATAATGGGGCCTCAGAGTGAGTGTTCACGCAACTGATACCACAAGAGAAATTCTCTTTACAAGAAAAGTGGGGCACAACCAGGCTGGAATGCAGCAGGAGCTGTGTCCTCCGAGGAGCATCAGGTTGAGAAAACAGCAGGGACAAGGCTAGTTTGAAACCCTGCGATCAGGAGAGGGTGAGAGTAATAACAAGGTTTTAAGTAACACCTTTCTGTTTGCCTTACATTAAATCTCTTTTGTCAGATGTCCCTTTTTTAAGGGAACAATTAACAACTTAAATTTTCCAGTTAGCATTGCTAATGATTCCTGTCTCTCTCTCAACTGCTTGTTCATCGCCGATGACTGAAACTGCTCAAGTGTCCAACAAAAGAGATTTTCCTTGGTGCTGTATGATGCACACCTTCCTCTGCAACAGGATAGTCAAGTCTCCTCGGAAACAACACACATTCATAAATGACAACATCAAAACCCAAAACATTTCATCTAAAGGAAAAGACAATTTTTTACACTATTTCATAGAAGGGAATCATGGAATCATTCAGGTTGGAAAAGACCCTTGGGATCATCAAGGCCAACCACCAACGCCGCTCTACAAAGTTCTCCCTTGCACCATATCCCCCAACACCACACCTCAATGACTCAAACTAACCAGTCCCAGCTCCTTCAACTGCTCTTCATAAGGTTTATTCTCCAGGCCCTTCACCAGCTCCGTTGCCCTCCTCTGCCCTCGCTCCAGCACCTCCACATCTCTCTGGTGTTGAGATGCCCAGAACTGGACACAATACTCAAGGTGTGGCTTAGAGTTGGAAGGGACCTTCAAGATCATCCAGTTCCAACCCCCCTGCCCTGGGCAGGGACACCTCCCACCACACCAGGTTGCTCCAAACCCCATCCAGCCTGGACTTGGATGGGGCTTTTCAAATTATTATTTTTTTCAAATTTTCAAACTGTTTGCCATCCTATATGTTGGGTTTTTTTCTTTCTCTCACCCAAACTTCCCTCTCTCCAGCAACACATCTTAAAGACCTGGTTTATTCCCTGATAAAACTATTGGGAATTGTTCTTTGCCCGGGATGGACTTCTTACAGAAGGCAACACCCAGCTCCTTCCTGGGCCTCAGGACACTGCAAACACAGCTTGGAACTATTCTTGACCGATAGAAAAACCCGTAAGCACCCAGAGCTGAAACTGAAGGTTAGAAAAAGGAGTTTCAGAACTTCTGCAGCCCATTTTCTCTCTCACTCACTCTTTCCTGCTTTACCTTCTTTTTCTGAAGTCACAGCTTTATTTCTGCTCCTCCCTCCCCTCTCCTTCCTTCTAACATTTAATTTGTCTTATGTGACTCAAATAGGCCTTTCTTCTGGTGACCTAATATTTTAACCTTAAGCATGATGAAAAACAGACTTCACAAATCTGACACTTGAATTAAAATGAAACACATGCCTCGGCACAAGTTAATTAAAAATAATACATATAATGTTAGCACGTTTAAACTATTATCTGACCAAAAATTTGCACCCATCGGTAACTACCATAATCCACAATTGCTACAAAAATAATAGTAATAAGTTCAATCTTTCTGCAAAAAACTAGCTGTTATTTCAAACCTTTTATTTAACACAGGGGCACAGGCAGAGATTCAGCACAGCAAGACCCAAACACCAGCCCTGTACCCGCTCTGCCTTTCAAAAGGCTGTTAGATGCCCCAATATTAACCCAAATACCAAAAATTAATTGTCAATAACTCATTTTACAGATGTGGAACCTTGTTCCTCTCCATGCGGAACTCCTGCCTTGATGGGAGAAAGGCCAAGGCTTCCCTGCAAAGTACGGACAGGGGATGGGAGGGCAATTACGTGGAAAAAGATGGTTTGAAATTCCAGACTCCTTTAAAACAAATCTAGCAGAAAAGATATTTTTCCTAAACAGCCTTCCTAGGAATTATGTCAAGTGTTTTTCTCCGCTGAGGAGCAGTCCGGGGGTTGCTGGGTTTATGAGCATCATACTCATACTCCGGTTGGGGGCAGCTGGTGATTCCAGAACTGTTTTAAGCAGTTGGTCTGATTGCAATAGCTGGTCAAGTTTAACAACTGTGAAAACATTCAGAGTTCACGTAACTCGCAGGTCTATCGTAAATTCTCCCCCTGACAGAGGCATAAATAGAGGCTCCTCAGCTGGGAATAGCCAGGGTATCATGAGTTATATTAAACTGAGAATGTCTCACACAAAAAAGATTGCTTTCGAGATAAGAAACTCATTCTTAAGACAACAAACACGAGTGAAAATATGCTTCGGTGAAAATTAAGGTCTGTCCATCCGTTCCCTAATGGTAATCGGATAAGGCAAGGCAGAACCTGTTTGTTTTCTTTAAAAGCATTTTGCCTCCCTACGTTGGCTGCACAGACCAGCCTGAAGCAGCCAAACTCCAGTAACCACCTTGGGACCAAAATAGTCGTATTTTGGTTAGTTTTAAGAGAGATGCCTAGCCCTAAATTCTCAACATCCTGATCTGAAGGAAGAACTCCGCAAAAACAGCAGCTTTCTACTCAGAACTGGGCTAAATCCCTTCTAAAACTTCTGTTCTTAGGAAAATCAGCAGTGATTCTTTTTCCTCCTGGTATCCTAAAAGAGTAAATACACTGGCAGCAGCATTAAAAGAGTTATGAACTAAATTCTGACCCCTTCTATTATTATTATTTTATTATTGTGGTAAATAAAGGTGGAAACATTGAATTTTGCGAGGCCCACCGGGTCAAAACACTACAAGCTTAAAGCATTCCTCTGAACAACTCAAAGTAAAGCCTGTTTGTGGAAAATATGTAAGATAAAGCCACTTCGCAGCTTATTTACAGCCAGTAATTGGTATTCCAGGTGAAAAAAACCACTTTCCTCCCCCTATATAACATTTTTTATGATTCAAAGAGGGGGAGAAGGAAAAGGGACATCTTTTTCTGGGCTTGCCCAGGTTTGCAGGAGATGCAATTTATTAATACCAACATATTATTACCAACAAATAAAAATCTCCCAATTGCTTTATTCAGTTTTTATCTTACTATTCCAGCACAATCAGCAATTGAGAATAGTAATTCCATTGGATTTTGCATTAGGAATAATTGTGTTAACTTGAGGCTGGGAATGGATCACAAATTTCTAAGACATTTTACATGATTACTCATATAGATTTGGATGCCAATTATATTTGGGGCACTCATAATATCGGCTGTACCATTGCTTGGTGAGAAAGCCCAGCAATCTGCCAGACTTCCTACCTGTCTCAGCAACACCAAAATTTCAGCTGTAATTCTGCAATTAATTGGTACTGATGAGGAGATACATATGTTATGTGTGATATTAATGCATTCCCTCACTGGAAAAATATTATTAAAGATAACAGAACTGCCTCTAGAACCCTGTTTTAATAAAGTCTGTCCCATGCATACTTTTGCAGTTGTACTTTATCACATCCAAAAGCTGGGGTTTTATCTTTCAGTAGGTGAAAGGCTGGTTCCTATCAATACTAACTCTTATTGTGGTCTGGTAATATAAAACATGTATTTTACAACAAAATTAAGTAAAGATTAAGCCAACCAGCATCTCAAAAGGCACGCACAGCTACCATCCCTGCAGCAACATGATTGATGCACAGCCTGTGAGAGACAAAAATTAAAGGAAATGCTGGTATTTATATACCCTTTCTCCTTTTATCCAGCTGAGGAACTTTATTTTGGCATGACCACCACTGCCTATTTTGTCTCACAAAAATGCCTTATATGCCAAAGACGGAGTAACATTCCTGGGTTATTCACACTGAGGAAAAACATGGAGCAGCTCCACAGAAACCCATGGATTTGGCTTCATCCCCGAACAGCTGAGACCAGATTCTGAAACAGTCGCAGCTCCTGATGCCAACTCCTGCCCCAAGCACAGCTCCCAATGCAAAGTGAACACTCTCCAGATCCCTCCTTCACATTTATCACTGCTAAAACAGTATTTTCTCTCATTATCTTCAGTTCCCTTCAAATCTGTGAAAGACAGGGCACTCGTGGAAGGCCAAATCCTCATCTGCTCCTTACGCCTGGGCTAACTGGCATCTGACGAGGAAGAAAACTGACACCTCCCAACTTTTAAATAAATGCAAAAAAAATTTGGTAATTGAGTCAGACAAATAATAAATAAAGTCAGGTAAATTTTAAAAGTCAGACAGGGAGATTTCTGAAACCAGCACAGCTGCAAACAGCACAGAAGAGGCTTGCACTATGCTTTTAGGTCCAAAAGATTCTGCTACAAATCGCATTTGCTTCTCACAAGATGGAAATCATGAAACTATCAACAGTAACACAGAAAAAAATGCACTTATTTATTCATCATATAAGTACAGCAAAATAGTATCTATTCCAAAAGTAACTAAAGACAACATTAGGTAGGATCTACTAAAACCAGAACTTTTAAACACAGGTGGGCCAAGACAGTGCCGTGGTCTTGCATTCAAGAACCATAAAAGACAAGGTTCCCATGATCCATTGACTCGGCCAACCACCACACACCGTGGAAAGACCCCAAGGGACTCCACGTCTACTGGCCTTACACCGTCCAAGACAAAACAGTGCCATGACTGAAAGGAAGCCCAAACAAGGCAGGATTTGAGGGGGTAACAGAGCCAGTGGCGATTCCCAAGAGCTTACAGAAAAGAGACCTCTCAGACGCGCTTTGGCCAAGTCCGGAGTTGGGTTGTAAAGATAACAATGTTTGTATATTTAGAATCTTACAAAAGTATTTCTCTTGACACAGCACAAGCACGTTCAGAAGTTACAGACAGATAAAATCAACACGACGCTTTTTTTCCTCAAGGATGTGCCCTTGTTAATTGAAACCCACTGGATTTGGAACATACCCAACTGAAGTACAAGAGTCCGTGCAGTCCCTGGATGGCTCCACGGAGGACTCCGAAGGTCTCTTCTTGACTCTAAACCATCCAAATCTCTGAAGAAGTTGTGAACTTTGAGAAGGGATCAGCTTCCTAAGTGTTCTCAGTGGTAACTGCCAGGCAGAACTGTGGCAGCAAAGGAATGTGCCCATTCACCCCGGGCAAAATCAGGATTGAGAGAAAATGTATTTACTTACAGGCAATATTTATTACTTTATATTTTATTTTAGTACTTTTATTATTCTGATTTTATTACTTTATATTTTTATGTAATACTTATTTGTGCCTCTGTACTGGGCACAGGTGAGGCCTCACCTTGAGTGCTGGGTTCGGTTCTGGGTTCCTCACTACAAGAAGGACACTCAAGTGCTTGAGCGTGTCCAGAGGAGAGCCACCATGCTGGTGAGGGTGGTCTTCACAAGAGAAACTCATCTGAGCACGGGGTTGCCTGAAGCATCTCTAACCTCATCCTCCCCGAGGAGCTTGCTCCCAGCAGGCACATCAGGCCAGGTCTTACAAGAAACATCTGAGGAAGCTGGGGGTGTTCAGTCTGGAGAAAAGGAGGCTGAAAGGAGGGTGTAGATGGGAGGGTCAGTCTCTTCTCCCAAAGAACAGGTGATGGGACAAGAGGAAATGGCCTCAAGTTGCACCAGGAGAGGTTTAGGATGGATATTAGCAAAAATTTCTTCACCAAAAGGCCTATCAAATGTTGGAAGAGGCTGTCCAGGACAATGGTGGAGTCACTATCCCTGGAGGTATTTAAAAGCTGGACAGATGTGGTGCTGAGGGACATGGGTCGGCAGAGGTTTGGGCAGCGCTGGGTTGATAGCTGGACTGGATGATCATAAGGTCCCTTCCAACCTGGGTAATTCTATGATTCTATTCAAGGTGGAAGGAGAAACACCCCATCATCACTGAACCATTTATGAAATCAGAAGATCTGAGGTACATGGGGGTGCTTAAGGAAGGCAAACTTGCAGCTGCTGGCCATTGATTTTGAGAGACAAGCAGTGGTCCAGCACTGGATCCCAGTCCTGGGATGTCTCATTAGGGAAAAATCAAAGGCTCAGTGCTTAGTCCATGTGAAGGGGGAGGAGAAGCACAAAGCTCCCCATGAGAGGGGGAGCAGGAAAAAGGGGGCTACGTATGAACAGAGGCAACTTTTCACCTGGGTGAAAGAGAGCCCAGGACAGGAAAGGAATCCATTAGGGACACCGCCTCTCCCCCTCCCACTACCCGTGCTTTGTTTGCCATATCCTAATTATTATTACTCCTATTTTTTATTCCCTTGAATGATTGCTACCACGAGCCACTGGAGCTTTCGCTACCCCCTCACGTTTCAAATCTTTCCTCTTAATTCAGTTTTCAGCCCGCTGCTGGCCAGGCTGGCAGCTCAGTAGATAAAACAAAAACCAGCTTGAAGTTTTGCCCGGAGTCGAGCCATCACACGCTGTAACGAGCTGATGAACCTCTGACAGAACCCTCAGAGCTCCTCCTTTCCTTGGTTCCCCACAGAAGCAAACCCAAAATAGCAGAAGAGGATTTGTTTAAGGAATATCAACAACAGCTGGGCGCTAAAGAAGAACAGAATGAGAAAGAGATTGAGATTTGCCCATTGAAGTTTTACTACCTGGTTAGGCAGGGTGTTTTATTACAACCACAGAAACATTATAGGCCTTTAAATAGGATTTCCCTTATAATTAAAGGCCTTATGGATCAGGGGAATCTCGCTGTACCTTGGAGATGACCTCAGACATCAACTGGTTTCTCAAATGTTTGACTATTTCCTTACTTCAGCCCTTACACCTGACCAACTCCCAAGGCTGGGCAAACGGTCAGAAACCCCGGAAAGTGATGTAAGGGTATCGAGCCACCAGAATTTGCAGGTTTTTAAGTAAAACCAGACCATCCAAGACTTTTAAACACGCTTGCTCCGGGAGACAGAAGCTCAATCTCCTCTTTGAGAAAATCGTAATATAGATGACTGATTCACAATTCCATTTTCTGACTTAGTTCCATTTAACTCATTCCATGATGGCTAGAAATCATTTTATACACATATACAAGTATTTCCCTTATTTCCTCCTACATCTAAAGCCCTCTACATCCACCTTCCCCCAGAAATAACACCTGTACACACTGGGCAACATGTCCAATTTTGACATAAGGAGCCAACAGCCAGACAAGAGAAATGTATTCTCCTGCAATCCCACCGCTGGCTGGTGGGGAGGAAAGTCAAGGAGCTTCGTTTCTAGTCTTTTAGCTTTTTGGTGGTTTTATTTATTATTATTTTTTAAGACCAGCAAGCCCCCAAAATATAACAGAAAGCTCCAAAAGCCTGGGACTGTGAGGGAGGTAGCTCTGGCTACATCATAAAATCCGCCGTTCCTCCCCAAAATGACAGTACCCACAGCTATTTTAGCAATTTTCCAAGGAAGAGTCATTGAAGAAAGCCCTGTGTTCTAAATACACACAAATAAAACAAAACACCAATAATCTCTGCCAGAAACTTCAAGATACCATGTTGTCCGAGCCCAACACAGATCGGGTCCAATCCCGGGCGAATCAGAGACACTCTAAACCGTATTTTTTTATTTGCCCTCTCTGAGGACAAGACATACATTCAGGGCAAGTCCTTTCCAAAACAAAGCAGCACAAAGACAGGCTCTGTTTAGCCAGTGCTGTAACCTGACCCAGTCCAGGAAGGGTGAAATTAATTGTAATATTGTCAGATCTTGCCTCACAGCCTTCAGGCTCAAAGAATTCCTTGTAAGGCATTTAAATTGCCCTTACGATTAGAGTTAAATGGGAAAATTTTTTTGATGAAAATTGTCTTGGAGAGAAAACATCGTCTTCTGAAAAACTAGAAGGTTTCACAGGAACACAGTGGTTTGGATGAAATTGCTGCTGTAATCTTTTAGCGGTTCCAGGAGTTTTTGGGTTGGTGTCCAAATAGCTGTTATCTGGAATGAGCACATGAAATTGGGAAAATCAGGTTATATTGCTGCTCAAAAGCAGCACCAGGATCTTCCTCCTCTCAAGTGAAGCTAGTGGCTGNCTGAGCATCTTGGTGGCCTCTGCTGGACCTGTTCCACCAGGTCCCTGTCCTTTCTATGTTGAGGATTCCAGAACTGGACACAGTATTTTGTGAGAAAAAAGCCCAACAGTCTGAGCTTCATTTCATCACGGAATAAAACCAAATACTGAAAGCTCAATGTTTTTAATCAAATCAAATACTTTTTTCCCAAACAGTCTTAGCTGCAGCCTTAATGTGGAGCTTAGTAGCTCGGGTCCTCTGTCCTGGGGTGGATTGAACTCCTACCCAGACAGCTTCTGCCAGGAGTTCAGTGGGAAAAAGGCCTCTGTGTGACATTAAAGATATACAGCATTAATAGGGACAATAATTGGCAGGCCTGACTTATTTGGTTGAACCCAACAGGACTCGGTTTATTATCAGGCTTAGACACAGGCTGCCAACTGTGTGTAATCATCTTGTCTTTCTGCAACAGCTAAAGAATATCTCCACAAACACAACACCCCCAGGGCTGCAGGAGGTGATCAGGGTAAGCCATGCAACTTTTCAGCCTTTCCTGACTTTTCTTTTTCTTTCCCCTTTCTGTTGCCAAACAGAAGAAGTTTCAAAACGATCCTCGCTTTTGCTCCCTTTTAAATAAATCCAGAAAATCCACACGCAGCCTGTAACTCAGGGTAAAATTATATAATTACAGGATTTCTTGAAGTGTTTGTACAAACACTGACAACTTGAGACAACCAATTAGAGAAAGGAAAATCTACCCTCTGCTCGCACTTTATGTCTCAGCCCCGCCAGGTTCCTGCCTGGGATTTGAAACACCCCTGCATCCACGGTGTTAAAAAAATGTCAATAAAGTATCTTTATAAAGAGAGAATAAATTCACCTTTCAGTGTTATCCTCAGCACTTATCAAATGTGGTCAAACAAGCTGAGTGCAACAGGACTCGTGCAGCCAGGCTACATTAATGTGCTAAAAAGCAGGAGAATATAAAAAAGGCACAAAACCAGGTCCAGTATTTCCAAAATGCTGAAAGCTGAGCCCTTCCCAAGCAAGAGAAAGCAATTTGATGTTTGCACCTTCACTTCCACTGTGGGTTGTAACACACACACGACAGCCCACACTGCCTGCCTCCTCCTCACCTCTTTCACCATATAAAATCATAGAATCATAGAATGGTTTGAGTTGGAAGGGACCTTAAAGACCATCAGGTATGCACCATACATACTCTTTTTCTCCTCATTTTGGATGTGCAGTTGGAATCGTGCTGGGAACAGCACAGGAAGGGCATGGACCTGTTGGAGCGGAGCCAGAGGAGGCCACGGAGATGCTGGAGCCCCTCTGCTGGGAGAACAGGCTGAGAGAGTTGGGGGGGGTTCAGCCTGGAGAAGAGAAGGCTCCAGGGAGACCTTCCAGCCCCTTCCAGTCCCTCAAGGGGCTCCAGGAAAGCTGGGGAGGGACTCTGGATGGAGGGGAGCCATAGGATGAGGGGGAAGGGTTTGACACTGAAAGAGGGGAAATGGAGATGAGATCTGAGGAAGAAATTCTTGGCTGGGAGGGTGGTGAGACCCTGGCCCAGGTTGCCCAGAGAAGCTGTGGCTGCCCCATCCCTGGAGGGATTCAAGGCCAGGCTGGATGGGGCTTGGAGCAACCTGGTGTGGTGGGAGGTGTCCCTGCCCAGGGCAGGGGCTGGCACTGGATGGTCTTTAAGGTCCCTTCCAACTCAAACCATTCTGTGATTCTAAGAATTAGCACAAGAACTGTGTCACCACTTGAAGAAGGTCACGGCGCAGAGCTGAGAACTGATTTTCCACGGGATACAACACCCATGTGTGTGCCCATCCCCAGGTGCCCGGGGGCAGCTGCTGGATCCTGCACCATCTGCTGGCACAGACTTGTGCTTGGAAAGGACTCGGTGAGCAGGCAACGGTGCCGCTCATGACCGGACAAGTTGGCTTCAGGATGAGGGAAACAAAAACGCTGGGGGCAAGATTTCAGCTCCCGTGGTCTCCCGGGGTCCTGCTACAAATCCTGTCTGCAGCGTCAGGCCTCGCTGACTATGCAACCAGGATGTATTAAAGCCTCACAGAAAGTACAAATACTCTTCATATACTGGCTGTAGCATTCCACAAAGTCCATTTCTATACCAAACATTTATATGCATATGTAGTTGCTATGGGTGATCCTGTGCAGAACAAAACCAAACCCAGGTCTTAACAACACATCGTCTCTTCCCTCCTATTACAAAAATGCATTAGGGAGCTCTGGCTCCCAAGTCATAATGTGCTTTACTCTTTTTTCCCTCCCCACTTAAAAAAATATTGACATCAGCCTAATTAATTTGCTCTCAGATAATACAGCTATGTCTCCGTGTTGTGTCATACCTTTCCTTTGTGTTTCACCAAAGACAGAAGGGCTTTCTGTTTGCACTGCAGACAGATAAGAGCAGAACACTTCAGCTAAAATTGGCAAAAATATTTATCAGATACCCTTTCGAAAGCGAAAAGCACTTTCTAAGGTCAACCTTTCTCCAAACTATGGGCCAGTTTCTCTTCTGCAGACTTACCACAAGCAGAATGAAACACAATTTAACCCACTTCATTAGTAAGAGCTGGGGTAAGAGCTCCGTGGCAAAATGGGGATTTTTCCAGCATTGCTCACACAAAACCCCCCTGGACGTTGCAGACAAGAACAATAACCCCCGTGGCTCAGAATTTGGCCTTTTCCTCCAGAGACAGAGCTCAATTCTCTATTCCATCACAGGCTGCACATGCAATATTCGGGTCACATCCCACCAGGGGTGTCAAAAACCCAGAGAAGGTGACCAGTGTGACTTCTTCTGAAGCAGCTCAAATACCTGCAGTTAAGGCAAGTGAAACACACCTTTAATCTCGCTCTGGCTCCATTTCCCATATGTGGTCTGGGAGATAAGAGGAGGTAAAGAGGCAAAGGATCCTGGGAGTCCCAGATAATGTGTATATTTAGCTACGTAAGTACCCTGAGGTAGATAAAAGGCACTAGAACACTGTCTGTAGCCAATTCATTTAATAAAAGACACAAATCTGGCTTCCTAAATTCCATACTGCCTTTACCCAAAGGTTTTTGCATTGATTTTTGCTTGCCCGAGAAGGTCCAAGAGCCCGTCCCCTCCTGGTGCCTCACCTCACTGCCTGTGGTGCTCCAGGAAAGTCATAAGGAAAACTGCAGCAGAATAATCAGAAGAAGGGAAAAGGTGAGACAGTGGCACAGCAGATAAACGAGCACCAGATCAAAGCCCCCAGTGAAAAGGACAAGCCTTTCCCTCCCAGGAGACACTTCATTTCCACGACTGGCACGCTCACTCCCAGCAGATAACCTGACTCTCTCAGGCCCTGGGCAGAACTAAGGGAGTATTATTTTCCCTGGAATGAAGTAATGCAACAGAACCACGCTGACATGGTTTCTGTCAGCATCAGCCACTCAAGGCTCCATCTTCACACTGCCTGATTTTTTTTTGCAGAAATATATTTATATTGGCCTCCACGTAGAATATCCCACTTCAGGTTTGAGTCTCAGCTCCTCTGCTCCAAACGGAGAAGCCGTTGCACCAACACACAGCAGGGCTATAAAAGACCCTGTGCCAAAACTCCTGGGACTTGCATTCAGTCCTCCTTCAAAATTTCCACTGAGGTAGTTTCTGTGGTGGCCCCAAAACACGTTACAGGACTGGAAATCAAATAGTCTTCCTTCACCGAGACCCTGGGGGTCCGGGATGGTGCCCAACGTGGGCGCAGGAGCCTCAGGGTGACCCAGCAGGGAGGTGGTGGGTCTCGGGATGCTGCTCTCCCCTGAATCTACTCTTATTGGCATTTTTTCTTCTATAAAATTTACCTTCTATGGCCAAAAGGGGAAAGTCTCCTTGTTACTCCATGAAATCCACAATCAAATACACAGTTGGCCAAGTCTCACCTGGACACTGGCCAGTGGTTACGCGTTTTCTCGGTGAAGGAACCACGCTGACATCCAGCCACACAGAGCCACTGTATAAAAGATCTGTTTTACTAAAAAAACCAGATGTGTTTAACTTAAAAAAAAAAAAAAAATTAAAGAAAAATCTTAATCACTGAAAAAGAGGATGGGAGAATCCTGTGGGGCCTGCGGTTTCACAAGCCTTGCAAGCTATTTCTGGGAATCACAAACCCCATTTGATTTGATGAATCAAATGCCCTTTAAAATTACAGCCCTCTCCTCTCCTCTTTTCCTCCTCTCCTCTCCTCAGTCCCAGTGGTTAAATAAAGAACAAAACAATACCATATTTGGGTTATATATATAGAAAAAGCTCCGTTGAGAACAAAAGGACTGTTCAAGAGCAATCCTGACACAAGGACTGTATAAACTCTACCCAGGAGGTGCCAGTCCGTGGTGTACACATCCCGGCTGATTCACATTTGTGCCACTGTCCTCTCTGCTGTACAGTAACCACTGCCCTTCCAAGAGCTGTAATACTGATGAGCAAGACATTTTTCTCCTCTAAAACCCAAACCACCACGTCTTGTGAACATACAGAACACTTCCAAGAGGTGCCAAGCTGTTCTTCCAATGTTCCCACTACAATAAACTCTAAAGTCTGCCTTGTTGGGTGAAATATTTCAACCTGCAGGTTAAGCCTTTTTGAAATGTGCTCACAACATGGTAAATTGGTTTTGTACATCCCTGACACAGAAGATGTTGGAGTGGGAGGTGTCCCTGCCCAGGGCAGGTGGGTTGGAACTCAATGATCTTTAAGGTCCCTTCAAACCTGAACTATTCTATGAATCACAGAATCATTCAGGTTGGAGAAGACCCTTGGGATCATCGAGTCCAACCATCAACCTCACTCTACAAAGTTCTTCCCTACACCATATCCCTCAACACCACATCACGGAATCAAGAGAATTGTCAAGAGTTGGAAGGACCTCTAGAGATCATCCAGTCCAACTCCCCTGCTAAAGCAGGAGTGCCCAGAGCACATCACTCAGGCAGGGCTTGAAGGTCTCCAGAGAAGGAGACTCCACAACCTCCCTAGGTAGCCCATTCCAGGGCTGTGACTCTCACTGTAAAGAAGTTTCTCCTCATATCTGAATCGAACTTCCTATGTTCCAACTTATGCCCACTGTCCCTTGTCCTGTCACTGGGAAAATGCCTAAACGACTCTTAAATGCATTCAGGGATGGTGACTCAACCACCTTCCTGAGCAGCCTGTTCCAGGCTCTGACCATTCTTTCTGCAAAGAGTTTTTTCCTCCTGTCCAGTCTAAACCTACCCTGTTGCAGATTGAAGCCATTCCCTCTTGTTTTAAGAGGGAAGAGCATTTTCCTGAACTCTTCCCACTGGACCACAGGGTTTGTCTAGCTCACTTTCAGACTGGACCATTTTAAAAAAAGTTTAAAAAAGCATTTTTATTTTCTTTCCTGCTACGGTTCTTGTAGCTGTTCTTGGACAGAGGGCAAGTTTGCTTCACCTCCTTGAATTTCAGTAACTTGCACTAGGATTTCTCCTGGAGCGGGTGAAGTTCAGGGCAAGCACAAGGCCGTTGCTCCAGGTAGTAGAAACAATACAGAATGAGAAAAAAAGGACAATAACAATGGAAAAGATTGGGCATGCAATCATTTTCCAGGTCAAAGTATCTCTACTGTTATATTAAGTTCTCTCATCTCCAGGAATCTGCTGTGCTCTGACCTCAGCCCTTTCTGATTTCGATCTCTGTAGCCACCGGAGAGGCCGTGAGGTTAAGATACACACTTCAATGTTCTTAAAGGACCAAACCTTGCCGTGGGTGATGGATAAAAAAGTGAGTTTCCAACTGATGTGAAACACAGGAAATTCAAAAATAAAGTTATGAACTTTCAGGCAATTTTTAGAAGTGATGGCTACAACCAGGAAGATATATGTGTGTACAGTGTGTATACACACACAGAAATACCCAATGCAAAGGTATACACCAACAAACGCTGGAAAAGAATGAACTTGGAAAAACATTCCCTTTGACCTGCCTCAAATTAGTCAATGAATTTTGCATTCATAAATTCCACAGGAATTCCACAGCACATCAACTGATGGTGGTCTTTTACACCAAGAGCCAGCAGGACCTGGCTTATCTGCCAGAAGAGGCCTCCCCTCAGGACTCCTGCCGGTTGTGGAGGTGCCCTTGACACCATCCACTTTACGGAAACTATTCCAGTTGCCCACCCGGTCCCTGGGCACTCTCCCCACAGCTCACCACGCCGCTTGGAGCCGGTGCTCTATCTGCAGCACCTTCCAGAAAAACCATAGATAAAATAAGGATTTATTTATAAAGTAGGAGTTGTTTTTTTTTTCCTTTCCAAAGGAAAGCTTCTCCGAGCTCCGCCGGAGCCGCAGAGCAGCAGAACAACGTTGATGGAATGTAACTCCACAGCCTGGCAGATAAGGGCTTTAAAGCCGACCTTTGCCAAAGGCTGGAGAGTTAAAGGAAGGACATCCAGGTCAGACAGAGCTTTTTGCTGCACCAAGACCTGGGGGTTCTGGATTTCCTTATGGATTGCAGCAGTGGGTTTCTCCTGGAGCTTCTCTCCTTCCCTTCAGACTGATTTGCAAATCAGACTTTTGGCTCTAGCTGACTGCAACCCCTTAAGGAAAGCAGAAAGAATAGGGCTATATCACACATGAATTATGTTATCTAGCATTGCCTGTCTTCTTTTACAAAAATCATCCATTTAACCTTTTTATTTTCAAGCTACACTTGGCCCACCTATTTTTCTGCCATCACATCAGTGCACAACTCTGCACCCATAAATTACGTGGAGAAAAAGTGCTGAGCATATGGATTTTTTTTTTGCAAAAAACACGATCCTCAAATTAAATCCTTAAATGAACACAACCTTCCCCTCATGGTAGAGCTGATAAAGACAACATGGGAAAAGTACCTCCACAAAGGCAGTTACTTGCCATTGATTTTGTTCATTGCCTTATCACAAGAGAAGAAACTCATGCTGATAAGGCACAAACACTGTCCAAGTACGAGTTTTCAACTCCACAACATCCTTCAAAGTGCTTTCCAAATTCCCTCTTCGTTTCACCACCGTGAAATAATAAGATACGTCCCTATGATGATGTCCCTTTGCTCAGAGCACCACCAGCCTGCCCAGCAGGGCAACAGAGACATAAGGTCCCGTGAAGGTATTTCAGGGAACCAAAATCAGCTGGATCCACAGACCCACAACCAATTTCACCCACGCACCAGGACCAATGCCCAAAGCTTCGAAGAAATGGCAGGATGATACTTTCTGACCCAGCTCCCAGGACTATTCCTTGAAGGAATTTAGTTTTTTAGACAAGAAAATAGAGCAGAGCTGTAGAAAATGCTACGTTCCCCTGTGCTGAAGGGTCCTGCTGCCTCTAACCAGTACTCCTTCAAATGCTGGTTTATGACACTTACCTCTGTCATGTGGGATCACTCCTACCACAGGCACTTCCACCACATTTTCATTCATTTCAGAGCTACGAATTAACTTTGCCAACTCGTTTGGGGAGAAGGCTACGCACAAGCAGGCTATACAATACTCGAGAGGTTGCTGGCATGGAAAGAACAGCAAACAGCAAGGAACAGATTTCGAGGTCGTTTCTCTCCCACATTCCACAACATCCAATTTCTCTTGGCATTTGTCGCTTCGTGCGGCGAGACCTGACCCTCCGCCGCCCTCCGTGAGCCTCTGGCACTCATTCCACTGGCAGCAGATATGAACCAGGTTCAAGACAACATACATTGACTTTTTTCTTCTTTTTTTTTAAACTCTAATTTAGTATGAGCTCCAAGTTTATCATTTCTTTCTCATAAGCTCCTTCCCGATTCTCTTATTTCAGAGATTAAATCTGGTTTGCGTCTGCAGGAATGTAAATGTTCTCCACTGGGTAAAACAGAGATCCCTCTGCACATTTCTTTCTCTCCAATGTTTAGTCCAACGTGACCTCTTACTAAACAGAGCCCAAACCTCCCACTTAATGAAGTGAGATTAAATATCTTTTGTGGTTACCAAATTGCAAGGCGCGATTACGAAGAGGTCACACTTTATTTTTGCCTTTTCACACTCTTTGTCTCTGTACCTGTGTATGCCAGTGGGCAGTGAGTGCTGAAAACAAAATTAAAACCTTAGATAAAGCCAATCTAATGTCTGCTATGGTGCACACAGAAAGCAGTGAGTAGTTGTTCCATGGATATACGGGATTTGCAGGCAGAATAAGTCAGGGCTATGCTAAGATACTGCTGGTAGAAGAAGGGTGCTTAGCTCAGGTGGAGTGTGATACCCCAGATCTCCTAGTCTCTGAAGAAGCACTTGAGACACTGGTTTGGTTTTTTCCCTTGTGGTCTGGATGATGCTGTGAAGACATTGCCTCAGAGCTCAGCCAAACACTCATGGAACTAGAGGGACCACTTGCTGTTACTTTTCTGTAGCTGGGAGAGGCTTTTAGCTAGTTAAGTTATGGTATTTATCTTTTTTATTTTATTTTTATTTTGATTTTGCAGGGCATAGGGGCAAAAAACCTCCCAAAACCCTGCCAGAAAGAACAATGGGAAAAAGGTTCCCAAACCTATTTTGGTTTTAAGAAGTGAGGCAATCCTGAAGAGCCAAGACAGTGACACTCCAGCACAGCTCTCTGTGCTCACACTGCTCTCCCACAGGTTTCTGATCACAAAGGATGTGTTGCTTACCCATACAAATCTCGGAAGCCCCAAACTAGGTGGAAGCAGACACAGAATACACATCTTCCCAACTCGCTAATTTAGGCTCCAAACTGCTAAAGAGCACAGCAGTCCCCACTTCCCACAGCACCACAAAGATTTCCTCCCCAGGTTACCACTACCACAAAAAAGGAGTCTAAGATTGAGCAAAGAGCTCCCCTTCCAAAATAAATTCAGTAACTTTGTGTCAGGTACCTTCAAAAGGGAAGACAAAAACACATTTTATGATGTTCCATTAGAGGGCATCCTAGCCTGTCCTTTTGTGGTCAGATGCTTCCCCTGATTTGTAGCCTCTGTGATAATTTGTGAACTGTCCTTCTATAAGGACAGTCAGGAACGTTCACATCCCCAAACTTCTGCATCCTTTGTAATCACATCAATAGCTTCATTTTAAGTTCTAGCTGGTTCTGTACTTCTCTCCTAATGGTGCAGCTTCCTTCACCAGGAGAGGTGGGTTTCAGCATTGTTCCATGCATGTAAAATCTAAATAAACCAGATACACTATCACAAAATTAACACCAACCTTCAGAACAGCTGAAGATCACACCTGAAAACAAGGAGGGACCATAAAAGATGAGCAAGTTTGATCACGTGTCTTGAAACTAGAGGGGAAGGTAAACGAACGTTCTCAAAATCTACCAAAGACAGAAGCTCTGCTGCCAAAATACAACCATGTGGCAACTGCTCCAGACCCAGCAGGCTCCAGGACACAAGGAGCTCTCATCAGAACTCCCACCCAGGTACTCCAGCTTCAACAAACCATTTTTAAGACAGTTAACTAATACAGCTACAGATAGATACAGCTACAGCTTACGACCATCAGCCCCCTTAAAAGCAGCAAGAAGCCCCTAGGTAGTAAAATCTACTTATAGTGATAGATATTTTCCAGATTGGGCCGTGGCATGTATGGAAATCAGTTTCTGCTCATACCTGTACGTACACTGAAATCACTTCAAAGACTGAAGGCACTAGAGGATCTGAAGGTAATAATATTGGAAATTAAGAAGTCGAATGTAAGGAATAGGAGTTGACATGGTAACATGGAAATATATCTAAGAGACAGATAATTCCGTTACAATAAATTACCATCCTATCTGACTTAAAGTGGAATGGAAAAGCGCTCCTGTCACACAAGATGAAAAATGAACTCCTGACTGCCAAAACGCAAGATTAATGCATCGACACAACAGACATGAAACAACTTACGATGCTCCTGGACTTGCAGTTGGCGGGGGACCTGGAAAAGTGACAGAAGAAAAACAGCATGATGAGTTACGGCGAGGTAGCGAGCAGGAAGCTTTCGAAAAACCTTTTAAAAGATAAAAGTAACAGTCTGTCATGCTGGATGTGCTTTAATGCAGTTTAAGAGACGAGTCGCAGTTTCTCAGTAGCAAAGACAAGACTTGCATTGTATCCTGGAGCAACAATTTTCTGCAAAATGCTGTAGATGAGGACAATAACCAAGTGAGACACTCATCCTGCAAATCAGCCCTCACAGCAAACCATGGGAGGCTTGTACCAAAGCATGTTGCAACCAGAACTGGGAGAAAACAGCACCATTTTCCCCTATCAATCTTCATAATTTATCAGGGAATTCACCCTAGGCCTGATTTGGATGCAGGGATCAAATGTGTTCTGGTCCCAACGGGCTTTGGCTGGGAGGGTTTTGTTGTTACTGCCTTCCCTGCTTCTACCTGGGCCGCTGCTGGGAGGACTGGGCAGGCATGGACTGAAACAGATTTCAGGGAAGTTCATACGAACAAGCATTTACTCTAGAAACCAAATTGTGAGATTAAATATTTCCCCAGCCAGAAAAAAAAGAAAGATACTCACTGTTTTCTACAGGAGCATCTCTAAAAATATTATTATTTAGACTAAAATCTTCCATGTTTCACATGCGGGATTAAAGGACAACAACTGCCTTATGACAGAAGATCTAACAATTAATTTCTTACTGGAATTTAGAAAATCTGGAAGATTTATGAAAAAGACTATGAAATTCATCACATAGATCATTCATTATGTGTTAATTTTCTGGTTCCTAAGAGGACTAGCTACGAATCTGGGCAAATATCTTTATCTCACTGAATCATTTCCCTCTGAATGGGGAGGTGGAGGAGAAGATGGGCAAAACCTGTTTTTTGGTTGGAATCCTCTTGGTATTACGATCAGTTTTATAAGCAATTATCTTAATAATAAGCTTTGACTTTGAAGAAAATGTGATTGTTTTACCTAATAGGGGTGTGTGTGTGTATGTATNCCTGGAGCTCCCTTCAGATCCCGGAAGGCTGCTCTAAGGTCTCCCTGGAGCCTTCTCTTCTCCAGGCTGAACAGCCCCAGCTCTCTCAGCCTAACATACCTCCAAACTATACTGCAAACTGCAGTTTCTCAAAGAAAAGAGGCAAAGAGAGGTCACGTTGAGACCAAAGAGATAGAGGAGGTCACCTACCAAATTTCACGAAGAGCACACCAGTCGTAGAGACCGTCTTCCTGCCGTTAGTCGCCACGCACTGGAAGTAGCCCGTATCCGTAGTGTCCAGGTTCCTTATCCGCAGCCGAGACCCGTAGCTGGTGGCACGGAAGGAGATCCTCCGGGGCTCTTGGACAACCGGAGCGTCGTTCTTCAGCCAACGGACCGTGGGAGGAGGATTGCCAGAGACTTTGCAGTGCAGCTCTGCCGTCTGGCCCAGGGTGGTGGTTATGTTATTCATGGGTTCGTCCAGTGTCAAGAAGTAGTCTGTTAGGTAAAAAGGAAAGAAAAAAAGGTGAATAAAAACCTCCAGCTTGGGAAATGTCATTTTAAAGAAAGCTCGTGATTGTCTTTGAAAGGGAAACAAAGGCAGTGGCTATCAGGTTTAGCAGAAAATTAGAATAGGGGTTAATTGATGTTTCAGGGCAGGTAATAGGTCCCACATAGTAATGAAAGGAACAGATTTTGGAATTTCCATTGTACTACAGTAATGCTGTTTTTCTTGGGAACCTCTATTCCTTCATGCACCCATGGATTCACTCTGCTTTCTCAATACAATTTCTCAATATTTGGAGCCTACAGGAGAGCTGGAGAGGAACTCTTTGTCAGGGAATGGAGTGATAGGACAAGGGGGAACGGTTTTAAATTGGAAGAGGGAGATTTAGATGAGATATTAGGAAGAACTTCTTTGGTGTGAGGGTGGTGAGGCACTGGAACAGGTTGCCCTGAGAAGTTGTGGTTGCCCCATCCCTGGAGGGGTTCAAGGCCAGGCTGGAGGGGGCTTGGTGCAACCTGGTGTGGTGGGAAGTGTCCCTGCCCAGGGCAGGGGGGTTGGAACTTGGATGATCTTTAAGGTCCCTTCCAACTCTGACCATTCTATGATTCTATAAATATCATCCTTCTAGGCTTTATTTAACACAGAAAAAGGAGGTAACGCTGCTGCTTTATGTTCTTCCTTTTTGCCAATCAATGAACGTGAAAAGATGTACCACAAATCTGGCTGCTCCTTTTGATGCCTCTGCCTATGCAGATCTGCTCCCTCCACAAAACACACCAAGATATGAAATGAATCTCAGACGATCTCGGAGCCGCTTTCAATTACGCCTCGGGGCAGGGCAGACAGTGCTGCCAAGGACTCTGTAAGCACTAACTGCCCAGATGAAGGAACACGGATCACATCTAGGAGATAAAGACTTCTTCTCTCACTCAGTATTTCCCTTGCTAGGATTACTACACATTATCTTAAATCTGAAATAGGTCTCACGATGGGTGCAAGCAGAAGATGAAGAATTCTTTTGTCAAGATAGAGAACGCTAAATCAAAATTTCGCTCAATTAATCTCTTCTAATCCACTCATGAGCACTGCCTTCTCCTGTCAAGTGCTATTTCATCCTGCACCGTTCAGGAAGAGGACAATTCCTAGTCAGCTGTATTCAACATTTAATTAAATCCTTTAAAGGCAGAGTGCGTGATGGATTGGGTACAGGGAATGGAATACCGTGGGCTTTCATCTCCGTGTCAGAGGTTCAGACCTAACTGTAGTCGTTACTGGTCAAATCCCAGTATCTTCCACTTGTTGTCCCAGCTAGGTGGCCAAGGAACGAGGAATCTGGAGGCTGCACCCTGCTCCCACCTCTCACAGCCAACCCAGGAGATGAAGAAAAGCCTCTCAGCAAGTGGACCTGCGCTGTGCTGCTCGTGCTACACCCTTCTCAGCTACAGCTGCTGTGATCTCCAGCAATAAGCCGGCCTAAAAGTATGGCAAAAAAAGTCTCCACCACATACAAAACCAGCTTAGCCAACTAACTTGCCTAATTAATTCACTTCCCTAATTATTTACTTTAATCTTCCCTGGCTACTCCCTTCATTATGTTCTATGCATATGGATATCTCTTTCCTTTGTATTTAACCTGTTCAGTGTGTAAGCTCTTTATACAAGGTGTCCCTGTTCTCACTTGGTCCCAAGAAGCTGCAGGAGAAACCTTTAGCATGAAGACACTGCCCACACATTTTATTTATTTTATTTTTTTTCACTGAATAACTAGTCTTCTAATGTACAGGTATGAAACTGTGCAAAACATGACTATTCCCAAGGGAATAATGGCAGGAGCAGAGGAAATGGTCTGAAGATGTGGCAGGGGAGGTTCAGGTTAGATGTTAGGAAGAATGACTTTACTGAAAGAGTGGTCAGGCACTGGAAGGGCCTGCCCAGGGAGGTGGTGGAGTCACCATCCCTGGAGGGATTTAAGAAAGGTGTAGATGTGGCACTTCAGAGTATGCTCACTGGTCGAGATTGTAGGGTTGGGTGATTCATTTTGTTGGGTTGGTGGTTTTTAGATGGTTTTTTTGGTATGTGTATGGTTGGACTCGATGATCTCAGAGGTTCCTTCCAACCATGAAGATTCTGAGATTCTGTGATCTACACTCCCATGGATCTAATTAGTCAGGAAACCTGCGTATGGGGTAACAAGGGCAGAGAACCTGGCCTTGGTGAGGAGAGACAAGAGGGTTGGATGTCTCTTCGGGGGTGTCAGATCAGCCTCTCAGCTCTCCGGGATGGTTTCTGCATGCTTCAGTGCAAGACTAGAAAGGTTTCTGACTCGCTACCTTAATAACCTCACTGGGAAGCCTAATCTAAGTCAGCACACGTATTCTTGGGTTCTCTCCACAATCTGGGTTTAATAAAATCACACTGAGAGCATGGAGCTGGATAACCGCACTTAATTATCCTACGTAACATTTCTTTACCACAGTCATTTATATAATTCCTGATAAGGTTTCAGAGACTGGCTCAGACTTCTACACGGCGACACAGGCAGAGAACACAACGGCCTCAGTCCTGTGATGGTCTTGCTGACAAACAAGGCAGTAAATACAGTATTTTAAAGGTCCTATGTTATCCAGGAGAGGTGAATAAAGGAGTAAGGATGTGGGGTAGGTTTCCGAAGGCTGGAGAAGGATTTTCAACTGTCAGTAGCAACATTAAGGCAGGGAGAAAGTTGTGCTGTAATGCAAGAGCTATGGGTGCAACTTCTCTACAGGTACGAACCGAAACAGGCTCTCAGCATCAGGAGCTGAGACTCCCTCAGTGCTCTCCACTTTCCTCCACAAACTCCTAGAGACACTGAAACAAAACGCATCTGCTAAAGTCAGCATGGCTTAGTCCTCAAATCCACACGTTTTACACCCAAATCATAAGTCAGATCAAGCAGATCACCTGAGATGAGATTTAAATAGGGCAAGATTCAAGCAACTGGAAGCTTCATGAGGAGACCTTTCTCACAGAGAAGGCAGCTCTGTAACTGCAAATGAGCTGAAGGTCTAACAGAGCTTCCAAAAAACCTTGGACCGTTACTGAGGCATATGAAATTAGGAGCATTCCTTCCCTGGCACAAACAAAAGCCATCCATTCCTGCCCTTGCCCAGCATGGAAGGGCCCAAGAGAAGCCCAAGAGAAGTCCATCAAATCTACAAAGCTACTGCCACCATCCTCTCCATTTACTAACAACTGTGCAAAGAGTTGTCCCATCTGTGGCCAGGTTACTGTCAAGGCCATCCCCTGTCAGCCACTCTCTGGTGCCACCAGCATTAACATCTCCACCTCCTGGGACCAAAGGCCAAGAGAAAGGGGGTTAAAACCCTCCTTTTATGCCTTCAACAGGCAGCGAGCAGGGCTGATGGAATGGGATGGACCCACTGCTTGCACACACGATGGAGACTCCATGGTCTTGGAGCATTCCACATTTCCCCTTATTCCATGTCACAGTCTAAGGAGCTTCCCAGATGCCCAGAGTTGACTCCCTCTGACCCAAAGCATAATTTTTGAGAAACGTGATGGCTGTTGTGCACCAAGCAATGACTGCTCTTCTGAGAACTACCCAGTCTGGTGGCACCGGCCATTGGAAAGTCTGAGTTTTAACCCTGGCCCCGAATAGTCCTGGGTGAATCACTCCAGTTGTGATTTTTAGAAGAGCCAAAGGGAAGTAGACACCCAAAGCCAACCAAAGCTCACATGGGATTTGTGCAACTTAAGTCCTTTTAAAAACAGCCTTAAACCTTTTGGCTCAATCTCTCCGCCTATAAAGTGAGGATAATAATCCCTCTTACATCATGGGGAGGCTGTTATGTACATTAATGAGATAATGCTCATAAAGCACTTTGAAGGTGAAAAGTGCTATGCTGGGATAAGCACAGTTATTATATTTTAAGTTAAATCTCAGGGTTTCAAGAACAGAACAAAAGCCAGTCCGTCTATGCGAGCAGCACTCTATAAAAACAGTTGGGAAACATTTTAATTTAGAGAAGTATGGGGAGAACAGCCTGAAAAAGTCCTAAATAAAATTTAGCCCACCTATAATTTAATAATAGTCAACCTGATTTTTTTTTAATTTGTAAAAACAATTTACTGCTGGGCCTAGACCCCGAATGCCAAGTTTCAGCCCACAGAGATTTTTATTTTTTATTTTTTTTTAAATGGCTGAGTTATAAACCCTTGAAAAATGCTGACAGCCCCTTTGCTATAGCAGCACTAGCGGGTGCCCTATAATGAACTTTTAAATGACTTGAGATAATATCTGGAAAGCCAAGCCTGAAATATATTTCTGGGTTTGAGCCGTTGCCAAGGCAAACACAACACATCATAAGTCATCTTCGTGATTCGAAGCGCATAAATTGGAGACACTGCATATAAAATCCAAATATTAGGTATCCTTCATGGCCAAACTTTTTTGCTGGTTTGATGTTACAGAACAGCCACAGCTGTGAGAGGACGAAACGTAGTGAGTTGCGTGTCTCCAAAGAAGAAAAGTGTGTGTGTGTTTCCACAGCTACGTCTTGACATTGTTAAATAGGAGCCTGCCCGGTCGTAATAAATCCTCAAGTATTCTACTACTTTTAAGTGGAACCCAGGTGGCTTTCAAAATAAAAGCTGGTCCTGCCTGGCCAAGGAATGTTAATCTCCTCTGTGACCACATGGTTACTCTATCTTAAATTACCAAAGACACATCTTAGAGCAGTAACACCCTTTTTTGTGCTTGGAGGAGGATTTTGCTGGCCACAGCGAGACCCTTTCCCCATCGCTCCAAACACCCCGTGCGCTCTGTGGTTCTGGTTTCACTAGGTGTTTAAAGCACGATGGGGATGCAGGATTAGACCCCAAAATGTTCATTTTATGCGAAGAATTGCTGTTTCATTTATCCTTCTCTCCATGCCTTTCTGATCTTTCAGAATATTCAAAGAAAAGTCAAAATTAAAGTCTCAAGCCATTGCAAGCCCGAAAACAGCTTTAATCCAGGTGCACCAAGAGGCTGGTGGACCAAGTTACTCGGTTCTCTGGAAAGGACTATCTCCAAACCTTTTCTCAGTCAAACCTACAGCTGTGGGGACACCATTCCCAGCTGCTGGCTTGGAGAATAAGTTTCATTGAGGATTTAAAAATTCAACTCTGCGTTGCAGCACATAAAGCAACGACCTGAGCTGGTTGGAGTGAGGCAGTTGGGACACCAGCATCACAGCCTGCTCATTGCATTTACCCTTCTGCATCAAGAGCTTTAGCAACTCAAGGGTTCTTTGTCAAAAAGAAAGCCAAAAAGTGTCTCAATCAGTGCCTTTATGATGATTAAGTTTAAACATTGGTAACTCCAAGAGTTTATTTTAAGGAAAAGAGCCTGCTAGGTACATGAGAAGGTCCAACCCAGGTTGGCCGATTTAATATCCTAGCCTGAAAATAAGCATTTTCATTCATTGAGAGCTCTGGATTATCCACATGAGTCCAGTCTGATGCCACACTTGGATGCAGCGCATACTCACATGTATCGGCATCAGCGTTGAGCTCAGACACTGGAAATTTTCTATATGGAACTGTTGCCTTTGGAGAAAGTGAACAACACGGAGCCCACCCAGCCTGAAGATGCTGGAAGGGCCTCGCTGGTTGTTCCACAGGTTGAATCAACTCGGGTTTCAAGCTGTTCCAGTTCAGCTACAGAAGGAACCAGCGGGATTCCTGTCTGAAGTGTGGCCATAGACAGAGCACATACATCTCAGTTGGAAAAAGGATTAACCATTGATGGGTTGATCTGCCCGTTACTCCCAAAGGAGGACAACTCCCGGCAGGTCCGATCTGTGGGTCCAATCAACCGACCCTTGTCATTAAAAGGGGCAAAAGGAAGATTCCCACCTGAAATTTCACTTTATTTTAAACGAATAAAAGCAGAGGAATGACAGTGGGAGGCAAGGAATACCGCACTCAACCCAGGCTTTAGCAGCCCATATGAAGGATATCAGAGTTAAAGAAGTCCAGACAATCATGCGGAAATATTCAATGTCAACTGTCTTGGGACACAAGGAGACAACTCTGCTGCCTTTGCTTGCCTGGCTTATTTTCAAAGGAGTTTCCTCTGCAGTGTGTATGTGCAAGACTCAATTTGGGATACGCACGGTTGCTGGTTGTTGGGTTTTCTCTTCCCAGACAGTTCCCAGAGGGTTTAGTGCCACTCCAGGATAATTTACTGACCTGAAACAGGTGGCTGACCACTGCCCGAGGCTTTACGCCTCTTCAGATGTCCACATCTGACACTCGCTGTATTTGGGATTCTCAGAATTAATTGCTACTTTCTGATAATTAGCAGCTTGGAGATTGCCCTGGGCCACAGGGGAGGGAGGGTTTGTGGAGGAAAACCGGAGCACAAGATGCCTGTGGACTTCCAAAAAAATTCTCTGGGGCTGAGCACCTGAATCCCATCACTTTTGGGTAAGAACTGGACAACTCACCGCCCTTCCTGCCCAGCCTAATTCTTAATATGCATTTGAGAGTCCACATCTGCCTTCCCTTTTATGAGTCAACTTCCAGGTTTAAGGACAGATGTCTTGGTGATAGCTTTGACGCTATAATCTGGCGAGGGGAAATGAAGCTTTTCTTTCCTCAGGAACCAGTTTTATAGCGCAAGTAGGAAGCCTCTAAACTTTATCACGAAAAGAAGTGATTTGGAATAGGTAAACAAACGTCCACATCCAGCTATAAACCCAACTACTGAAAACCATCAAGGGATTTTGTTGTCACTTTAGAAGCCGCTCTGCAGTAAAAAGCCACGTACAAAAACTCAAGCTATTAAAGGGAGGGTGTCTAGAAAGGTATGTGCTTTGAGATTAATGCTGTAGAGTCAAAGAAAAGCTGTTATTTTTGACATTCTGACATAGCATCACTTTAGGATCTGGTTCTTATTAGCCCTTTCTGTGCCTTTTAAAGGTCTAGGTTTTTGTTGGTTTTTTTTTTTTAAACCAAAAATGTCAGGAAATTTGGAACAGAAACTTACAATAAAACACGTCCCTTGACCCTCTGATCTATCAATCCTTCAAATAAACACAGATAGCTGGATGAGCCAGGAAAAGGTTATTATATATAGTTACCTTATGCATAACAGTCAGGTATTCACCACACAAAGTGAGGTTCCATAAAAAATCCCATGCAAAGGAAGCATTTTTGGGAGATATTTTTGCCATCAAACGCCCAGCGTTACTGGGGGAGGTTTCTTTTCCAGGTTGGGCTCTGTGACCTTCAGATTTCACACCCTGTATTATTTATAAATGAGACATTCAAGAAACACAAATTCTCAAATAAAAACCTACACTCCGTCAGTGGAAAAGCAAACAAAAGGAGCTAATGTACTGTGGCTAAAAAAATTTTCAAACAAAGTAGAGGTAATTTACTGCCTCGCTACTAACGGGACCCCACAAATAGAATCAGGATCCTGAGCCCCATCAGGGGAGCCTTGATTTACCCAATATCCCCCAGATAATAAAGGAAAATAAAAAGGTAAATTGTGCATAAACGTGAAAGCTGTAATTCTTCCCCTTTCACCACGTGTATCAAATTCACATCCAGTGATTTCAAAAGAAAATCTGGAAATCTCTAAAGAACTGGGGCCAAAGTTAGGAGGTCTCCATCCACCTGGTTTTCTCCAGGTTTGGTTTTGTTTATGTTGTTTAAGATGTAGTTTGCCTAAGAGTCAAATTCTCCCTGGGACATCAGAAAGGTTTTCCCTAGAAGAACTCATGGCTAGGTCATTTCCCTGCCTGGAAAGACTTGCCAAGGTGACAGCTTTAGCCTGAGTTCATCAGTAAGGATGGAAAGGCTTGCTTCTCCCCTTGGGAAGCCCCCAGACCCAAAAAGTCCATCAGAATATGTAGCCACCAGGATGTCCTGCAGCCCCTTCTGCATTCCATGACTTCCATCCCACCCTGCCAGGGAATGCTTGGCCCGCACAAGGATCTCCAAGAAGTTTACGACATGCAGTCCCATGCACAGGGTAGTGACACAAACACTCAAGTTCTCCCACCCCTTGTTTTGGTCTTACATGGTCATTTTCTGCTCTAGATCCCCAGATCATCCCAGTAAAAGGAAGCTTGTATAGGTGATTCTTGTACTGATACAGAATGGCTGGAGATGGAAGAGACCTTAAAGACCATCCAGTGCCACCCCCTGCCCCGGGCAGGGACACCTCCCACCACACCAGGTTGCTCCAAGCCCCCTCCTGCCTGGCCTTGAACCCCTCCAGGGATGGGGCAGCCACAGCTTCTCTGGGCAACTTGGGCTAGTGTCTCACCACCCTCACAGCCAAGAAGTTGCCCAGAGAAGCTGTGGTTCCCCATCCCTGGAAGTGTTCAAGGCCAGGCAGGAGGGGGCTTGGAGCAACCTGGTCTGGTGTGAGGTGTCCCTGCCCAGGGCAGGGGGGTTGGAACTGGATGGTCTTGAAGGTCCCTTCCAACTCCAACCATTCTATGATTCTGTCTCTGGAAATGAAAATAGTTCCCAAGCCCTGGTTGATTCTAATATTTTATATTTGTTTGCCAAAGCAGACAGGCCGTGAAAAAGGAAAGGAAAATAGTCAGTATCTGCAAAAACTCAAAATAATAAGTTTTCTTTGGAAACCAAAGGACCAAGTGAAGAGTTCCTGGGAGGAGGAGGAGGTACCGGCAATGTGATAACGTTTTGTACACCAAAACTGGTGTCCTTGGCTCTGGTTCCACCATGACCAGGAAACATCCTCATGCAGTGCCACGGTGGAATGAGCTCCTGAGAGGGCTGCAGTTGGACATGAGGGGACCAGGGAGGACCTGATCAGGAGAAGCCACAGCAACACCACTGTTGTCTTATCAATCCCGTAGAGAATTCTATTCCAGTGAACATTCACCAAAGCTGAATTCTACTTACAACTAAAAGAAAACAGTATTTCAAAGCTGACTCTCTCTTGGCAGAGACTCCAATATTATTGTTGCCCGAGGATGAAGAGTTCCCAAACAATTCCTCTGCTGTACCAGATGTAAATAGGTTCTCATTCAACTGCAGGCCTACCTATTCCTTTGTAAATAAACCAACATCCGACAGAAGGAAAAGCCTTCCCATCCACAATCATTTTTGTGGAAAAGCAGCAGGTGAATGAAGGGCTCTTCACTTTTGTGAATAAGGATGAGGACAAAGAAGAGCTCATGGTAAACCAGAAGCTTTCTCAAAGAAAGAGCTGGAGCAAGAGCTTCCCCTGTGGTGTAAGGGGAGAGAGGGGAGGCATGGCACAGGCAAGGAGAAAAGAGAAACCCTTGTGCCTTAAAAAACAGGAGGGAAGAAAGAGGAAAAAGTGCCCAGGCCCACCTGCCTTGCTCCCTCACTGGCTGGCACACCCCAAAAGAGTCTCCACCAAGATGAATGGCCAAGCCATGGTGCACATTGGGAGCAGGTACAAAGCCTCCAAGGCTGTGAAGGACCTTCTCCAAGGAGCCACGGTCCCTGCTGGACATCTCCTGCCCTCCGAGGGAAATCTGTGCTAGCAACCTGGGGGAGAAAGGCTTCTCATTCTACCACCGACCCCGTGAGACAGGCCTTTTCCCATCACCAGAGCCCCTTCTTTTCCCTGAAGTTCACTTATTTCCCCTTCCATAATTAAATATTTACTGGATCACGTTTTCATTTCTCATTTTCCCTCGTGGCATTCCCTCCACACGCCATGATTTACCAGTTGGAAAAGAGAGAAATGCTCATAGCTAAATTGCTCCCATTTTAAAAACGATTATTTTTTTTAATTTTTTTATGCAGAGTTTGTTTGTTTTTTTAAGGTTATGGTGAGAAACCACCTCCTCCCTCCCATCAATCGTTGCTTTCAACAGCTCTTCACGGGTGGCTGCGTCTCTTTTAAATTCATTTCCTGCTAAAAAGAATAAACAGGCAACTGTTTAATGCTGTCGATTTAGCTTATTTAATAGAAATTGAAACCTGAATAGGGCTCAGTTGTAAGATAATCACTGCAGAACCCACTGAATTAAGGAAAGGACCGTATTAAGCCATTATTTCAAAATGTAGAATATTGTTTACCGAGATTATGAGGTGTTCCTGCTTCCCAAACATGGGAGATAGACTGGAGGAAGAGCTGCTCATTTCCAAAAGGCAGCAGGTAGAATTTAGAGGCACTTCATGTGGAAGGCCATTTAATTGGGAAATTTTGGCTGGAAACCCCTTTCATGTGGTGAACTTAATAGGCTTTAAAATGAGTTTTACTGGGACGCCTGCGTGACCTCACGGCTGACTGCAGCAAAGGCAAGTGGATACGCTGGATATGCTGATTTCTTGAGGTGCTTGTTTGCAAAAGAAATGGAAATGAAGCGTGTGCCTAATTTTCTCCTCTGAGGTTTCTCCTCCCCAGGTCAGCACGCTCTGCCTTGGATTGTGCTTTATACAAGTGAGAGGTTCAAAGACCTTTAGTGGAACCAGCGGCTCCCACATTAAAGCCCCTGCTTCTCATTTAGACAAGACAAAACGTGTGAGCGTTACCTTGCTCACAGGCACACCGGGAGAATCCGCCCCTCTGACTAAGCTTTTTGGGCAGCAAATGCATTTTAATCACGTATGTAAATCCAGGGTTAGGTGTGTAAGCTGACAGCAGCCTAAACGCTAATCGGGTCGAGCAAAGGGGCCGGTAATCCCCCAGGAATGCAGGATTCAGCCCAAGCCGTGCTAATTGCCGCATTCCAGGTGGATTAAGAGTGCGAAACTTCATTTTACCTGTTTCTGACAATATTGCTCAGGAGCAGGTGCCATGGAAGCAACAGGGAAAATGCTTTAATTGCTGTTGCAATTGGCACAGAAAGTGTAAGCTTGGCTTTGGCTTGCGATGATTCAACCTGAGGATGGTGGCAGTCGCCCCAAGTTCTACCTCTGCTTCCTCTCTGGAGGTGCTGCTTTCTGACGGAGCCAGGGTGGGACACCTGAACCCTGGCTGATAGAATCCAGCATGGAGAGTAGTTAGAATAAAGCAGACATCAAAGGAGGTAGGAGTCTCCCTGTTGCACCAAGGCTTTGCAAAGTGCCCACCTGGGGCACACGCTACTGAAGAAAAGGAGCATTTGAACTACCAGCTGAGAGAAAAAACACGGGGTAAAAATCACCTTGGCCATAAGAAACCAGTCTACACGGTTCCTATTCCCATTAGGAATGACAACAAAGAAGCTACTGAGGGGTTTTTTTCAGCACAAATCAGATATAATTTACCATAAAATTACACTATCTTCCCTATTTCTTCTGTAGCTTTCCCCCTATCTAGGTTCTGGTTGGAAGCTTTCCCTGTGATACACAGCAATGTACAGGTGCTTTACCAATGGAACCCTTGGGCTCAGACTGGAGAACAAGGAATATATCACCAACAATCATTTGCTAAAAATACTTCAACCACTTCTACAAAGTGCAACCATGTCTTCTCCTGTGATCCTGGGGAGGTTTCCTAGAGAAAAACCTAAAGGCTGCTTCTCAAGGCCACTTATTTATTTATTTCTTTTAAAAAAAACAAAGCAAGTTGCCAAATAAAGGAATACAGAGGCATCCTGTTTAGGAACCACTGCCCTTGCTCTTTCTTTGGCAGCTTTGGGACATTCCCAACACACAGACCAGACCTACGAACCTGCCACGGGCACTTGGATAAATCACTGCAGTGGGATAAGACATCCATTCTGTCCAATCCCTTTTCCAGCAATTTGCCATGAATCGGGAATCCTCTGCTTAATAACTACACATTTTTCTCCCTTTCTCACCACCAAGCACAAACCCTTTGACTTTTGTCTTCTCTAACATATCCTGGATCACCAGAAAGTCCTGCTCCTTCCCTGGTGGGAAGGCAGACGTGAAGGAGCCAGCCTTGCCTTAAAGTACCCACAACTGCGTATTCTCTTCATACTTAAGCACAGAAAACATATTTATGCTTACACATAAAACATTATGAACACATGTTCATGAAAAAAAAACCAAAAAACCCAAAACATTAACAACATACAGACAGAAACATTTGGAAAAACCATCTGTGGCAGAACTCCACGATGGGAAATTTCAGTTAATGGCTGGCAAAGTTATAAGCAAATGAGAAAAGCGGTTGACAAACTGCACGGTCAGCGTGGCCAACAGCATCCTCCACTCCAAATGTTACCTTAGAAGCATTTCAAAGGTCAAATTGACTCAGGAGCTGCAGGCCACTGCCCTCCAATAAGGGCTAGAGGAAGTTAAGTCATTTGCCTTAAATAATTGGTGGTGCATGATTTACAAAATGAAGGGGAATGAGAAATACATCCCTTTTTTTCACAATATACACCCTTCAGGGAGCTCCAAATCACACATAATTACCACCTGCAACTATATTTTCTCCATCTATTAATTTAAAGCCTCAGAATTTCATAATAAAGCACATCGAGGCAAACTGACTGCCTGATGCTTGTTAATTTGGAGCTCAAATCATAAGATCCACCAGACAAAACGTCAAGCAGTTCATAAACCAAGAGAACTCACATCTTGAAATATTTTTACCATGTGGAACATTTTACTGGGACAAGAAACGAAGGCAGCATTCTCCAGAAATCACAGAACCACACATAATTAAATGTCAAAGGATCACAAAGCAAAAAAGAAAAAAACCAAAAGGTCTATTAAGTGCCCCCTCACCTCTTTGATTGCTAATTGGGCCAAGTCAAGTTGAAGAGTCAAGCTTTTTAAATCTGATATGAATTTTTATATATATTTTTTTCTTCTGTTTGCTTACCTTTATCTAATTCACTTGAGATGTTCCATGACGATGTCGGCATGAAGTCAGCAACAACCGATGAGTTTGCTCCTGGAAGGGAAAGAGAGAAAGAATTAAAAAAAAAGGTTGTTAATATATCGATTCTACATCATCAGGAGAGTAAGAGGCATTTATAAAGTTGCTGTCACAGTAATATATAAAATGATTTGAAGAAGAGCAGCTATTAAATTGCACTTGATGCTCTGTGTTGGCAGGCTGAGACATGTGGGCAGCAGAACCACCAAAGTGGAAGAAGGCAACGGGCCAGCGCTGGAGTTCGTTTCGCAATTGCTGTCACCGGGAGGCCTCGTGTTAATTAAGCAACCAGCCTCTGAGACGTATTTGGCCCACCTTGAAATCCCTCCACGCCGTTTTTTATAGAGGTAGAAAGACTCTGCAGTGCCACAGCTAAGAAAAACACAAGAGCTATGAGGTTGCTGAGCGTGTTATCTATTAACATTTACAAGGCGTTTTAATCCCGCCAACCCGTGTGCGCCAGACGAGACACAGTTAATGCACTGGAGTTAACAGGGCTTCTCCTATGAAAAATCTTCCTACCACTTCATGTAAACACAGCCTGCAAAGACCCATCTGATCATCAGTAGCATTTTCACATCGCTGTGGTATTTTTTTTCCTTTCAAGAAAAAAGTTGAACGGTGATTTTAAGTCTTTACTTATATTTTTAGCTATTTTCTTACTACACGCCAGCAGTAAGTTGTACAGAGAGGATGGTGTTAAGGGAACCACCAGGATTGCTCCAGCCCCAGCTACAGGTCATGGTAAAACACCTCCCTGTATCCAAAGATCAATGATTTAATCAAACAATCCCTATGAGGAAGGACCCTGGTGTGTAACTGCCATGGTAGCATCTCCCACACCCCAGCGGGTGTGCAGTATCCATGATGAGATGTTTTTTGGGCTCCCTGAGGGCCTTTGTAAAGCCACGTTCATCCATGTAAACCCATCATCCCATGGTGAGGGGGAATTACTGTCCAATCATAAGCCTTATGAGGCTCCGTAGGCATCTGGGATGGATTGCTCTGGGAGAAGAACCTCTCAGAGTCATCTCCCCCAGGGAATAATATACATATATAGGAGATCCAGTGAGTGATGTAGGGAAGGGTGGAAAGAAGGGGTGTGCGCCCACATTACATGGCATGGAAACACACCGCACCTCCTAATTCCCCAGGTCCACCCAGCCCCAGGAAACCTGACCTGGAGAAGAAGGAGAGCAATGGAGAGGAGAGCTATGGCCCTGAACGTGGGAGTGAAATCTGGAATAATAACAAGAAGTGCTCAACATGTCAGCAGTGAGATCTCAGTGAGATGCCAAAAAGCCTCACCACGAATCAGCACCCTCTCAGACCAACAGACGTCTGGAGAGCTCAGGGCGGGGATGCTGAGCATCAGTGGGATCCCAAACCCGTGGATATATCCCGGGAATATTTTGAAGAGCCCTTTTATTTTAATTTCAACACCATCCCCGTAGCTTATTCCCAGACATCTTTTAACTACAAAGCAATTTCGCTCATAAATCCTAGCAGTGCAAGGACATGCAAAGATATTCCATGCTCATTTGCCCAGTTAGCCACTATTCTATTTCATTTAAAAATCACGGGAAAATTGTAAACACAAAGTCATACAAATGCATGAAGCTGTTAAGTTCAGATACAGCCACTACACTTCTTATAAATATCGTCTTTCTTAAAAGCCCACCTGGTAGCAGTGCTTATTTAAGGCTCCGTCAAGTATTTCCAATGTAAACAGGGAATCTGAAGGCATTATAACTCACCTACGGACAGGGTCCTGCAGATATGCAGGGCAGGAACCCACTGACGGGCACTGATCCTCATCCCATGTAAAATGGCATCACTCTCAAGTCAGCAGGGACACCTTTTTTTACACAATCTGAGATTTTGGCCCCTTGTGTCCATCCTTCCTCATTCTTGATTTTTTAACGGCTAAGCTTCTTACCTAACCCAAGTGCTAGGGACCTCGTGGTTGAAAGATCTGCAAGGTCTAAGGAAAAGAAAACAGATCCAGCACTAAAACCCCTTCCATGGTGACCGCAATCGTGGTTGATGGATTTGCTCTGAGGCTAAAGCTGAGATGTGGGGGAGGTGACAAATAAACAGTGGCCAAACGCTGACCAGGACCGCTTGGAATCCTGTGACCAGCTCTGGAGTCCTCAACAGAGAAAGGACACGGACCTGGTGGAACAGGTCCAGCAGAGGCCACCAAGATGCTCAGAGGGCTGGAGCACCTCTGCTGTGAGGACAGGCTGAGAGAGCTGGGGCTGTTCAGCCTGGAGAAGAGAAGGCTCCGGGGAGACCTTGGAGCAGCCTTCCAGGATCTGAAGGGAGCTCCAGGAGAGCTGGAGAGGGACTCTTGGTCAGGGAGTGGAGTGACAGGACAAGGGGGAACGGTTTTAAATTGGAAGAGGGGAGATTTAGATTAGATCTTAGGAAGAAGTTCTTTACTGTGAGGGTGGTGAGACACTGGAACAGGTTGCCCAGAGAAGCTGTGGCTGCCCCATCCTTGGAAGTGTAAAAGGCCAGGCTGGATGGGGCTTGGAGCAACCTGGTCTGATGGGAGGTGTCCCTGCCCATGGCAGGGAGCTTGGAACTCAATAATCTTTAAGTTCCCTTCCAACTCTAACCATTCTATGATACTATGACCTGGCCAATGTCAGGCTGGCACTGGAGGTTGGAATGCTCATTCTTCTATATTTCCCCTGGCTCCTTCATCCCTGCTGCCCAAAAAGGGGGAAGTTCCTGTCGGCTTGTGGTAAAACCCCTCCAAGAGTGGGATCTGAGGTGCCTTTGCCTCTCAAACCTCCTACTGAGACCAAACAGGTTCATCTCTTATGGCCACTGGGCACCACTCAAACCCATGGGTGACAGGTTATGTCATTCACATGGCTCACAAATTCAAGTGTCGCACTCAATAACATCTTTTCTGTAGGTAACATTACTTTTGCTCATTTGGAAATACTCTACTACTAAAAGCCCAGAAATAAACCACATTGTGCAAACAGCTAACACGTATTAACCAAAATGAAAGAAAAAGTACTCACAATATCAGGACAAAATGCAATATTTTGCTATTTAAAATTCCAGAGTGCTTCTTTAGTGCTTAATTTTAAACAGGCTTTGAAAACATGAGTGCAAATCTGACAGATTGGACATCCATCACCTTATTTACAGAAAATCCCACACTGGAAGACCAAACTTCACTATTTGTGAGATAATTCTCCAGGCTGGTGATAGGTAATTTTCTGATATTCCTGAATTGAAGCTCTGATTTGAGAGCAGCGTATTCCTGTGCCCTTTGTAAGGATTTTATTTGACTGAAAGGACCATGCAGAGTGGTTACATGGCTTGGGAACACACCATCGACTCAAAATTAATGCAGAAAACAAAAGTATCTCAGAAAATAAGTCTACAAGATGTGCAGGAGTTTGACTGCACATGGAAGTGAGAGCAGTGATACCTCTCCTTGGAAACATCATGTTAGAACATTCTGGCCAAATCTGCAGCAGGCTCTGTTGGAAGGTGAGTTCCCAGCCAGCCCGTGGAGAGAGATGAGTCATGGGTGGGAGGAGGATCAAAGCTTCATCTGAGCAAATTCATTCTACCCCTGGAACCAAACCCACCTCCTGATCTGCCTCGCTCAGTAACTGCCTCCAGGAGGAAAATGTGTTTAAAAAAAACAGGCTGGGAATGGGTAGGACTTTGTTCTCCCTTTGGGACCCACTGTCAAAGAACTGGAGCACCAAGAAGGTCACCCCAAAAGCAAGACAGCTACAGCTATACCACCCAAAAGAGCTTGGAGGAGACCAGAGAGACACTCAGCATCCAGCACTCCACTTGGTCACTTCACTCACCGCCTTGACCTTTAAGTTCCCACTAGCCATCTGCTCCCTTCATCCTTTAAATCCCAGATATGGGATTTACACACAGCGATGTGCATTTGGGGCACTGGAACAGGCTGTCCATTAGCTGTTACCATCCCCCCCCTCCAAAAAAAAAAAGAAAAATAAAGAAAAGTTCTTAATATTGCAATTGGATTTCAAATGAGGTGTTTAATAATAAATCCTTAACTGTTAAAAATGCCCTCCCGCTTTAACTACCTGAACAATAAGATTTACTTTGAAAGAAAGTCAACCTGAGAAGTGTGATCAGCAGAGAGAGCCATTATCCTGTTAAGATTTTATAGATAGATGAAATCATTCCAGACGAATGACGAATCTGAGGACAATACTGGAAAGATAACTATCTGTTCAAATCTCTATCACTATTAAGAAACGTTGCTCTTAAGTTAATGAGAGATCACAACAGTCAATTACAACCCCTGTGAAAAGCCAAGCAGAGTGTGTTCAAATACACTCCCCACCGAGGAGTTGGCCAACATCTGATTTTAACACCATATTGCATAAGCACAGGGGGAATTTCACCCAAGACAGTCCTTTTAAAGCCTTTGTGATTAAATAAACTTCAATAAGGTTTACAAAAGTCTGCCTCTGAAGAAAAACTACAGAGCTAGCTCTTATCGCCGGCACACACTACTGGCTCATTTTCTCACCAGAAGCAACCATTACTCAGGGCTCCGGTGTTTGGACTGTCACGCTCACAGACCCATCAAAAGGACGTGGCAGCCTCCTCCCCTGGCCACAGAACCCAAAAGGAGAAGATCCAGGCCCCCTGCCCAGCCTAATTAATATCTCTACCCCATCCACTTGTAACGCCAAGTAAAGAGAATATAAGTCAAAACAGGAAGAAAGGAGATAGCTACGATGAGGCTCAGCACAGAAATGATTGAAGGTTTTAATGGGGGATAAATCTACTATATAGAAACAAACCCCAAAGTAAAATAAGCCTAAGAACGTGGATATTCTGCTTCTCAAAAGCAATGCACGAGGTCTGTACGGCTGCTGAGAGTAGGAACACACAGATCCAGCACAATTCCTGCCTGGGATAGGCTTTTTCTTCTGGGTGCTGAGAAGAAAGTCCCAGGTCTTGCAAAAACATCTATGAGGACAGGCTGAGAGAGCTGGGACTGTTCAGCCTGGAGAAGAGAAGGCTCCGGGGAGACCTGAGAGCAGCCTTCCAGGATCTGAAGGGAGCTCCAGGAGAGCTGGGGAGGGACTCTTGGTCAGGAAGTCTAGTGACAGGATGAGGGGGAATGGTTTTAAATTGGAAGAGGGGAGATTTAGATGAGATCTTAGGAAGAAGTTCTGTCCTGTGAGGGTGGTGAGGCACTGGAACAGGTTGCCCAGGGAAGCTGTTGATGCCCCATCCCTGGAAGTGTTTAAGGCCAGGCTGGATGGGGCTTGGAGCAACCTGCTCTAGTGGGAGGTGTCTCTGCCCATGGCAGGGGGGTTGGAACTGGATGATCTTGAAGGTCCCTTCCAACTCTGACCATTCTTTGATTCTATGATCTCTGTTTAAGCTGGAAGATAAGTCTAGTTCAAACACATAAACAAAAAACTCAAAGTGTCTCCTTCGTGGGCATCCTCTGCCTTACTTCATATCTCATCTTCATACACAGGTCATTCTACACCCTCATTAATACCCTACTGATATAGTTGTATAAAAATTAGGAGGTAAAGCATTTTTTTTCTGATACAAATATGAATGTGACTGCAACGTAGGCAATTCAGGTCTCACTGTAGGATACACAAAATAGCAAAAAGAGTGAGGAGGTATTTAGAGCACGCATGGAGTTAGATGTCTGAGTAATAAGATAAACTATGCAAAATGAATGTTTAAACTAAATAAAAGAAAGTTTTCCATTTGCGAGTCACTTTCTGAAGCTGCGTAGAAAACCCACCCCAAGTCAGATTTTTTTATCCTGCAAAGGATTTTGCCTAAAGAAGTGGTAAAAACCCCAATTTCATGAGAGACTAAAAACAAGATTGGGCAAGACTTTACAAACAGGGAGCTGCCCCATGCTGTCAGGAGGGTCAAGACAGGATAACTTACCAGGAGATGTGGGCACAACTATTGTGGCCAACTCAGAGATGAGTATTTTATAGCAGCAGATCCACTAGAAACACCAATGCCCCTTAAAAAAGGTGAATAAAAGTTCTGCAGGAAAAAGACTCTTCAACTACCCTACTTGCAGATAACATTAGGAAAAGAGGAATCACAGATAAAGTTATACAGACTCAGAGCAAAACCTAATTACACTAAGTGCTCGCTCAGTATTTTTTGCTTTCCTGCACATTCCAGACCGACGCTTCATCTTTCTCTCCGTCTCGTTCCTACCTGACTGATCTCTTCCAGGATCTTCCCACAGATATGCCTCGTGGCTGTTTTTCTTCTCAGTCATATCTCCCTCATCTCTCTTTTTCTTTTTTTTTTTTTGCCTTTGCCTTTTCTGTTTCACTGATCCTTTGTAAGTTCCCCACACATTTTCATCTGATCTCCCAAGATACCACGTTTTGCAACCACCAGCCCATCCACAGCCCACCCTGGAGGTGCTGAAGGAAATCTAGACATACTTTCTGCAGACTGTAATAGATACGACCTATTATTTACTAATTTTCTTGTCTGTTTCAAAATTGGCATCGTCTTGAAATTTCCATAAGATATATACCTCAAATTTTGCTTGTATCTTTAATAAAAGGATTTTATTTTCATGACATCAGTACCTCTGCGCGGCAGCAGACAGGTCCACGTTTTACAATCCTTGGGTTTCAAAAGGGGGCAGGAATCACAGAAAAACCTGTCAGTTGACCAAGGTAAAACTGCATGAGGATGGGAAATTGTTGAGAGCATCTATGTTCTTCAAGTATATTCTCTAGGAGCCTACAGGAGAGCTGGGGAGGGACTCTTGGTCAGGAAGTCTAGTGACAGGACGAGGGGGAATGGTTTTAAATTGGAAGAGGGGAGATTTAGATGAGATCTTAGGAAGAAGTTCTTTGCTGTGAGGGTGGTGAGGCACTGGAACAGGTTGCCCAGGGAAGTTGTTGATGCCCCATCCCTGGAAGTGTTTAAGGCCAGGTTGGATGGGGCTTGGAGCAACCTGCTCTAGGGAGAGGTGTCCCTGCCCATGGCAGGGGGGTTGGAACTTGATGATCTTTAAGGTCCCTTCCAACTCTGACCATTCTGTGATTCTATGATTCTATGTTATCTAGAATATATAGGAGAATATATTGCCTTTAATAGTATGCAATATGACAAGTCTTCCATTGATCAGTACATGATGATATATAAAAGATATGGTTTATAGAGTCTGCAGCAAACAGTCCACGTTAAAAATATACTCCTGCAAAGAAACTCAACCTTCCATGTTCAGGTGAAGCTGCTGACCTTCATAATATTCTAAATATTTTGAAAGAGAAGAGCCTCCAAATTATACACACTAAGCACTGCCAGAGAACAGAGCATATCTTATAAATATCCAAAGGGTGGGCGTCAAGAGGATGGGGGCAGAGTCTTCTCAGTGGTGCCCAGAGACAGGACAAAGGGCAACGGGGACAAAGTGGAACACGGGAAATTCCATCTCAACATGAGGAAAAGCTTCTTTACTGTGGAGGGTGGCAGAGCCCTGGAACAGGCTGCCCAGAGGAGGTCTTCTTCTCTGGAGATACTCAAACCCCACCTCCAACCTGCTCTGGGTGACTCTGCTCTGGCAGGGGGTTGGACTAGATGTTCTCCAAAGGTCCCTTCCAATCTCTGCCATCCTGCAATTTCGTGATTAACCAAGATTTATCTGGTGAGCTGGATGAAATGCTGCATGATGGCATGTCTCCTTCAGATGTTTAACATTAACTACCTACCTCTACTCCACCTGGTTACTCTACGGCTGATAAAGCAAATCCAAAGCTCGTTCTGCCAAACCCTTGCATGGGCAGATCCAAGAGATAAAGAGTTTACCAGATGATTCCTGCAGAGTTCACCAGGGCTGCCATCACTGTGTCAGAAACCACACTTTCTGCTGGCAAAGGACCTGCTGGAGCTCCTTGCACGTGGGGGCAGAGATGATACTGCACGGTGCTAATGACTTACAAATGGTTAATTATGTTCACATTCTTAGAATGGAAAACTTCGGAGCGTATCTGTCTGTGATTGACATGTACTGGATCGTTATTGATAGCCTGGGGTAGGTTAATAATTGGCATTAGACAGGGAAATTTTCAACACCAACGAACAATTTAAGCTCTGTGGATTTCAGATACACAATACATTAATTTTCAGCTTCAAAAGTGAGACGTGCAGCAGGATGATTTAATTTAGAGCAGGACTGGAAACTGTTACGAGCTTCATTTATACCGCAGCGGATTCCATCTATCAGAGCACCTCATCGCTGCTACTGGCACTTTCATCAGCACGTACACATCCAACGACCTCTCTGCCTGGGAGCCTTTTTTTAAATGCCTCCAGCTCCCGAGAGCTAGAGATAAATTGAAGGATTAGCCCGTTTATGATGCCTCATCAGAAAGAACCACAGTGCCCTATTTGTGATTACAGGGTAGGAAGCCAAGAGGGCTGCACACACCTGACACCTCCTGCCTTACCTCCTCTTGCTCTCTCCGATGAGGACACACCGGGAAAGGTTTTGGCTCAAAGGTGGGCACTCACTGGAGCTTGCTCTGCTTACCAGTAACACCCACCCCAAAAGGCCTGCTGGGAAGATTAAAGCTTATTCTCAATCACACCACCCTGGAATATCAATAGGCAATATCATCAGAAAACTATGTGATTGCTGGATACCAAATATCTGCAAACTCTTAGGACACCTTGAAATGTTCTGGTAGGAGTCTAGTGATCTACACAAGTCAGGGCTGACTGCAGTATTTTTAGTTACTCAGTCTTTGGTTAAGGTTGTATCAGTTAAAAATTGTTTTCTTCCACGGGATCAGAGCCATCTCTCGGAAGAAGAGGTTTTTAAGAGGCCTTTTTTACATGCTAATACTTTAATCCTAACTTTCTAATTACTGAACTGCAATTCCCCTTGATTGCAGCTATTAATTACAGATTATCATTAATGTTACTTGGATTTAGAGGTCACTGTGGAATCTGGGTGCACTTTACGTTGCCCTAAATTGGGTCGTTAACAGTTCCACTTAAGAAGAGCAAAACACTGCACCCTGGAGCAACCCACAGCTTTAATGACAGGGAATGAAGAAAAGAAATGGCCAGTTGGCTGAAGGCCAGCGTTTCATAGCTCACAGTCGACTCTTTGTGCTTAAGAACTGCAGGAACGTGGCTACAACGGGCTCTCCCGACGCGCCGCAACCAGACGTGAACCTCACGGAGCAGAAGATGCTCTTCCCGGCCTTCCCGAGAACAGCAGAGGACCAGGCGTGATCTATGGACTGGACCTCTACCTCTTCCTAGGAAGAAATATTTGTACTCTGCCCCATCCGAAGCACGAGGAATGTGGAAGCAAGATATTGGAGGAACAACCTAATTTTCTTATCCATAAAGGAAGGGTTTATTTGGCACGGGTATCGGAGAACCTGGCTGTTCTTCAGTGGTAACAACCCTGGAAGGCAGCACAGCTGAGCTGTTCGTCATGCAGATCTACAGAGGTTGGGGAATTTGCATAATAAATGCAAATTTCCCTTCTCTCCAAACCCACCTGAGATAATACTGGATTTTTTTCCATGCCCTGAGCGACTCTCTTCTGAGCACCTCAGATTGGCAGGAGAGGAAGTGGAAGTGGGGAACCGCACAAAGGAAACTGGTTGACTGCAACAGGAGGAGGCAAAAAACTAACAGGAGCAGCCAGAAATTACTGGGTGGCTACTCTGGGCTAGGAGGATGTGACACGAAACAAGAGGAGTCACAAAAAACCATCACAATATCAAGATGTCGCTGTTAGGTGAAGATGTCTCAACACTAGGAATGATGAGGAAGGGTCAAGGGAGGAATGGGAGGAGGCAACATTCTCTGCTAGGCACTTTCTGGGGGCAACACTGTGGTAGGAACATCTGGGTTTCCTCAGATGGATGTTTCCCTAACAACCCTCCAAAAAAGGTCCCAAGTCTGAAAAGGTCCTGAGTTGGGTCACAAAAACCCCATGCAGTGCCACAGGCTTGAGGAAGAGTGGCTGGAGCTGCCTGGTAGAGAAGAACCTGGGGGTGTTAGTCAACTGAACATGAGCCAGCAGTGTGCCCAGGTGGCCAAGAACACCAACAGCATTCTGGTCTGGATCAGGAACAGTGTGGTGAGCAGGACTCAGGAGGTGATTGTCCCCCTGTACTGGGCACTGGTGAGGTCCCACCTCAAGTGCCATGTCCTGTTCTGGGCCCCTTCCCACAAAAAGGACAATGAGGGGCTGGAGCGGGTCCAGAGAAGGGCAATGGAGCTGGTGAGGGGTCTGGAGACCAAGTATTATGAGAAGTGGCTGAGGAAGCTGAGGGTCTTCAGCCTAGAGAAAAGGAAGCTAGGGTGGAGACCTTCTCGCTCCCTACAACTCCCTGAAAGAAGGGTATAGCTGGGGAAGTTGGTCTCTTCTCCCAAAGAACAGATGATGAGACAAGAGAAAATGGCCTCAAATTACATCAGGGGAGGTTCAGATGGGATATCAGGAACAATTTTGACACTGAAAGGGTTCTGAAGCCTTGGAATGGGCTGCCCAGGGAAGTGATGGAGGCACCATCCCTGGTGATATTCAAAAGATGGGTTGACACAGCACTTAGTGACGTGGGTTAGCGATGGTTTTTTGATCAGAGTTAGGTTAATGGTTGGACTTGATGATCCCAAAGGTCCCTTCCAATCCAGACAATTCCGATTCTACGAAGAGTTCTGAGATCCCTCCAAGCAAAGAGTAGAAGCTCTCTCACAAAGCCTAGATGTCCTTGAGACTCAGTGATGCACAGCTCACTCTTACAATGGGAACTTGCTCTCCTGAAGGCATCAACTCCATTCTCAAGTGGGTTTTTTTGGGGGGATGCCTACCCTTTCCCTGCCACAACACCCACACAGGTTCCCATTAATTTATCTCACAAGACAGCAGGCCAAGCAGCACCCACACGTGCAGGGCTGGGAGGGACAGAAGTGTCTGCAGACGAAGGATGAAGTGCCTGCAGAGGGCTTTGCCTTGCACCTGCTCACTTGTCCCTGGCTTCCATCAGTGCCACTGCACTAAATCCATCCCAAAAAAAAGCTTTTAAAGGCGGCAAACCCAGCCAAGCACGGGGAGGGCAAACAAGAAATCATTTACATCCCCCATAAATCCCAGCACACCGTAACTCCTTGCACCTCAGCACTTGAGGGCCAGCAATGATTGAAATGGATAAGGCTACCAGCAATCTACAATTAGACCCTTATAACTTGTGAAGAAAATTACGGTGGAAGCCCACCGTGTGCAAATCCATGATTGTTTTTTGAGCCCGATAATTATTTTTGTTGCAGCGAGGAAAAACGGGCCCGTGTCAGCTCCTGAATTAATGAATGGCCCCGAAACAATTACTTCTTAAATACACAGAAAGTCTCCCTGGTGTAAACACGCTCCGTTTTATACCATATCCTCTCGGTACAAGGCACACATTGCAGCCTGACTTATTGGCTGCCTATGATGAAACAGTAAATGTTGCTCCTTTGACGGCTTCAACCTCAGGCCTGGGATTTTACATGGGTTGATGTTGATTAATGGACAAACTGCCAAATGTATAAAGAGGCTGAAACACAAGGATATACTGTGAAACGTATGCTAATAGAGCACAATTTATATTAAAAAAAAGGGGGGAATGTAAATATTTAACTGATGCCAGAACTGGATGCTTTGGCCAAGTCGGGACTGAGCTACATTGATTGTTCAAGAGGAACTTACACCCTGGTCTAAACCCACACAAGCCTCATCTCAGACAGGCTTAAAGCCCATATGTTTTAGAAGGTGGATTTAAAACTTCATTTCTTCTGCTAAAATGCTGGTTTTATTTTATATTTTCCTTGCAGTCAAGGAGACGACACTCCTAAGTACCGATCCACCCGCATGTGGAGAACCTGGTTTGGCTGGAAGCACCAAGAAGCAGGATCCTGACCCAGATCCCTCCATCTCCAACAAGTGCAGGCACAGCATCCTCCAGAGACCTAAACCAAACCAAGGCTCTCCAGCTAATTTGCATTAATTAGCAGCCTCAAGAGATGGCAAGGTCTCTCAGAGGTAAAGACCAAACTCCCTTTTCGTGGCTCCAGGTTGGGTTTCGGACACTACACAGGCATGTCTGTCCTCATCCTGCCCTCCTGGGACTCCAGATCAGGGCTGTCCACACTCTAGCAAACAAAAGCAATTATATCAGCAATTAGTCTGCACAACAGGTTTCTATCAGTGTTTCCCAGGTTTATTTTTAATCCTTTCATTGCTGGAATGAGTTAATTTACTGATTCAGCCACAGTAACCGCTTCTTTGCTACAAGAAAGTCTGAATCCAAGGTTCATCAAGATCTCTCTTGGCTTCAGATAATCTCTAACATCAGGAAAAATTAAATCCAAACTTAACAATAGGACCAAATTTATTTCAGAATGTTACTTTTTGGGGAACATTCAAATTCTTTCAGCAGCATCTTAAGCATCCTCTCGTACTAGATTCCCCACAGTTTCAAAAGATGCAGAATTATGGAAAAATCCAGGGTCTACTGACCAGCCTAGGATGGGTACAGGGACCTCAGCACTGCGAGCCTCAGACACCAAATCCTCAGGTTTGATGGAATCACTTTCCCAGATCCTTAAATTATGCAGGAATCCCCGTGCCCTTTCCCAAACACAGTCAGGACTACGGAAAGGGCTGGAGCAAAAGAGCCACTTCTAAACAACGCAACCAAGACTTAGCAAACCTTCATCTTAATTGCACCCAGAAGTACCGTAGTCTTCATGACCCCGTAATGCCTTTGCCACCGAAAAGAAGAATAATAAAAAACCCAAAAAACAACCCACTAGAGTCTCTAAAAGTTAATAGCCTGTACAATAGGAAATCAACAGGAGCAGGGCAGAGTTGGCTTGTTCCCTCTTAACCGCTTTCGCAGCCGCTGAAGCCTCCTGGAAGGATAAACCACTGATGATTTTTTTATTAGCTCCACAAACAAGCAGCCAGGCATTTGATGTAACGCTACTGCAGATCTGCAGAGATTACGTTTCAAAGTCGGTGGCAACTGCCCTGCTTTAAGAAACTTCAAAGTTAAGCTTGGAAATGGAGAGGGGTTTTCTCGGAAAGGCAGGGGCGATCCAAACAACCACGCCGAGCGCAGTCCGGCCAGATGAAGTTCCAGCGACCCGGCTGCTCGCCTAGTAGGTGCAAACCGTGTGGTTTTTTCATTGCTGCTCCTAATTTCTCCTTCTTCAAGGCCAAGGGACGGCAGGAATACGGAGCTCAGCAGGTGATAAGCACAAGTGTCTGCCAAAGTCAGCCTGAGTGTGTGCAGATTCTGCTGAGTTCAAACGAGCGCATGCTCATTAAGAGGGGCTACATCTGACTGGCGGGTTCATTAACATCACTCAGCCCTGACAGCATCCAGACACACTCGAAATATTTTGCACAGACTGTTTACAAGGAAAGGAACACACACTTTCTCCCTGAAAGCTTCCAAGCAAACAGGACACCGGGAAAATGACATGGGAGAATGTCCCGTAGCCTTCTCGTTAGTTTTGCACCCAATACGTACAGGTTGCTCCTCCCATTTTTTTCCCCACCCATCTCTAATTAGTTCCCAAACCACTCCTTGTGGTCAAGCCAAATTTTTTCTGCTGTTTCATTTTTCCAGCCTCCTAAAGTTCATCCACAGCCCCATGAGCTACAGCCTCCCTTCTCTCCCACTTCCCAGCTCTGAGCAGCTTGTACTGGCTCCACCTCACCAAAGCAGGGTTCTGATGGTATCAAAGGGGCTTCTGAATGAATGACAGGAGAGAGACCACGCACAACTGCAATTCTGGTCTCTCCAGGGGTGGCTGCAGATTTGGGTGGAGGGTTCCTGTCTAAGAGACAGGGAGCGCTGGTTGCACCAAGTGCAATCACTCCACTGACAAGAGAAAGACGTTGGAAATACTTATTTTATTATTCTGGCAGATTATCTTCTAATTTTCGTGATTCTGGTCAAATATCACAATCTACCACCTGTTTGGTATACANGCCCCAGCTCTCTCAGCCTGTCCTCCCAGCAGAGCTGCTCCAGCCCTCCCAGCATCTTTGTGGCCCTGTGCTGGAAGTCACTGAAGTAATCAAATTAAGATACTGAAATCATCACACTCCTTACCCTGTGGCTGTACAAGACCAAAACCTTTCCATTATTTAATACATGGATGCTCGAGGAATATTTGAACCTAATCCAGATTTTACTCAGATACCTGGAAAATTCAGCATCAATTAATGTTTTTGGATGTCGTCTCAGGTTTCTGCAGGTCTTTAATCCTCCTGAAACACTGCACTGTTAAGTTGTGTATTTTTCTACCCAGTTTCCCAAATTAATTGACTTCGACAGTGGCTTTGCGTGCTGCTGTTAGTCACGCTGTTTACATAAGGCCAGGGATAACAGATTATAGCATTACAATAATCTTTTAAAAATTTAGCTCTTAAAGGCTCAGAAGGGGTGAAACAGGAGTAGGAGAACAGATTTGCTGCTGGGTTACCTGATTTGATAATGGCTTTGTATTTGGTGATCTCAGCCCAGCTCCCAGCAGCCAAACTCCCCTGTCCCAGAAAGCACGACTAGACGTAGTAACCCAACCCTCCTGGCAACTCCAAGAGCCAAAGGAGTGAATTTTTCTCTCCCAGTGAGATTTCTCAGCCATTTCTCATCTCAGCAATCCCCTGGGATACTACAACTCAGCCTGGAGGGACCGGAAAATTCAGGTCAGTCCTAAGCCTATGAATGGGGAAAATCCTACCCTTCCCATAGGAGTCCAAATTGAAAATGTTCTCTACTTATCCATGAAGGCAGGCTAAAACTGACCTGAAACAGGAGGCACAGCCCCAAAAAGAGGGGAACAGACCAGAACTGGACTCAGTGGAGAGGTATATCCCAGGTAAAGCGATGGAATTACTTCTGCTGCACTCAGGGCCATTGAGATGGCACCAAGGAACATCCCACCTCTCAGTGCAAACACGCAGAGATCGTGAACATCAACCATGCAAAAAGTAGCCTTTTTTCACCACATTTCTCAGCAAATCATGTCTTGTTTGAAATGCCTGGGCTCGGGATTCCGAAGGCAGGGATTCTCAGAAGATGTGGTTCTCTCCAAA
>VXBW01000784.1:124217-134749 GCA_013400375.1 Thinocorus orbignyianus | reverse complement strand
GTAGATCAAGTGCAGCTCCCCTAGAGAGAAGTGTATTTTCCTGTTGCCGTTCTCGTTGCCTTGTCTGAATACAGATAGAAGTGTGATTCAAATGGATTTCTGTCTGTTCCGAAGGTAGGCTGAAATCAGCAGGCATTTTGCACAAATCCTAACACACAAGAAAACATCCTATAGTAAATCTTGATATGTTGGACATGTGACAACATCCATCAATGTGAACTTGGTTGTTTTTGTTTTCTCTTGATTGTTTAGAAGTGGTTTATTAGTATCCGGGAATGTGGGAGGGAAATTTCTTCTGCTTTTGAACTAGGATTGAAATCCACTGCCTGTAAATTCTTTAAAATCGGCTTGAGACCTTGTATGAAGAGATCTACCCATGTGTGAGGTTAAAATAGGACAGGTGTTTGGATAAAGGCTTACATTTATTTCTTCAGTTAGAAAGGAAACTATTTTATTTCAGCTTTATAGTTTTCTAAGAAAATCCTAGAAATCCCCAAGCACAAATAACCTAAAAGGCAACGTGAAAAAGTAGCAAGTGACTTAAATATAACTTCAAAGATTTTTAAGTATCTTACTTTAAAAAAAAAAAAAAAAAAGGATATTTAACTAATTCTAAGATGCTAGTTTAGAGGGAAAAAACTCTTGATTTTTTTTTTGTTCTTTGTTTTTTGACCATCCTAAAGTAGTGATAGACTTAATGTATTCAGACTGCGTATTTTAGTTGATTCATTTTAACTGTAGAATAGAATATATGTAGCTATGAAATATTGCGTGTATGAGATGTGATAAGTGTGGTATTACCACGGAGACTACAATTTGGGAAGGGACTCTTTCGGAATGTAGTGACAGGACAAGGGGTAATGGTTTTAAATTGGAAGAGGGGAGATTTAGATTAGATATTAGGAAGAAATTACTTCTTGTGAGGGTGGTGAGGCACTGGAACAGGTTGCTCAGAGAAATTGTGGATACTCCAACCCTGGAAGTGTTTAAGGCCAGGCTGGATGAGGCTTTGAGCAACCTGGTGCAGTGGGAGGTGTCCCTGCCCATGGCAGGGGGATTGGAACTCAATGATTTTTAATGTCCTTTCCAACTCTAACCATTCTATGATTCTACGATTTTATGAAGGTGTTTTCTGGTATGTACTTGCAAGTCGTGTATTGTGTCACTTCTGCTTGGAAGTAACATGTGGACAGAGGCTGGCTTTTGGGTATTTGAAAAATATGTGTTGCCCTTTACTTAGATAAATATACACTTTCTAAAATTTTTGCAGCTAACTTTTCTCAACAAGTAGTCGAAAGCTTTCCATCTGATATCTCTACTGGTATATACTATGGATGGGCCTGTGTTGGAAATGGAGACGTACATAAAATGGTTTTGAGCGTAGGATGGAATCCTTTCTATAAGAATATTAAGAAATCAGTGGTAAGAATTTTGCTTTGTGTGGTACTTTAATAATAATCATCGAGTCAGACATTGGCTTTGAATGAGATAAGCAGAATTTGATCCATAAGTGAGATTAGAAATTCCATTTGCTGTTAGAAATGCTTTTTGTATCCATCTCAATGTCTGTGTTCTGGGGAAGAAAAAAACCCAAACCCCCAAAATTCTTTCAGTAGCCATAGACAGTGCAGCTGTAGATAAATTTATTTATTTTTATTTGCCTCTTCCACCATTACTTAAATATATTTCTGAAATAAAAATTCATATTTCCAAGGTGGTTGTTACTCTGCCTATAGCTAGAAAAACATAACTGCTAAACTGAATACATGTAATAAGGTTATGAGGTGCCTCGTGAGGGGGGTGTCTCATTATGAGCTGGAACATAATACCTTGTCCTTTGCAGTCCATTCACATCTAAAGCATGAGATTCTGGAACATCTTAATTTGTAATGATTTTTCAGTAATGCTTCTCTTCAGTGGTGGAATCCACACATGTGCTGCTGTGGCTTAATATGTAGAATCAAGACTAGGAGATAGGCAGTACCAGGGCAGAGTTAAAATCCTTAAGTGTGGCGTCTATGTTTTTCTTGCTATCATGTGCTGGTGCTTATTCCTGAGACTTGCAGAACTTGGTTTTAATTACTAGTACTCGGAAGCAGTTTTATTTTGACGTGGATCCCTGCTTCGAAGATAGCTGCCCTCATTCTTTTTAGAATTTTATCATTCAAGTCCTGTGAGTTACTTGTGAAAGCTCTCTTTAAAACAACCATTTCAAACAAATTCATTACAGTTATTTCGACTCAGCAGCTTAATGGCCAAAGAAATCTAGGCATTATTTGTGATTTGTTGCTTTGAAAATCTTACTTCTGAAATAAGTATCACAATGCTGTTAAGTGCCATGCAAAGTGCAATTCTCCCTGCTAACATAATCAAAAGCTCTGGCCTCTTAATCTCGCGTTGCACGTGTTAGATTAAATGTCTCAGTTTTCCTGAAATGTGTGGGAGAGAATTTGAATTAGAAGTATTAGCTGACCATCCTTGCAACAAGGGAAGGAAACTCAAAATGCATCATGATAATTGTCAATGTATTTATCTTCCTTTTTTAGGAAACGTACATTATGCACTCTTTCAAAGATGACTTTTATGGAGAGACTCTTAGCATAGTCATTATTGGATATATTCGGTCAGAAAAAAACTTCAGTTCTCTAGGTGAGTATTACATGTCTCTTAAACTAATGTTTTATTTGTCATGTTCTTCCATATCGAAAGTGCTGTGTTATGGTTCTCTCTGTCTTCATCATCAGCTGTTTCCTGCAGGGTAGCTGTTGGTAATCGGCTCTTTCACGTAGCTGTTTCTCAGTGGTAGAGAGGTCTTACAGAGAGATCTGCGTAGACTAGAGAGCTGGGCAGTCGCCAACCATGTGAAATTTCACAAGAGCATGTGCAGGATCCTCCACCTGGGAAGGGGTAATCTTGGTTATTCATACAAATTGGAGGACAAGGGGCTGGAGAGCAGCCGTACAGCCAAGAGATCTGGGGGTTTAAGTTGGTGGTAAGTTGAATATGAGTCAATAGTGTACTCTGGCAGCCAAAAGGACCACCTGTGTCGTGGGGTACATCAAGCACAGCGTAGCTGGCTGGTCAGGGGAGGTAATTGTCCCACTCTACACTGTGCTGGTACTCAAGTACTCTATAGTTTTGGGCATCTCAATATAAGATGGACGACAGACCTTATTGCAGTCTATGGCTTCCTCAAGGTGGTGTGGCAGAGCAAGAGGTGCTCATCTGTGGTGACCACCAACAGGACAAGAGCAAATGGAATGAAGCTGCATCAGGGGAAGTGCAGGGTGAATATTAGGAAAAGGTTGCCCACTGAGAGGGTGATCAGTCACTGGAACAGCCTCACCCAGGTCACAGCACCAAGCCTGTCAGACATCAAGATGTGTCTGGATGTCTCTTAGACATGACACAAGATGTGTCAAGATGTCTCTTATTCATGTAGTTTAATTTTAGGTAGTCCTGGTGAGGAGCAGGGAGTTAGACTCAGTGGTCCTTATGGGTCACTTCCAGCTTGAGGTATCCTATGATTCCATGTCTTCCCTTTGACTTTTCAGTCTTTATTCTTTTTTTTTTAGACTGAATCTTCTAATTCATAGATTGTCCATATTAAAAAAAGCAAACCCCACAACTTCCATATTATCAGTACTTATTTCAGTCTAAAAATTGTATTGACAGGTCAGTTGTCGGAGGGATAGCTTGAAAATCATGGCTGTGTTGTAGAAGCATTGGTGTGGTCTTTTAAAATGTGTATGTGTTAAAACTGAAACAGCTAATGAAATTCCATTGACTTTTATGAGAAAATTTCTTGGAACAAGGAAAAGGTAACTTTTACAGCAGTGAGAAGTGCAACACAGGTCAGAAGTATGTCATTTTAGAAACAGAGAATGTTGCCTTCCCAACTTCATATTAATAAATATATTCTGCTTCTGTGATTGGTTTTTTGGTGTTCTGGAGTATACCCTTTTTCACTTGTTGCATGCTCAGAATTCAGAGCAGCTTTTAAATACTGCTTTTCTTCTCTTTTTCAGAGGCACTCATTTCAGCAATTCAGGAAGACATTAAAGAGGCAGAAAGACAGCTAGATTTACCAGAACATCTTAAATTCAAAGAAGACAACTTCTTTCATCTGCCAGAATGCAAACCAGTGAACCCCTAAGCAAAACCATGTGGGGTTTTCACATGTCGTGGAGCTCCTTTCTTTGCACTACCATGTATTATGCATCACTTGATATATGATATATGTGTGTGTTTGGCTGGGATGGAGTTAATCTTCTTCACAGCAGCTCATATGGTGCTGTGTTTTAGATCTATGACCAAAACAATGAATGTAACACACTAAAGTTTTTAGCTATTCCTGAGCACTGCTTGCACAGCATCCAAGGGCTTCTCTGTTCCTTGCTCTGCTCTCCTGGTGAATAAGCTGGGGCTGTGCAAGAGGTCAGAAGGGGGCACAACCAGGCACATGACCTCAAATAACTAGATATTCAAAGATATGTTTAGGTAGTTAGGATTGGAACTGAACACTATACCCTCACAAGATTATTTAAGTTTGTTTCTATTCCTTGGTCGTTTAACTAGACATGCAAAAGGAGTAGAAAGCTATTTTAGGTCTTTACAGAAAAGTGAATCCAAAGGTTACCAATGATTTAGAGATATTAGCACATGTGAAACAAGACCAAAGAAGTTAGTTGTGACCTTTTCAGCCCCTAAGGTGTGAGCTGTTAGATACTTCTATGAAAACTCAGTTTTTCAGGCAGACAGTGTTACTCCAAACTCTTTCGCCAGTTTAATGTTGTTCTTACCTGTGGCCTGTAGGGAGCAGCTTAGAAAATTTTTATATTAATTGAGTCAAAAAATGACCTATGGTGCAGGAAGCCAATGATTAGGTAGCAGTAACAAGAATAATATAGTATAGTTCCGATTTTTGATAAGCTATACAGCTGTTGTGGTTGTACCTGTCATTTTAATTGAAATTATTTATTTTAATTTTGATTGAGATAAAGGAAATGACTGTTATCCTTTGAGTTACTGAAGTATTAGGTAGATACTTCTGTCTAGTTGGCTGTGCATATGACAGCACATAACCTGTGTAGTTGCCTTCTGAGAAAGTGTTTCGCTGAAGTTCAGGGAGTGACCGATGGAGAAAGCTGGGACTCTGCAAACGTTCAGGCTTAAAGGGGGCAGAACTTGCCTAACAGTATTTCTGCTCTTTGGGCCCTAAGGCAGGGGAGGTAACTAAAGGCAGCTGCCTTGGATGAGGAAAACTCCTGGGTTGCTCACTATACTGGCAGCGGAATGAATGACTGCAAGGTTGAAGTTAGAATGTAAGGCACAGGAAAATCCTTTCAACCCTCTGCACAAAGTTCAGGTGTGACCCAACTTTTGGCTGCAGATTTGTGAAAGTCTTTGGGGATTCTTGGAATAATGTATCAACACCTCAGTAGATACTGAGTATTTATTACAAATTATTTGTTTCACAGTCTTGAATTGTTTGTACAGATAAATGGAGGGTGCATTGTCAAAATTGATAGTAATTTGGAAAATTCTTGTTAAAATTATATAGGATGTATGTATATATAGTGTGTGTGCTTCCAAATCTACTCTCCCCACCCCTGTACAATACAATGTTATGAATTTCCTCCTTGTCTCACCCCATTCTGATGCTGCATTTCACTCTGGTTTTGGAGAGCTGCTGTGTAAAGGTAACCTCATGGGAATTCTCTAAGGTGGGCACTGTCAGCCTGCTGGAGTTCTGGCTCATAATGTTTTAGCTTGCAGCCAGTTTCACGGCATATTTAGGAAAAGGCCTTGAGCAAATCAAGGAATCCCTGTAGCTGTGCGGGACATCAGCCAAAACTTTTATTATTCAGGTGAATTGCTCATCAGTCCCGTTGATGGCAAAAGTAAAAGGGATATTCACCTCTCAAGGGAAGCAAGAATGATTTCTGTAAAAACACATATTAGGATAAGCATTTTGACCTGTGTTGTTTATAAATTTAACTCTCTAAAGACGTAGACAGTTTTGTCATAACTGTTGCCTGGAAATTTTCAGCACACTTTGGCCTTCCTGGTGGGAAAATATTAAAAGAAAATGAATTTATCTCCTGTCAAAAATACTTTATTTTTAAAAAAACCACAACAACCAACCCCCCACCAAAACCAGTGGACTTTTACTGTATGCTTTTATATTCTATGCAAATCTGTACAAGAATTTCCTTGAAAGTGACTTGTTTTTTTTTCTCCACTTTAAAAATGAGGGATGATGGGAAGGCTTTTTTTAGTCTTTGCCTCCCCAGTATGGGGATGCATTCTTGAGTATGTAACAATGTCAAGGCCTTGTTTTACATTTTACTTTCCTGGAAGAACAGTCAGTAGCCATGTTAGTCAATGCAACATATTGTCAAGAACATTTTTAAAGAATAAACCTTTATTGTGGTGTTATAGCTAAGCTCATAGCTGTCTTAAAATTACTTTTATTTTGCCAGAGATTTTCTGTGTCTATTGTGGAAATAATAGTGCCTTAATCTGGTTGTCTCAGTAACACTATTCTGTGACTGCTAATGAATGCTACTATCCAAAAGTCATTTCACGGTTTTTAAAACCACTGTGAGGACAGAGAACAGGAACAAAAGGAAGACTTGAAAAACTTGATTCGCTCACAACTCTCACCTGAAGTGTGAAGTACATATACAGTAACGCAATAAGCTGCTCTTTGCATGTTTGCCTTCAGGTTAAAGGAAATGTAATTGCATTTATTTGGCTGAGTGTACCTGTCTCTGTGCTCTATTTGATACCAGATACTGTGTATTGATTATTTTTTTTAAAAGTTCAATACATGATTCCTAGCACAGTATAAACTTTATGAAGGGATATTTTTTTGTATTATGTGCAAATAAATATTTCAGTTCATGTTGTGACACTGTAGCATTAATAAAAATAGTTGAGAAAGTAATTGTGCTGCTTATCATAGGTTTTCTGGTTGATTGTATTTTGTAGAAATCATCTGTGCTTATTCCCTAACATAAACTGAAAGAGGTGCTGCAGAGTTTTCTCCTTGTGGTGCTTGAGCTTCTTTCATTTTCTGGGGGTGGTGGGGAGGAGAATTGTTCTTGCTTACAGACTTGATGCTATATATTATTTATGTTCCAGGTGTTTGCAGTTCTGTATTTTTAAGGCAATGTTGGAACACCAAGTGAGGCATAAAGGTCACTGAAATTGTTGGGAGTTCAAGTTATCAAAGTATTTCCCTAGCTTCAGATACTACTTAAATAAAGCCCTTGGTGCATTTTAATTGACTGTCTCCTTCTGAAGTCTGAAATGGAGTTTATTGCAATGCGAGAATGTATAATGTATATAAGTAATAAAGGTCTCTTTTGGACAACTGTGGCATTAAAGTAGCTGATATTCTAGTAGCCTAAAGAAGCTGTGCTTGGCAGATGTTAAAGTGCAATACATCCTCATATTTAGAAAATGTAAAGGCACAGTGTGCAGAGAGAAATAGTTTGCAGTGGTCATTCATACAGACCTCTTGTATGGCCAGGTGTATCTTGAGTTTGGAGCCTTCCTAGAAACCAATATGGAAGGTATGTTTAGTTGGTATCCATTTTACTTAGGTTCCTTATGTATATAGCATCGTATTCTCAAAATCTACTTGAAAATTAAATCTAGCTTACTAAAACTTGAAAACAAGTTTAAAAATCCTGTTTTTTTTTTTTTAAATGTAAACCCCTATGTAATTAGAGCAATTATTATGTTAAATTTGTTACTGATGTAAGTATACTTTCATTTGCTTTCAATAACTGTTCCATATTGTGGACACGGACACCGTCAAACATAGTTTTCCAAATGAATACAGTGAAATAAAATGCTGGAAGGTGTCATTAGTAACTTTTCTAGTGGCACTAGTGTAAGATTTACTTTACTGGAAGCTCCGTGGATGAATGAGACTAGTTGAGAAAGAGGTACAAGGGGAAGGAGGGAAAAAACGTAAGGACCTTGAGATGGAAAGCTCGAGAAACAAGAGGATGAGGGAAATTTGCCATAGATAACAAGCGTGAAGTCTGGTTCACAGAGATTTTTGCGGCTTCATTGCCACATCTTTGTTGGGTGGTGGTACTATGCCAAAAGAGATGAAAGTTCTTACTCCTTTGACTAGCTGCAGATGCGTGTCTGATAACTGTGGCTGAATATATTAATCACAAAGCTGCAGTAGGTGAACTCTGAAAGTTTGCTTCAAAAGACTTTGTATTATTTTCGATGTATTTGATACGTCTATGTTTTGATAACTTTGATATCCTTAGGAAGCTGTTTCTACGTTGCTGTGTAGAGTTAACAGTTGACATCCTTTTTAATTCTTATTCTGCCTCAGACTTGTAGCAATTCTACGTCCTCAGAATTCTATAACCTGAAAATAGATCTGTAATACCCTTTCTTTTAAAATTTAAAATTGCTTGGTTCTTTTATAACTCAGGTGGATAGAACTGCATCCTGTTCTTCTGTTCACATTCAATTGTTTAAACATTAATCTGGGTCAGGGCAAAGGTCCATCTGCTGCAGCTGAAAATTAATCAAACCTGTATCTTGAAACACATTAATCTGGCTCAGGCTTTTTGGGGAAAAGTATCTCTCATACGTTCACGCTGTTTATATGTAAACATATAAACATTTTTACATATATATATATAACCTCGATGTGGCATCCCTAAAATCATGTGAGGGAAGAATGTAACGCAATGTGGTGGTGTGGGTATGTCGTAAGGATTGCTTTTTGTGTTAAATGCAGTGGACTCCGGTACGCTTTGGTATTTATCACAGATAACATTGTTCTAGCAGCAGAGTGTCCACACTGGAGGTGTGGATTTAAAACTTAAATCCTCAAGCACCTGTCTTCAGGTTTCTGTTTAAAACTGGAGCACTGTAATTTCTGTGGTTTCAGTTGTTCTACTAGTTTTCATTCTGGAACTGAAATGAAACTTATATACCAAATCACCTTCCAATTTATTTTGCAATTAATATGGTCTGTACAGGGCTATAGCATTTTCCTCTAATTTTGCTGTAATTTACTGAAGGAAGAAGAAAGAAGTAAAAAAAAGTGCAGGCTGAAGGCCCTGCTGCTAGTGTGATGGTTGGAGAACTTGCGGTATCTGTTGCTTCAGGGGAGATACTAGAGTAGATTTGTAGCCTATTTAGGTTTCTAAGGGGACTAGAACTTTGCAAACACTGCTGACAATGTCAATTAATACATAATTAGTTGCATAACTTAAAGTACTCACTTTATATAACGATTTTCTATGAAGACTGAGAATTTTATTTTGCTTTCTTCTTTGTGGCTTTGAGTAGCGAAGTACACGGTACCTTTCTTTCTTTTTTCTTTTTTTTTTCTTTTTTTTTCTTTTTTTCTTTCTTTTTTTTCCTTTTTTTTCTTTTTTTTTTCCTTTTTCTTTTTTTCCTTTTTCTTTTTCTTTTTTTCCTTTTTCTTTTTTTCTTTTTTCTTTTTTTCATTTTTCTTTTTTTTTCTTTTTTCTTTTTTATTTTTTCTTTTTTTTCTTTTTTTCTTTCTTTCTTCCTTTTTTTTTTAATTGTTTTTTCTTTTTGGATTGTTCTGAGGTTAAGATTAGATTAGCTTGCTTTTCCATGGTGCTAAGATTTGTCAATGAAAGAGAGTACAGTAAATTTTTTATTTGGCTTTATTTATTTATTATTTTTTTAACTAATGGTGAGATACTTCAGTGATAGATGATGGTGACAAGAGGGGGGAGAAAATAGAGAAAAACAGTTGGAGAAGGATTTTTGACATGATGTGCAATGAGGAAGGATGGAGGAACACAGGAAATAAAATAGAGCAAGAAACTTTTAGCCTAATGCTTATTAGGTGAGTGTAGCTCCTGAACTCTTCCTGAAAAAGAGAATGTGCTTATCTAGATGCTGAATAGACAATATGAATGGGAAAGAATAAAAGAGTACTAAATCTCCCTTTTTACTATTTGGTTAAATTGTTAATGCCAACCTGGAAAGTCATGCAAAGAGGTAATTAGTGCATCTGTTTCGTTTGTTAAGGTCTGAGACCTTTACTCCAGGGTAAACCTGAATCAGAAAAGGGATGATGGGGGGGGAGGGGAGAAAGTCATAATTACTGACTAGCTTGTAACATATCTTTTGCAATGGAAAAAATGTATTTTATCATGTTAGCAAGTAATAAAATCAAAAGAGAGATGTTAAAATCAACCAGTGTGTATTAGGCAACTTCCTAGATGTTTCTGAGCAGTAGGAAACAACCAATGGAGTAGGAACATATGGTACCTAGCTTGAAAGGAGAATGGAATTTACATGTATGTATTTCTCCAATTAGTTTTGCATTTTAACACCTATACATGTATCTAGCTCATTGCAAGTATGTCTCTATACAGTCAGACTCTTGAGTCATCTGTTGTTTGATATGATAGCTTAGTAATTTTGTATAAATGTACTAATCTGGGATGGGGTGGAGGGGCTGGGAGGGGTGGGGGGGGGGAGAATGGAAAAGCTTCCTGAAG
>VXBW01000784.1:88352-123343 GCA_013400375.1 Thinocorus orbignyianus | reverse complement strand
GAGGGAGAATGGAAAAGCTTCCTGAAGTCTTTCTGTTGAAAAGTGCTTTTGAACCCTTATTCAGAATATCTGTCTATTCCTTATCAGGATGCATGTCTGGTTTCTCTTTAAAGTTCAGGCTTGAAATCACAGTACACTTAAGAGGTTAAGGGGGATGAAAANAGTCTGAGTCCACAGCCAGAAAAAAGCCTTGCAGCTATAACAAGACGCGGAGGCAATTCTGAGGTATACTGTGAAAATGGATTCTGATCAGGGAATAGCCTGCAGAAGGAGTCTTGGGCCTCAAGACACTTGAAATGTATTTCCTACACTCTACTTTCCTCTGCCTTCTTTCTAGCAAAACATCAGGGCAGAGCTACGGAAGAGAAAATTTTTGTCTACACTCTGTTTTCTACAGAGAAACTGAAGAACACTGGTGGCCTACACTTCCCTTTGAAAGCCAATTACTGGATTACATCAGAGCTAAGTGGCTGGTAAAACTGTAGGATATGTGATTTCTATGAGATATTTTTGAAACATCTTTCATACTGAAAGAGAAATGAGAGAGAGTTCCCTGGGAGGAGGATTGGGAAAATACAAGCCATTGGTGAAGACTGAAGGGCTTTGCAAACCCCATGGATCAATGCGTGTAAGCAAAGAAAGGTGCAGGGGGAAGGAAGTAACTTGAGATGGGGAAAAGAGCTTGAAAAGTGAGAGGGTGAAATAAACTTGTCAAGGATAACAAGAATGTAAGACTAATTAGAAGAAAAAGTGTTAGAGAGCAGTTGAATAGAAGAGGTGCCATAGCAGCTTTGTTTTTGAAAGGTGTTTCTTTTGGGACACCTTTCTCACTATGGTGAGTGGAGGACAAGGGAGGAGAAAGAAGAATTGGCTTTGTGACAGCTAAGGATTTGTGGAATTGAATGACTGCAGATTTAAATTTCTCTAATTTTTTTTTTCAGGACAGAGTGTAACTGGCTTAGACGTTAGAAGTCCATAAAATAATCCGGAAAAGCCTTATTTCCATTGTGTGCTGTGTTCTCGGTACATTTATTACTGGTTCCCTTGATTGTGCTCTGTTTTCTGTCAAATTTAGTTAGAATTGCAAGTGACTCATAAATGATTTCCTCTTGTGCCAATTAATTGTTAAACTTATTTTTCATGGTCTCCCTGTGGACTCTTAGCAGGGAGTTTTAATTGTGAAAGCTGTAGAAGTGATATGGCTTTGCGGGTCACTAAGTTCAGGTCTATTCTGTTCTATTCTATTTGCTGCTATTTTGAAACTTCCACTTTAAAAAAATTAAGAAGCTTGAATGCAATTCTCTCCCTTCGTATCATATCCTCCTAACTTCAGTCATTGATTATTCACTGCTCTCTGAAAAAGACTGGTTCACCTTCTCGGCAATTATCTACCTATCTATCTATTTTATAAGACACGCTCCTTTGTCACCTTACCCCTGCAGTGTAAAATTCATGCCTGCTGCTGCATGCCTGCTGCCACCTCTTAAGAACAGGCTTATCACTTGAGCAGTTATTTGAACCCTCCCAAAAAGTATGGCTTTTTTTTCTTTCTTTCTTTGTGTGTGTGTGTGTGTGTGTGTGTGTGTGTGTGTGTGTGTGTGTGTGTATGTGGAGGGAATTTACCAGTACAGCTTCTCTCCTATCAAATGGTGTCTGAGTTCCGCCTGTGCGGCTTTAAGAGTACAAGGAAGTCCCCTTCTTTTGACATCCAGAAAGAAAGTTTCCTTATGGCAGAGTAGGAATAATCAGAAGTGAAAGAATATGCAGCTGGTAGCTCAAAATTTGGTTGAAATGGCATGCCCAAACACAAAAAATTCCACTAAGGCACTGAGCCATAAAAATTGGGTATTTTCACACAATTCCTTTGTAGACACTACATTTAACCAATTGATTTATACTTTTAGAGCAGATACAGGAAATCTAAAGGAATGCTGAGAGTGAATGAAACTTGAAAAATAAAAGTATTTTCAAGACAGTTTTGTGCGAAGAATTTATTTTTTCACAACAAAGGGCCCTGAAGAGCATCCTTTTTCTTTAGTATGATAAGTTATATTTCTGTAATAATAATAATAATAATAAAATATCACACTGCTGTGTTCCTGTAAGTTACGTTACCAAGTAAGTGTTAATTATTTCCTTCGCTAATGTCTGAATATCCCAAGCCGTTCACAACGGAAATGGAAAAGCTGCTTGAGTAAACGTTCTGTGTTTAAATGACTGAGAAGTAGTTAAAAACACAAATGGCAAACTTTTTTGTAAGCATACTTACAGACCATGCTTCCCTTTGCAGTAAAACCAGAAGTTTGCATGTACAATGAAAGGTTACTTGACAAACACCACAGTAAAGATTAATAGCAGGTTGATATGTGAAATATTTTACTTTTTTTTCATACAAACTGTGGATACAATATAGTTACATGGAGCAGAATCACAATCAGAAATCACAGAATATCATGTCACTGATGCACAATTTCACTGGGAAGTATGCTGTATGATTGTAAGGAGGAACGCACTGGCTTCGAGGCGCACAGGTGCATCAGATAATAGCAATGAAGAAAATCCAGGTAAAGTCAGCAAACTTGCCTATTCTATTATAAGCTGCTGAGTAACTATAATCACAATGTAGTAAACTGCTGCCACTCTATCCCCATGGCATTTATCGGGTAGACAAATATGCCCATTTTGCTTGTATCTGCGCATTTTTGGTAGTGATTGGCAAGGTTGTCAATAACTGTGTATGCATGGTTTGAAGTAGAGTTTGTATTATTTGTAATGCACACAAATACATATTGGGAAAGGATTTACCTTCCACACAAATGCACAGAAACATAATCTTTTAGGCAGCCTACATTTGGAGTGCTACTTAAAAGCCTAGCAAGGATTTATGTAAAGCTTTAGGAAAAAATGTTTCTAGAAACCATTCTGCTCGCACAACATCTGTTAGCTAAAATCTTGAGCTCAGCATGCTAAGTAACTAAACATACTTAACTAAATTACTGTACTTTTATAGGAAAAGGCAGCAAAGCAGGAAATTAATAAATTAATAAAGAGTTATCTAAATGAATAGCTTTCATCGTCGTATTCAAGCTCATCTTCCTCATCATCTTCTAAAAGTCCATATCTAAATTTGCGATAGATTGTGCCATCCTGGCCCATATATACAATGTCATCTTCTTCATCATCTTCAATATCTCGATCTCTATACTCAATCACTTGATCTTCCTGGTAACTGGGACTGTCATGGTAAGAAGGAAATGCTTTGGAGTGATTTGTCAGCTTCTCATACCCACCTTTACTGACAGCCTGGGTTTTGGCTCGTGATTTTCTCCAGATGAATACAATGGCTCCAATGACAAGGAGCAGCAAAATGCAGGTAATAACAAAGAAGGTAGTTTTGCTTTTGCTCTTGGGTGGTAGGGTGGTCCGTAATATGCAGTCATCTACAACAGTAGTTAAAAAAAAAAAAAAAAGAACTAAATGAGCATGAGTATGGTGGGCAGGTATTTGTCCTAAAAAGCCCAGCACAATCACAGAATGATATGGGGTAGGAAGGAACCTCCGGAGATCATATAGTCCCAATCCCCCTGCCAAAGAGCAGGTTGCACAGGAACGTGTCCAGGCGGGTTTTGGAGTCTCCAGAAGCAGAGACTCCACCACCTCTCTGGGCAATGTTTAGGTTTACATTTTTCCATGCACTCAATTAAATACAGCACTCTTACAGTACCACAAGGGCTTTCTTGTAGCTGTGATGGTACAAGGATGTAAGCAAAGTTGCTAGGATAGCTATGTTTCTTTATTAGATTAGCAATAATCAGAAAGAAACGGCAAAGCTAACAGGCACACAAAGATGTCTTAACATGGTAGGTTTAAAGTGCTGTGATTCAGCTGGCTCTCCTTTGAAGCAAACATGTTCCAGACATCTGTGTGATGAAATTCCTGGCCATTTAACACAACAGCTGTAAGTGAAAGAAGGTACCATCTCCCATGCAAGTTGCAATTGCTGTAATATGTGTATTTTGTGTTCCAACACCTATTCTGGTGATGGAACAGTAGAAACAGGTCATGTGCCTGCAGCTCAGCAACACTTTTTTGCTCCATCATCCGTTTGATTTTTAAATGTCAGCCTAGTCAGTCATAAAGCCCTTCAGCATGGTCCTACCTTGAGTTTCACTGCAGTCACAGCACTCTGGGGTGACTGCCAGCTCAGAGTCGCTGCAGCAGGGCAGGCAGCGGCTTTCCTCCAGGTAGAGCTGCATGCTGGCTGGACAGATCGTGCAGTTGAGAGGACCAGGTCCCTTGCACTCGATGCATGAGCTGTCACATCTCTCACATTTGGTTTCATCCTCCTTCAGACACGGAACACAAGCAATGCACCTTTGATTTGGGATTCTTTGGACCTGACCTGGCGGTTCTGCCCTGTCCTTAACTCTCTGGGTGGTCATCTCTGTGACACCACAGGTGTCTATGGCAAAATACCGTAGAGAACAGGAAAACTAAAATTGGGTTTGTATTTTCCACGTTCTCAGTGATGTACTCTTAGGGAGAAGGGGGAAAGTGTTGTAGAAGCTTAGAGATCTCACTTAGCTAGATAGCAAGCTAGGATTCATTCAGACTGTAAGCTCTTTGGCCAGAAAGTGTGTTATTGTTTTGCTAGTCCTGTGCTAGGAGATCTGTGGATGGATATTTGGTAGTAATGGTAGTAAAGTGGCCTTCAAGAAGTGTATTCAAGAGAGAAATGAAAAGTAAGTGACAAGGAAGGAGCAACATGAAATATTCTGGAAAAAGAAAAGGCAGATGAAAGAATGAATTTCCTTTCTAACTTGAGAAGAAGCAGATACAAGGAACAAATCTGCCTGAAAATTTTCTAGCAAACCAGATTCTTATTAGATTGCATTAGTTCTATTTTAAAGAAACAGCTTAGATTCAAACACACTTCTCAGATTCCAGACAGGCTCCTGGGAGTCTCTGTACAAAGGCTACTGGAGATCATTGCCGTCACATCTACCTTGCAGAATGCTAATGCTCTAAGCCCAGATAGTTCAGGGCTTCTAGTGTTCCTAGTTCCTGGTCTCTTGGGAAAAATTATGCCATGAAACCCCATAACCCCATATCCACTGGGGGATCTGGAAACTCCAATAACCTTTCGTCAAACTTGCTGTCAGATGTGCAAGGCTGCTTGTCCTGAATTGAAGAATGGGGCAAGATGGAAGGGTCATAGCAGGAGGTCTAGTTTCCCAAAATGAAAACTCATGCAAAGAACTGCAGACCTCTGTGGTCCCTAGTGCTTAGGCTGTTTTCTCAGGCTCACAGTCATGAAGCAGCACTTTTAAGGGGATGTTCCAGGCCAGAGGCTTCAAGGGTATACAGCATCTGAGGCCAGCTGGCTTGCCGTGCTGCTGTATTCTTGAATATATATCTTTGGAAAGCAGTTAGTGTGGAAATCTGGAAGCTGGAGTGCTTGTCTTGTGGCACAAACCTAAACCTAACTGTGGTTCTACTCTACTAAATACACAGCTCTGTCAACTTCAGTCTGTCTCTCCACTAGAGATTTCTACCATCAGAGCTGTCAATGAGGAAATGTGATGTGATTTCTTACAGAAAAAGTAGCAGAAACCTGTGGGGAAATTTCAGTTATATTAGTGTGTGGGAGCACCCAGCCAAACTGGTTTTAGAGCACAATAGGTGAGATGCAGGGAGTTGAGTTTGACTCAGCTTCATCTCCACCTTGCCTTGTCTATGCAGAGATGACCTAGGGGGAGCTGTAAAAGCGGCTCAGTTCGGGGTTGTTTCAAGATTGCATTACAATAAGAACCAAACCGATTGGAGCCTTAACAAACAAAATGCCCTGAGTCCCATCCCACCACTATTCCCCCGACTTAGAGTGCTAGACATCACAAAATTAGCAACAGAAACTCAGGAGCCACCACACCACCAGAGGTAAATATTCTGGATAGGGCAGTCCACTCAGGCATAATCCTGCCCTCCACCAAATCGGGAAACATAAACCGCAAGGTTTGGGGAGAAAATTGGGGAATCCTCCAATGACACAGCTGGCCTGTAGGAGATTCATCCCCCCCTTGTCCAGGACGCTGTGCAGGACAACTTCCCAGAGACTGAGCAACCTTATCTGAGAGAGAGGGTAAGGGATTAAGAAACATACATATGGTATACAGCATGCTATTAAGGTTATGATTGGTGCACTTTTTTAAGATATTAATATCTAGTGTGCTAGTAGTTTGTGATGTTACTTTTTGGGATCGCTTGTAGGTTGTAATAGTTATTTTGCAAATTGTTTCGAAATTGCAATAGTGTATTTGTCATTGTACCCATAGAACCTGCAATAGTGGCAGATTGGCCCTGTGAGTGAAGTCCAAATAAATTGTTAATTTGAACCTCTCAGTGTTTGCCACAACTAGAAGGAAAGAAAAATGCTCTATTGACTAAGATATCTGGTTTTGTTCACATGGCTTTGGTATTATTGTTGACAACTCCAGAAGGGGACAATGTTTCCACTACCGAAAGAAGGAAAAAGGAAGTATATTTGAAGATAAGTAGCCTTGAAAACTCAGAGAAGAGCATTCTGCATTGTTTGTATTGTGTTCAAAGGTAAAGTTCAGTGTACAAATCACAGGAGAAAATGCTTACGAATTGGTACCTCTTGTCCTGGTGGCACCTGGACTTTGTATTCACCTACAAAACAGTCTGAGCGGCACATTCCACCTGATAAACTGTAGCTCCAAACACAAGATGTGCAGCTGAATGCTCCCTTCCCTAGAAAGGCAAATAAAACAAAAGTTTTACAACAGGAAAATTGTCATGTAACTTACTTTAAAAATTTTACTGATAGCTGCCACCAAAGAAAAAGTTATTTGTCAGCAGCAAGAATCAGCAGAGACGAGTCTAGCATGAGGAAGTTGGTGTTAGAAAGAACTTGGTCCTAGTCTTCAGGTTTTATGAGCCCACAAACTGTATTTCTTATGGGTTTTGATATTCAAGAAAAGCTGATACGGGAATCAGTTGTACAGGAAAGCTGTGACACATTCAGGAAAAGAATTATATCAGTGCATTGAAGTAAAATTGCGGTAAGCCTTGGACAAATGCTCTCCTTCACAAAACCAATAATTATTAAGCCTGTTAGCTAATTCGCTTCAAACCACAATAAATCAAGGTATGTTTATGTGTGAATAGCAAAATAAACTCTTCAGTTGCGTAGAAAAAAAATTCTTCACTGGGTGCTAACAGAGCATCATATGCACTTTGTGTGCTGGAAACTCTTAGGAGACAGATGGTGTTTTGGTGAAACATTGAACTGAAGGGTTTATCATAGAATCATAGAATTGTCAGGTTGGAAGGGACTTTCAAGATCATCTAGTCCAACCATCAATATTTTATATATTTTAACATATATATTATATATATAATATAATATTTTATAATGATAAAAATCATCACTAAACCATGTCTCTNCCAATGCTTAATAATCCTTCCAGGATAATTTTTTTTTTTCTAATATGCAATCTGAACCTCCTCTGGCACAACTTGAGGCTGTTTCCTCTTGCCCTATCGCCCGTGACTTGGGAGAAGAGACCAATCCCCACCTCTCTGCAACCTCCTTTCAGGTAGTTGCAGAGAGTGATAAGGTCTCCCCTCAGCCTCCTTCAGGCTGAACAACCCCAGCCCCCTCAATCTCCCCCCATAAGACTTATTTTCCAGACCCCTCACAGCTTCATTACCCTTCTCTTGACACATTAGCAGCAGTTAGACAGGTGAAGTTAGCAACCTTCTATAACTCAGTGAATTTACTTTGTGGTTTCTCTAGCTAGTGCAGCGTTTGCCTTCCTGCTCTTTAGCACAAGACACCGCAACACTTCTTTGCTCATACGTCAGAAATGCAGATGCATTTCACAACACCTGCAGGCTTGCAGTTTAGGACTGGCTTGTCTTTCATCTTAGTGTGTCTGTAATAGTGGCAGAAAACATGTCCTGTGGCAGAAAATATGTACTGTGGCATTTATCCCAAATAAAGCAAAAATCAATAGAAGTAATCTGTAAATTAAAATGGCCATCGTTTTTGTCGCAAATCCAAGCCAAAATATTTCTGTTGCTTGTTATAATGTTATACAACTACATTTTAATAGTTCTTGAGGGTGTCTTTACTCTAAGAGCTGTTTCCACAATTTTAAATATTGTTATGTTGAAATTAGCCATCTGCACTATCCGGTGAATCCGCTATCCAAAATAAATTATGTATATTAGAATATAGTGTCTTCTAAGCTGCAGAATGGCACCTGTTAGCTATCATATGATGCTCTTCAGAGAGAACAAAACACCAAATGGGTCCAAGCAGATTAATGCTGCTTGCTTCAGAATTGGATGAAGTAGGAAACAAAAGAAACTGAATGCATAAGTGTGTCACAGAGCAAAACAGATGGTCTCCCAAAGTTAACTTCAAAAAATACTTAACTGCATTAAAAGCAGCAGACATCACTGCTTTTTGTTCTGTTTTACTTTTCACCTGAAAGATATGTTTTATGGGCCTTTATTATCTTAAATGTTGTTAGCTGTTGATTTTCTATTCTTCCCTTTGCAAACTGTAAGGATGTGTGGTTCAATTTAGGTTTCTTGGCTTTCACAGAGTAACACATAGTAGGACAGCTCAAAAAGTGAGTTATTATTCAGTCATTTTTCAGTGTTTGTGTGAGAAATGAGGTCCAGCCCCAATCAACTGTCCCGGTTTGAGCAACACGGGGCTAATTTTTCTTCTAACGTCTGGGAAAACTGCAAATTTAGAAGACTCTGGTGTCTGAATATGTGAAAATATTTACTTTATAGCCAGCTATGATTTTTGGGTTTCAAGACCTCAATGTTTTTGAGTTAGTCGCATGCAGGGATGAGGAGGAATGAAGCCTGGGCACTCAGCTAAAGCTGGACAACAGGATTATTTCATACCCTGAACACCACATTTGACATAAATTGGGAAGTTTTTTGAGAAGTTCTCTCTAGCCCATAATGGCTGTGGTCCTGATTACTTCTTGCTCCAGTGTGAGACCGCTGGGGGATGTGCAGGACCCCTTCCTCCCAAAGCCATAGCGCTTGCAGTGTCCAACATTTGCTATCCACTGCTGGGAGTGCACAGCTTCCTAGATAGGTAGAACTGGCTGAATATGATCCTTGTATGTCTTATTTTGGTACTGGTGTGAATGTTGATTCTTTACAGTTATTAATGTTAACTATCTAGTCCTACCCTATTAAATCTGCTCATATTTCAGCCCTTGCTTTTCTTTATTTTCCTGATTTCCCTTCCCGGGCGGGGAGGGGTCATCAAGTGATAGAATAATTATCTGAACAACGATAAATTGTTGTGGGTCCCTCAAACCATGACATCAACAGAACCCTTTTTGTTTTTTTAAGTTGGTGAGGATCCTTCTTTGTGAGAGACCCGGCTAATGGAAACTTCGTTATCATTGTCAGTTTGTTTTTCTTCGCTAATTTGGCACCAGGACTGACTCCCAGCCCTCCCTGTGAAGGGCTGCCTTTATGCTTGTGCTCTCTGGCTGGAGGCAGCCCTGTGGGGAGCGTGGCAGGAATTCATGTCCTTGCTTTTATCTTGATCAGTCAATATTTTAAAAATAAGGTGACCGCACGGGGCAACCAGCACAGCAAGTCACCCAGGGTCAGGGGAAGACCAGCAGTCCCCAGGGAATGTCTGCATCACCCACTGCAGCCACTTGGCTCATGGGCAGGTAGGTAGCACTGTACGTGGTACATCTCTTTGAGAAGGGTTTCCAAGTCTTGGAGCAGAGAGCAAAAAAAACCCCAAACCCAACAGAAATAAAATCAAAGAGTTGACAGGCATTTTGATCACTCTGTTTTTTTGGTCAAACCAGAGTTTATGCTTTTACCTTCACAAGTTCGACAGGAAGGGTGGCATCTTTCACAGACGTTATTGTCATTGCTTTCAAAGTAATACTCAGGACAAGAGCTAACGCATTTGTTCTTGGACGGCAGCAGGTAGAAATGTGTATCACAGAAGAGGCAGTCTGTGGGTTGAGGCCCCATGCACTCCTTACAGCCCTTGTGGCATCTCTCACATGATCCAGTGGAGTTTTGTGCAAAATACCTAAAACAGATCAGAAAGTCATGGCTTTGCCTGAAGTCTGGCAGTGACAGGAAACCCAAAACATCTTTCACCCTTAGTTTTTACTGTGATTACATAAATGTATAAAAGAGACAGTGCTGTGATCACAGTAAGGATTTGAATCTCGGTAAAAACATAATTAATTCCTGTTAATTCCCCTTGGCCATTGGAATTCAGCTACAAAGCAGGACTTCTAAATCTATAAAGCAAGACTTTGTTAATTAAAAATGCATAAAGCAAAGCTTTCTAAAATCTAGGGTGAGTTCAGACACAAAGTATATAAATAAGTAGGGCTCAGAAAACCTCAACTCTGTTTTGACTCTGCAAGAGATATCCTGGAGATATCGATTAAACCCTGAACTCCTCATTGCTCCTGATCACCTGCTGACAAATCAAAAATTCTGAAATTTTGTATTTCCTTGCAGTGTATAAACACATTTAGCCAAAGGATAACAGCAGAGGGACAGTGTTCAACTAAGTTATGTTGTCAGGGAAAAAGAATTGTTGTGCTGTGGAGTTGTTGAGATGTGGTTATTACAGGCTAGCAAATTAATGGGATAATAATTCAATTTAGCAGCCAGGGTGATCATAGGGTACTGCAAAATGAAATGGACCTGAACCAGAAGTCATAGGCCCACTTCCCAGATTTGGGCATCCGGGACATATTTAAAAGAATTTGAAATTAAATGGACTCATATTAATGAAGTTGCTGCCTAGAATTCTGAGTCCTCAGTTGAAAGGTGTTTTAATGGGCAGTTTTATTATGATCCATTAGAAACATTCACTCAATGCAAAACAAAAGTAACCTCATCCAAACTTCAGGTTAAGTGGAGGCTGAAAGTGTGCTTGAAGGAAGTTACACTGCTTCCTGTGCTCAAGCTGACTAACACATAACTTCGTACATGTATTCTGCTGTATAAACATAACCTAAGAATATTTTTGAAATGTAAGAATCTTGGGTCTCAGTTTGGGCACCGACCATATGGTTTTCCACTGAGAGGGGAGATTTCCCACTGCATGTGTACTGGGACAATGTACTGGGACAATTAGGACACCCAGAATTCAATTCTATTTAACTCCAAAGTAGAAAAGGGCAAAATTGTCTAATTGCTCAAAGCTCTTTCAGTGATATAAATCCTAGCTGAAGATCTTGGACCTTACCCCACTGGACACTGATTGACACATCCTTTTCCTTGTCTGTACCAGCCTGGCTTGCAGGAGAGGCACTGTGAGCTGTGTTTTCCAGTGCAAGTGAGACAGGAGCTGTGGCATGGAGAGCACTGTCCCTCACCCCTGTCAATGTAATACCCGTCTGGGCATGTTTCAACACAGGTTGTATCTGCACAAAAAACAACAAAGTGTAACACATCATGTTCAGTATTTGCTGCTATAAAACATCTCAAACCACAGTGCTAGAACAAACTCTCTAATAGGAGGTGCTGTTAGAGCATGTATCAGAACAAGAAGAGAGAATGTTGGGTTATAGTAATTATTTTTTGTTTCTTCTAAGTCTTCTTAGTTCAGAAGTCCTTGTTTCTGCATTTTATGTACATTAGCAGACTCTTCAGAACAATTGGTGTTTTATCTTTGGGAAATATAAATGCATAATACGTAATAATAAACAGCAGCTGTCACTTCTTTCAGAATATACAAAAGATGAAACTGTAATTAGGAAACTTTCTGTCTGAGTGGCCATTTTCATTAAGTTTTACTCCAAGTATCAGCTTCATTGCATTCTGTATACATGATGAATCTGGTGGTTAATTTGAGATTTCGTGACATTTGTTCATTGGTCTTTACCGCTGCCTGTGGCTGCTGCTTTACGTTACGGGAATAAATGCCTATAATGCTGACAAATGTACCGGTTACATTCCACTTCTTCACTGAGATTTCAGAGGGTCATTAGAAAAGGAATATTGAATGAGAAGTTAGGACTGATGCAACTTACTGCAAGCGCGTCAATCTAAGAGAGCAGTGATCATTAGTAGCTTGTACTGATTATCTAGTTTGTCTTTACAGTTTTTCTGCTTAAGTTGCAACTGGGCAAAGAAAGATACTTCCCCTTATTTCTATTTTTCTTACAATGCTCTCTCCATTCCAAGATGTTTGTTTACATACTTCCGTCATCTTTGCCAATTGTAGTGGTGGAAAGCAGCAGACTGTGTTGATAAAAAAAGATGAGTCTGATGCAAGACCTCAGAAGTTTAAGAACGCAAAATCTGCATCAGAATTAGACTCAGAAAGCTCAGGTTCAGTTTTAATTCAAACTCTCTTTGGATTTTTCCTGCATGAAAGATAATTTTAATAATTTTTTCTTGCAAAGATGTTCAAAAATTTTTATTTGCTTTTTAAAAAATATGTAAAGCAGTAAAGTTTAAGACCTGGAGTTTTACATCTTTTACTAAATTGCTTCTGAGACAACACATTGTTTTGCTCCAAAGTCAGAAAAGTAGTTTTGTACCTCAGTCATCCACTAGATATCGACCTAGTGATCATGAACAGCTTTATAACAGCTATGTTTAACTATTTCTTTGCTCATCAGATGTCTGCAGGGATTAAACAAGCCAACATGAAAATGTGAACTCTTTGTGCTACATTAAAAAAAAAAAAAAAAAAGAAAGGCCAATCATCAAAACCCCAAAGCAAGCTAGGGATATTCCTCTTGTCTTTTTCAGATTTTTGTAGGAAACAACAGGAACAGTACATGCCAAGTAAGTTAAACATACAAGTTTCATTTAGCCATGGAGTTTGTTGCTACTTAGAAGTTCTGATTTAGCCCCAGTGAGTGGCAAGTACAGTCTCACAATGTTTCCAGGTAACCCTGCAGGACTAATTATCTCTGCACAAGATATCTACTTGTCAGGTCAAGTTTACAATATTCAGATTGGCTGAAACAACCCTAGAAGTTTCACAAATGTGCCAGAAACTTGCCTATTTTGTACTTTCAGTGTAGAGTAAAACCTAGAGGTGGGAGCAAGACACTTACTGAGAAGATAGTGATTAATTGCGCAGCTAAGACACTCATGTTCAGTGGGTCCTGAGCAGTGGAAGCATTTCTTATGACAAGAGTTGCAAGTCTGAGTTTCCTCACAGTAGTACTCAGTGTGAGAGCAGTATCCAGATGCCACACAGTGCCCATCATAGTTCAGCATCAGGCCATTTCTGCAGGTAAGGCAGACAGCGGAAGAAGAACAAGTCTGGCATGTCCTGTTGCATGCTGAAATAGACAAACAGTAGGAATGTCACCATTTCTTGTTGCATTTGAGGTAATTATTTCAGTTTCAATTTTGGAAGGAGCAGCCATCGTCTCAGGATGAGAGGCTGATGGAAATAGAACGATAGTGCTGCTTCTACATAGTCAGACATTTTACCATTTTCAGTCTGAACACAGGTTGATGCATAATCCTTAGATTTCATTTTGCACTGGAACTGCTTTTGCTGAGCAGTTTTTCTCAACCTACTGTCTTCAGCAACACTTTCCCAGAGTGGTTGCCCATAATACTAAATACATCTAGCTTTCCTATCTCCCTCTCAGTTTTTCTCCAATTTTTTGCTGTTCTAAGCTCTGCCTTGTTATTTTTCTGCATTAGCTATTTCCTCTGTTTCCAGGGCACTGACAGCAACATTAGCCGGTACACGCAGGCTTTTTGAAGACAGTTTTTAATGAGACCCACTTGTATCTCAGTGTCATTCTGGGGAAAACAAGAGCTGCCAACCTTTACAGTCTTTAGTGTCTTTTTCATAGTAAGTCCCTTCAGGACACCCTTCAAAACACATGCCACCATAGAGGACAAAGTAGTTGATCTTGCACTCTGTGCAGTCGTCCGAGTCTGGCCCATCACAATCCTTGCAGTCCGCATGGCAGGGAAAGCAGTGCTTGTCTTCAGCATAGAAGTGAGAAGGGCAGTCCTGAACACACTGCCCCTCGTGCAGGAAGAACTCGTCCATGCACTCTGCAGAGGATAGCAAACAACAGGTAATCAAACAGGCAGCAAATTCTGATCTCTCTGAGAGAGGGGTTAAGAAATCCCAGGAAACCATAAATCCTGCAGTGTCTGTCCTAACAGGAGGTAAGGGGACAGCTTGGGGAGGTAGTCCCTTCTTTTTCAACTCTTTCCCCTCCAAACTGCCTATAATGATCCAGCCCTCACACAGCACCTTCTGTGTTGCATCAAGAGACTGATATATGAGGGGATGAAAACCATGTGTATTCATTTGTGAAAATGGTAAAGTGATGTAGAGTTCAACCAAACTAGGAAAGAAACATTCTCTGTTTCACACTGGTGTAAATGTGCATGCAAATGTTTAGGCATGGATACACTAGGTCAGGAATGCAATAGAACAAGTAGGAATCTCCAAAAGTAAACACGAACAGGTAAAGCAATGTGAAGTCTTTACAGGTTAATGGTTCAGACGGAATCTTATCATAAAACACTGATTGCTTAGCTGCTGCCTTAGAGGCTAGCAATGATAATATCTTAGAGGTTAGCAAAGATATATACATCTCTTTTTTTTTACTTCTGCTCATTATAGAGCTCTTTTCAGACCTGTGTTTCTCTGCCTCTAGGCAGATTCAGATGGACTTTATCCAAGTCAAGACTGACTCTTCATAATACCTTTGCACGTTTCGTTGTGAATGCACTCCTGACACATTTCAGGGCAATGTTTGCAGATTCCTTCAGAGGCAAAATGCTTCTCTGAACAGGTAGGTTTACATTTCCCATGTTCCAGAAGCAAAGGACTTTTACAGGACAGGCATTTGGATGCACTTCCCATGCATGTCTTACAGGATTCACTGCATTCCTTGCATGTCTCAGAATCATTAAAATATCCCCTGTTGAATGAAAACAAACACAAAGCATTCTGTCACCCAATATATAGTTATCAAACAACCCAGGCTATAAAAATTATGAGTATAAATGAGATTTTCCCAGCATGCACATTTCATGGGATCAAACAGGTTTCTTACACAATGTCTTGATTTCTCTCTTAGGAAGGAAGATAGGTAAGAAGATCTATAATGTTAGGGAAAAGAAAGATGAAATCTCTAGTCTTGCACAGCTGACCCTCAACAGTAATATCAGGGAAAGACAGAAAAGTATAACATCAGTCACCCTAGAGGGCAGAAAGAGAAGAAAAAATGCCTGAATTCTGAAGGCTGGGGAAAACAAGGAAGGCTGGATTTAAAAAAAAAGACCAACAAAACCAAGATGCTGAAGTAGCGCCTGCATTTAGTGGTGGCAAACTAGGCACAGTGAACAGGAAGCATAGCATGGTTTACTGGGATCTGTGGTGTGAGAGCAATGGTAGACAACTGTAACTGATAGACATAAAGAAAGTAAAGCAAAAAAAAAAAAAGCCTGTATTTCAGGAGAAGAGAGTTAAAAAGAGAGGCTGGATGCAGTCCAATCTGCCTACACTCTCAAAACCAAAATTTTAAAAGCTCAAAGGAAAAGCATAGCCATATTTTGAGATGATTGCTGATCCATATGTTTACAGCCATTGATTGGCTGCAAAGAAGAAGTTGACATATAAAGTAGACCCAGAATGTGTACTTCACATTAAAAAGCTCATTCTTCCCTGTAAAGAGGATCTTTTCTTTTCCTTCTTGGAGGTGATCTCTCTGAAGAAAGGCTGAGGAAATGCGTTTGGAGCAAGGTTAGAGAGAAGATATGAAGAACTGTGTTTGCCATCTATTCTCATCTTTTTTTATCCTAAGCTTTGTGATGATCCTGCATCTATTTCTCACAGTCCTGTCTTCTCTTGTTCCAGTCTTCAGTACTCAGTTAGTCCAGTCTCTCAAAATCCCATCAGAAATTATCAGTGCTGCAAGTTAACCCTTTCCATCCCCTACAGCATGTGCCAGAGCTGAATAAATCCTAAAAAAAATCTCACATAATCCTCTGCTCCAGTGCGAAGTAGTTATGCCTCAAGAACTTTGCCTCTGAGACTGAAACCAGAATTTATCTTCTGTGGACTTTGTTGAAAGATGTCTGGGAAGCCATTATTTATAGTCTGAAATTTGGAAAAAAGGGTAATAATAGCAACTGAAAAGACTAGTGATATATGAAAAGGTTTAAATTTGTTTTACTGATCCCATGTGAGATAACTGTGGGGAATGTGTACTAAGAACAGATATATTAATGCCAAAACATTACCCTCGCTTGTATGCCACAACTTCTGATACTAAAAGTTGCTCCTGAACTACAGCAGGCTTTAGTGTAATTACTTTGCAGTTAGTCTGACATTTAATGACAGGAATCAGTTCCACTGGCACTTACTGGCTTATTTGACGAAGTCATCAAGAAAGTATTGAAAAAGAATTTGTACTGATTGCAAGAAAAGCAGAAGCTGCACCTTTTTCTAAAGAAAAAGATTAGCCAAACAAGATACTCATAATGCATATCACAAATTTTATGTGTAAATATAAGTATGACAGATGCTGATGAAAAAAGCATGGAAACAGGAGAACCTGATCAACTCATGTGCCTGATTTGATATGCATCAAAGTCAAATGGGAATCTTTCTCTTTGAATTCTGTTTATTACAGGAAAATATAAAGAATATAAGCCAAAGAGAGAAACGTATCACTAGGCATCGTATTTCCATAATAGGACTCTGCTTAGCCACCTCCTCGGTTCACACTCCTGCTCTGTACTACTTTGAGGAAAGAACAGGTTAGGAGAATGACTAGAGGCCTATTTTCAGTCACCATAAAGAACCACCCTGAAGTACCATGGTCATATTAAAGTTAATGGGAGCTGTGCCACCTGTCACAAGATTTCATGGCTAGCTTCACTTTTGATTTTTCACTTTTTCTCTAAGCAAGAGAAAATGCTGTTCAGGCCTGCTGAAAATGGCTTTTATGTTGTGGTAGTTTCTGGTACCTCGGTTACCTTAAGGGATCCCTTGAAAGGTTTATAATGGATCTGAAATTGAAAGAGCTGGAGCATGGTAAGAAAATGAGAAGCAGTCATTCAGCAGGAGATACTTACCCAGGACATTCCTGGAAACATCTGCCTTTGTGGAGGAAGAGTGGATGGTCCTGTTCAGCCTGACACTTCTGACAGTCCCAGCGGCTGGAGCACACTTCACAGCCGTCCATGCACATCTCACACTTTCCACTTGCAACATCACCGAAAGTTTTTTGAGGGCACAGAGGAACACAGGTATCATGGATAAGAAATTTTCCTGGCAAAAGAGCAACGCAGGTGGGGAAAGGCACCAATTGCAAAAATATTGAAAGATTCCTGACTTGGATGACTATGAAAAAAGCTTCCAATTTAGATACACAGAATCACAGAATGGTTTGGGTTGGAAGGCACCATCAAGATCATCCGGTTCCAGCCTCTCTGTCATGGGCAGGGACACCTCCCACTAGCGGGGTTCAAAGGTCCTTCCAGTCTGGTCTTGAGAACTTCCAGGGAAGGGGCATCCACAACTTCTCTAGAGCAACCTATTCCAGTGCCTTACCACCCTCACAGTAAAGAGTTTCTTCCAATATCTAGCTTAAATCTCCCCTCTTTCCATTTAAAACTGTTATCCCTCATCCTATTGCTTTACTCCCCAATAAAGAGTCCCTCCCCATCCCTCCTGTAGGCCCCCTTCCGGTACTGGAAGGCTGCTATAAAGTCCCTGTGGAGCATTCTCTTCTCCAGGTGTAACAACCTCAACTCGCTCAGCCTGTCTTCATAGGAGAGGTGCTCCATCCCTCTGATCATCTCTGCGGCCCTCTGCTGGACCCACTCCAACAGGTCCGTGTCCTTCCTGTCCATCTAACTTTGTGATGCCTTTGAACATGTATAAAACAGTCATTAATCCATTTTCCAAAGTAGTTTGCTCAGCCTTCACTGAAACTTAAGGTTAGAAGGAATCATCAAGATTATCCAGTACGTCATCCTAATAAATCTATATTCAGTGAGTCCTACGTCATGGCTAAAACTTTTGATTGCAAAGAAAAAAAAAGGAACAACATTTGTCTATCAATTTTTTTCACCCCTACTGCGAAGGACATACACTTAATTCCTAGCTGATATTTGACTCCGTCTGGGGATTATTTGATTACTTGCTTATATTTTAAGCTGTCAAAGAACTTTCTAGTGACCACTGATGAAAATGTTCCTTGAAAATGTGTAGGATATGGAATACTTTAGCCTCTTGCAAAACTTACCCAAAGAAGCTTGAAGTTTCTTACCTTCTGGACACGAAGTACATAGGTCAGCAGATTTCTCACAGGTACTACATGATGGGTCACAGGACTGCAATATTTTTTTTCCATCTGGGATGAAAGGAAAAAAAGTTATATTTTCTACTGTCTTACAGACTGGTTTTGTTCATTACCCCTCCCTTGAAGAGGGCTGTTTTCTATGGCTTTTGCTAAGCTATTTAAAAAATGTACCTCTGTGAATTTTTGGAATTCACAGAGTTGCAAAACTTGATGATTGGGTTCAACTCCACCCACTTAAATGGTAAATTAAGAGTTGTAATAAAGGAAAATACAAACGTTATCCTGAGATTCAATAGTGCAGTGTTCTGGACAGCTCACAACAAATGAGAACAATAATCTAGCTTAATAATATTAGTTTCAAGTCAGTGCTCCAAAACCAAATCCAGACCTGTGATCATAATTGATTGCAAGCAGAAATTGCTAGAAAGTATGTAAATTTGGAGGACTCAGTTTAGTGAGGTATTTTCATGAAGATTTTTTACTGGCTGGTTGCAGAAAGCCATTGTGCTATAATTAAGGGAGAAAACTCTGAAGAGGAAGGAGAGAGAAATGAGTCTTTGAAAATCTGTTAAAATAGTTCTTCGGGAAGCTATTGCCCGTTATTTCCCTCCTAAGTTGTTTCAAATGAACTTTTTATGCCTGTGGAAAACTAAGACTTCGGTTATGCTTTGTATAGACTTTATTCAATGTAAGCTCTAAAATAAGGAGATTGGAAGATCACACTTAATACAGAAAAAGTCTGCAGTGCATCATGACAGGTCGCACAGTATGCAGCTCTGAATTTTGATCCAAGCAATTATAACAATAGGTAAATGGATGCCTGATGAAAAAGTAATTGTGACCAGCGGACAGGAGACAGTAGTATTTTGATTTTGCTGAAAATAAAAAAAGGAATAAATCAGAAGCTGGTTACAGATTGGGCTAGCATGTCCAGCTCATACTGCCAATTAAGTATGTATGATTTCTCTAAGTCTGTGGGCTGGCTGCCAGTATCCCTTAGCCACATGGAGCATACCACTATACTTGTTTGTTCTGGCTGCGCTGGTATGGTAGTTTAAAATGCTGACATTTTGAATGGAAGTTGTGAAAATGAGTAAAAAGAGGAGAAAGGAGAACAGAATACTCATATAGATGTCTTTCCCACAAAGGAAAGTGGTGAGAGTTTTATTAATCAGAGAAGCACTTGGTAGAAAAATGGGTATGTGCATAACATGGCAAAAGGGCAGAAAAAGGAGGAGTAATAGTAAAAACATTAATAATTATTATTCTTTATAAGTGCACTGCTGAATATGAACCACAGCTATCTCAGTGAAAGAAGTTAGGTCCACGTTCAATGGGGCTAGGAGATGGTTAATAACGCTTGAACACATCCATGTCTGACTCTACCAGCAGCTCAGAACATCTTAAAAACTCACTGTGCTAAAAAAAAAAGTCTCAATATGATGTCCCGGGCTAGAACAAGAACAACTCAGAAGGGTCCAGGGAGACCTGGCTGCTTAACAGTGGGGTACTCATCAAAAATGTGATTAGTTATTCTCAATGAGGACTACCTGTGACTACTACTTGCACACAGTAGTGAAAGCATGTAGTGTTGTAACTTTTGTTAGTAACTGGCATATTATAAAACAGCTCCAGATACAGCAGGAGATTAGGAGAGTTATTAGCTGTCCTTTTGGCTGTGGTGTCTCTGCCCTCCCCTACCAAGGTACCAAGAGTGTTTGCAGGGTCTAGGCTCAGACCATAGAATCCACAGGATAACATACATAACAGAAGAAAGCTCCATACTGCAGGGTGACTATGGGTTGTGACAGTATGGACTGGAGACTGGGTCCGCCCTGTCTGAGGCCAGCAGATGAAATGTTAGACCCTTGTGTATAACTTGCGAGACAGCAAATAGCTTTAGTAGCTGGAAGTGTTGGTGGCCATGCTGAGTCAGAGACCTATCAAGGACTAAGACAGGTGGGACAAGGCCAGTATTTCAATAGGTACCACCTGAAGACCCTTTTCAACTCCAAAGGTACGGAAGCCTTTTGGAGACAGAAAATACCTGAAACTGAATTTTGACATATACGGCCTCAAGTACTGCTAAACAGCTGACAGAAAAACCCTGAGTTTGATGACATGGAAAGGCTGTGTCACCTTTTTGACTTCATATTGACCATAGCTGGAACCTAGTGGATATACTATCAGGTAATTAAATTATTAGTGTGTAAAAATGAAAATCTCTGGAAAAGCTTTTTGGAAAGATAAGAACAACTGAGGAAGGTACAGAGTCCCTGGCCTGTGGAAGGAGAAAATGTGATGTATAAGCATTGGGTGGAAAAGGAGAGATTTACTATTAAGTAATCTCTGAAGCCGCAGGGGTGGGAGGATAGCAGAGGGGTAGGTGTTGGCGAAGGACTGGAGAGACATAAGGAGACATCAGTGTGTGAAGTCAGTTCAATGCTGCCCAAAGCAGCAATGAAATTCCTCATCTGCTAGTATCAACAGGTTAACTGAGGCCTCTGTGCTGAGGCTCTTTCCGATGAAGTTCCTGCTGCTGGGGAGGCAGTCGTCAGGTTTGTTGAACATGTAGGGTGAAAGGAGATTTCTTGAAAAATTCTCATTAGGCTATGTATATTGCACTGTCTATGTACAAATTATATATTCCATACAGATGAATGTTTTTTTAATATAGAGTGTGAAGAGCTAGAGTTACAAAATAATTTAAAAATACTGTTTTTTCTTGTCTGAAAGTTTTGTCCTTCTCGAGGAGAACAAACCTTTTGTTCTGCTTTTCTTAGTGCTTTTAAGTATAGAGATGTGGATATCTTGTAAGGCTTTCTGCAATAGTGGGTCCTGTGAGCTTAGATTCTTTCTGTCTCTTGCTGACATATTTTCTATGGCTTTTTTCCCCACTGAAGACCTATTTTCTTTATTTCAGGTTATAACGTGCTGTTCCAAGAGGATTCTAGTCCATTTAATTGACCTTGAGTGTAGAAGCATTTCTCAAGCCTCTAGACTATACAACACAGAAGCATTCTGAGTTTGATAATCCAAATAATTCTCAAAGTAACTTGCTGGTGGCCATTGTCTACTCTTGTCTAATGAAGAAATTCACTGACAAGATTTTTTTGGAGAGACCACTCCTGTATTTTTCTGACTTTTCATTACTGAATAAATTCCTAAAGAGTATCCTTCCTGATGTCATCTGTAAGAATATAAGGAATATTCTATAAAAGCTGGGCATTTGGTGGTAATAGATTTTCTGTTCTCCTATCCTTAAATATGCAGACCTTCTCTCTTTCTCTGCTCTTGAGAGAAGACCCCACTGGCCTGTAGATCCTAAGATTTTTCCCATTCAGAGATTAGCTATTTGTCACTCTCTGAAAAAGAATATTGAATAATTGATGATATCTTGCACAGCCATGTAGTTTTTAATTAATGTTTTTCACTTTACCTCTAGAACCTCGGCTGAAAAACCCACTAGCTCCTCCTGACGCCTGCCTGCAGTTCCACATCCTCTTACCCTTCATCAGATGCTTTGATAGACCTTCAGAATTTGTCAAGGCAGAATTCTGATTTTCCCACTGAAAATTTCATTGGCCTTTTTCTAAACAAGCAGCAAATAATACAAATTTTCATTTCCCTTTTCAGGAGCTTTGAGACCAGCTACTTTACCCCAGCTTATGGTTTATTTTTTTTAAGTCCCTACTGGGTAGTTTTAAGTGCTGTAATTTAATATCAGTTATGCATGTGAAGAAGCAAGCCAGAAATATTACTGAAGCATGTGTTGCCAGGCAAAAAGGACCTTGATCTTGGCAAGAGAGTTGGTGTAATATAAAAAATAAATAGCAGGAAAGTAAGGTTAAGCAGAGGAGTTGTTAACTACTGCTGAAGAATGTCAAATTAGCTCATTGTTTCTAGAACATTTCAAGCCATACAATTAAAAATAAAGATATTTTTCAGTGAAGTACTCTTTATTTCCATATAATCCTTGCCAGAACATTTGTTTTCTGTAATATTTGCTAGTTGCCACCAGAGGGGAATGTGCACAAGCAATTGGGCTTCTAATAGTTGGCACAGGAAGCAACCTCTAACTTTCCAATCAAATATAAACACTTAAATGCCCCAACTTTAGTACTGACAGAAGAAATCTTACAATTTTTTTTTTTTTTAATATGTTTTTGGCAGGTAAGGTGAGTTTTTCCCCTCATAGAGCTCTTACTGACTGGAAATAGACTTTAATTCACTAAACAAATAGCAAACTCAACACATATTTAGAATAATTTGAAACTTTGAAACATAATTTTCTTGCATAGCATAAGGTTCCCCAAATGGGTGAACATGAAGAAATACATTTATGAAAACCTGTGCAAAGTACTTGCCATAAGATAACCAGAGCTTTCCAAAGATAGCCTTACAAAGCTGAAAAATGGTCATGAAAAATACATTTCCTTGGTCTTTGCACTGATGATAAATGGAAAACTTGGAAATGAATGGTTTTAGCTGTTCAGTTGTATTTTACTTTCCCCTAAAGAATACCATTCTGTACTTGAGGATCCAGCTTTCCTTTAAAATTTCATTTTGTGGCTGTTATGATTGTGGGTGAAACTTGTAAATGTAGGAGCCACAAGTCTAATATGCAGAGTTCTAAACCAACCATATTCTAAAAGTGGGACACTGACTCTGAAAATACACTGTATTCTATTATTATGCTGTTCTGCTCTTCTTTTTTTAAAGGACAAAGGCATAAAACACATGATCATTTCAGACCTACTGAGCTGGTTTTGTCCTTAAGCTTATATACCTTCTTAGTGTGATTTTTCGGTTTTTGGTTGGGTTTTTTGTTTTTGTTTTGGTGTTTTTTTTTTTTAGTTTTGTTTGTTTTGTTTTGTTTTTTAAATAATATTGTTCATTTTATTTTTTTTTCCCCAAAGAAAAATGCTTTCTATTTAAACTTCATTCAGGCCAAAATCTGACTCGATGTCATATTCATTCTTTTGTTTTTGTCAGAATGAGTAACAACTTTGACATACACCCAGCTACATTTCTCTTATTTCTTTCTAGAAACTGAGAAGCTGAATCACACAATGCCATTTCTTGAGGTAAGTTTTACGACAGCTCTGAAGTCACCATAGTGCTCTTGCTCACTCAGTCTGTTTAAAGGATTATCAAACTGAGAGGGAAAAGAAATACTGCAAAAAATTTTTTTTCTATTTTTTTTTGTCTCATCTGGGCTTGTGCAACGTGAGTGGCAGAGTTTCTTGAAACCTAATATTGTTAGACTTTAACTGTGACCCCAAACTGAACTAAGGAAAATAATTAGTGAGATTTTAGCTCCATTCAACACAGTGCCCCCACATTTCCTTTCTTGTTGGTTAAGTGATCTTACTTTGAACTCCCAGATTGTTTTCAATATGATTTTAGAGAAAGACTAGATGAGTCGTCAAAAATATTCAGGGCAAAAAATGTAAGTCCATATGGAAAAGAGTGTGGTCCTCTTCACATGCTCACTACTGGTTCTGGAAAACATGAAGTGTTTTAAAGAAACTCAACACACAATCCTCCACAAACCTGAGGACATATGAGCAGAGATATGGTCATGTTTAAAGAGACACACTTTTAAATACAATAGCATTTGAAGTACCTTATGGTACCTCTTTAATTTAATTTAAACTCACAACTGCATTATAAAACTTCTTACTGGTATACTACTACTATATACTATACTAGTATATAGTCTTTGTACTGTCCATCTTGCTCTCTCTACCTGCTCCTTATGGGCAATGGATCTTTATGCCAGGTAATGCAAGCAATGAGTGCTCAGACTGAAAAAAGGTGGTTTATTTTCTTCATTTTAAATCTTATTTATTCATGCTCTTCTATGAATAAAAGGGGGACTTAAAAACTTGTGGTTTTAAGATGCTATCAAAGAAGCTCCCTGTGTACATTTGCTAATATCCTAACCTCTAGATGTTGTCTTTTAAAAGGAGAGTATTTTTACAGTATATTTTATTGTCAGATCATGACACAATTGCTGCAGTGAGGGATGCAGAAGGAAATGAAGTGCCATGGCTGTTTGTAACTGCAAATATATTCCTCTTAGAAGGTGACCTATCTAACTTTTACACTTTATAGTGAGATGTGATTTGAATGTGATCCAGTTGAGATACTACTTAGATTTTTTAAGATTTCATTCTGCACATGCCACTGGCCTTGCAAAACTGATAGAGTCATGAATAAAAACAAAAATCCAGATTATGTATCTCCATGAGGTAATTATAATTACACAGACATGGTAAAACATAATGAAAACAATACACACATGTAATAAAATACTAGACCTATCCCACTTTGAAGACTTATGTGAACTGTAAATTTAGGAAGACTAAATGAGCACTGAGAAGTAAATCAGAATCCTCAATAACCATTAATTCCCAATCTAGTTATATTGTAACAGCCATAGTATTACTCTATAAACAAATAGCTAGAATATGAAATTGGCATGCCTAAGAACATATGGGATAATTAATAATTTTTGCTTGCCTGTAGCAGCCTGAAATTTCACGTATGGATGAAAGGACCTTAAGAAGGTCTCCTAACTGTTCCCTTGTTGCTCTAGTTCTGCTCTCTAAATTTCCTAAGATTTTCACATTTGGAGGACTGTGACCCGTTCTCCTGTTGCTGATTTCTCTGCTTCTCTACTTTTCTGCCCACTCCATTCCTTCTTTTTTTTTTCTTTTCCCATATTCTGACACCTTTTAATGTGTATATGCACAGCTGCATTAAGGTCCTTTTAAATAATCTTTTTAAAGCCGATATTGTTGTTTTCTCTCAAAAAAGTTTTCTGAATTTTTCTCAACACTTTTTTTTCTTTTACACTATGTTTAGGAAAAATAAAATATGCAAGATGGATGCAGTTGGTCAATGGTTGCTTGCAGGAGGTTGCTTTTATTTTTGGGGGTGGTATGTAATAGTAAACAGAGCCAGCTGCTATTAACTGTAGAATTTACTACAGTATATATTATCTGCATGTAAAGAAGCACATATTCCATTTTGAGTTTGCATCAGAAACAGACCTCATTCCACATTGATTGTTTTCCTTTGGAACTTTTCAGAAGAATGTGGTAGACTAAACTGTGTAACTGGGGAATCAATGGGTTTTTAGGGTGCAGTATTTACAGTGAACAACAGGCAAAATAAAGACCTGACCATAACTTGCAAGATGTCTAATCCAGTTGAAAGGGTGTGTATGTTGACTTGGTGAATCAAGCTTACACTAGTGTGTCTCCTGGCTTCCAAAGCCATTTCATCATCTGGTACACGAGATAAAATACAGATGTTTCACACTAGAAACGCAGAGCTTGATCGCCCTATTTTTTTAGTTGTTGTTGTTTTTTTTTTCTTCCCCTTTTTAAAAGCCTGGATAACAGACATGGTCTGTTTCATATTTCAGACCTGGATATGACTTATCAATGATTCCTGATATGACTTGAACTGTTTGCCCAGCAGAGTATACCCTCAAAGTAAATATAATTTTACAAAGCTGTTTTTTTTATATAATGTTTTGGTTGTCGGAGAGTGCGCTCACAAAAATTCATGACTGATCTGTCATTTATCCTTGCATAAGAAATAGAAGTGAAAGTTTACACATGGTGAAAAAAAAAAAAAAAGGCGTATTCCACATTTTCAAAGGTTTTAATGCTCACCTAGATGGACCAGTCTCTCAAATTGCAAAGGAAGTCAGACTGTGTGTTGGTTTCTCCATGGCAGGCTCTGATGTGCTGCCCTTATATTTATGTTAGCCTTGGAACCAAACAAAACAAGGGTCTTTGTTTCCCAAAACTCACTTTGTCCCATATGGTACATCAGCACAGTCACTAAAACCACAATGGAACCCACTGAATCCATGTAGCTGGAAGAGCCAAAAAGAAATGGCTTCTTTATTTGTAAATACAGTTCAAGATCTAATACCTCAACTCTCTGTTAGTAACATTTCTAAAGAAAAAGACTAAATTGAAGACTAATGTAGTAAAAGCTGATGTAAACTACTGGATTTGGAAATTTTGGCTTTATTCCTTATTGTGTTATCTTCATGCATTGTCTGGGGCAGGGCATGTGCTGAAGATGAGCTTGATGCGATCTCATCTTCATTCCCATGATATGGGTGAGGTTGTTTATTTCATACTTGGCCCCCCCACCCAGCTCAGTCCCCCAGAGTGAGAGAACTAATAATTGTCTGGCCTATAGTCTTTAGATTCTTTCACTCAGACAGAGGCAGCTCTGCCACGTCGCTGCACCACTGTAATTACGTTGAGGACACTGAGCACCCAGCAGAAGAAAAGTGTATTGATAAACAGGCAGAAAAGATAAGAGGTAAAATACAAATCCAGCCACAGTCTTGCCCAGACTGAGCTGATGAACAGACATGAAAGTATTCTAAATATCCTCCGAAGAATGGACAAGTTTCTTGAACCATGCCCATGCTGCATGACAGGCTACCCTTAAACAACGGATGATATACAAGATCTTTAGATTTTGCTAAGTAGAAATAGCCCTGGAGAAAATCAAAGTAGCTGTAAAATAAGCTAAAGAACAAAAAAAGCAAACTGGGATAAAATATTTTGAGATGTACACAGAGGAAGCAGAAAAAATCTTGGGAAGATGCCATGACTTCACACTCACATATGATACAAAAAATATTTAGTCTGTCCCCTTGATCTTCTCTAAATTAAATCATGGAAAAGAGGAGTCCCTACAGAAATGTTTAAGAAGATCCAAGAGGAATTATTGTCCCAGGCCCAGGGAGTTTTTCTCTACAGGTATGCCAGACAGAATCCTCATTGACAGCAACGCAAGTTTTCATTTTGTCCATTCCTGTACCAGTCCTACGTCATTGTTGAACAAAAAAATGAGAGACAGTGGCTGCCTCTGCTAAATTTTCACAAGAAAATATGAAGTAAATAATTAGATTATGTAGGGATTTATTTATTTTTTAATTTATTTATTTTTTAAATTATCCACGTATTTTGAAATGTTGTCAGGGTGTGAAACGTTCTGCGGTCTCTAACTAGGAATTAACCTATTGGTGTAAAGTACTGCTAGAGTTAAATGTGGTTTGGTCCTGCATGAATCCTTTATTTTTTGTTAAGGATCTTCAATATGGAACAAGAATTTCAAATATAGATGGCACAGTTGGAAACCCGGACTCAGCTCATATCTGCCTGTTGAATACATCATCAAAAGAAATGCTTGAAAGAGTGATATTCTAGCCAAAAAGCCCCACAAACATTTAGATTTTGTTGTTGATAAGCAAATGAAAATTACTGTTATAAGAACCAGACGATCCTAGAGTGTCTGAGTGAGAAACCTCACAAACAGTTGATAAATGTAGTTATTCAGAGTGTAACTTAACGAAGGCAGTGACAACTTCATTAGTATTTTGACTTGAAGGTTACTACTATTTGGAAGCCAGTCCTAGTGAAAAAAGACTCAAGATATCACCAAGCTCAACATTACTTTCTCAGAAGTTACATGGCACAGCTGCTGCCACACTACAGGAATCCCAGCAAGTTCACCCAAGAGAAGGTGAAGAGTCTCCAGCCAGGTTCCCTGGTTCCCAGGTTCCCTGGGTCCCCATCACCGATAGTCAGACCAAACCACAGATTCCATGGCACTGAGATAGAGTGAAATTGAAAAAAAGTACTTACTCGTATGAATTAAACACAAGGAAATGCATGGAGGACACCAACTTTCTATTAATATTTTTCCTTTTTAGGTGTCTCTGATCTTATTCTGAAGTCAAGAAATGTTATTCCTTTTGTTTCAACATTTCTCCATAGATAGGCAATGACTAGAAGTAGTCAATATTTTTTTTCTGAAAATATTTGTTGGTATATTTTAATTTTTAATGCATAGTCATATAGATCCAAGCATAGTAATTCTTTGATGTGTTTGAGATAAATAAAGACATAGGAATCAGAAGAAAATTTGTATTTGGTAGAAAATAAAGATGGAAGGACTCTTCAGTTACCTTGTCTCTTGCTCTACTCAGTAAATATCCCTATCAGTTGCTTTTCATGTGTTCTTAAAGACTGCTAGTGATGGAAATCCCAAAACCTCCTCAAACATTCTACTATTACTCCACAATTCCGTTTGAAACTCCCCTTTTCTTCTGCTGTCAAGTCTAAAACTCCTCTTCCACATTTTAAGTCCTGTGTAGCACACTTACAGAGACTCAATCTATTTCATTCATCTTTGTGATTGTGTTCCCCTTAGCTTTCTCATTTAGTTCCAAGTGCCCCGTTTGTCTCAACCTTCCATTGCAAATAATCTTCCCCTAGATTTCTGGCAATCCTATTTCCTCTCTAATAGGTCCACCTCTTTCTTCAGACACTGTGCCTAAAACTGAATATGTTATTCCCGCTGATGCTTTACAACTATAAAGAGAGTGAAAGGATTTCATGTTGCTGACTTTTCTCTTTGTTTAGAGTGATCAGCAGAGCAGCTATTGAAACTAGTGGAAATTTTACCCTTTGTCAGAGGGTATGGTGTTCATATAAGTAAAAATTGCCACTTGGAATCCTATCAAGATTCCATGTGCTGCAAAGGCTTAACTGAAAAAGGATGAATACTCATAGCAATTAAATTTTAATTTGTGTGTGGGGTGATAAACTCACCATTAGCACCACCTCATTTGGTAACATAACCTGTTCAGTTGTACTTTATATAAATGACATAATGGGAATGACAAATATTTTACTATGCACTTTTCATTTAAGACTTTCTTAACAAGAAACTTGTGATGGTACAGGGATGCATTTGAAGATGCTTGTGAAGAAAAATAATAAAAATAATTAGTACAGGTCATTCCTTTCAATGGCTTTCAGTTTTAAAAACATTTTCCTTGCAATTCCTTTTTTTTTTTTTAAACATATGATTGTTTTTCCCATGGTATGAATGAGGGAACAAAGAAAGCACTGACTAATTTGTACAGGTTGTGGAAATGGCCAAGGTAGGAAAAGAAATACAGAATGTAGTTTTACCTCCTGTGTTTGAACAGTGCTACAGTGTAGGACAACGCCTATACCATGGGGAACGGAGAAGAGCGAGCTTGCTTTTGAACACACAGTGTACACATACACATTTTATTCCTTTCCATTTACTACAACTTACATTCACCTCTGTTTAGGGAATCAATAGCCACAAAGCTGGTCTAAAACATAGGCTATAAGGCTCCTGATACTTCAGATAAGGCACTCCCAGTACCTTAATCTGTTATCTGTTATCTCTATTTTATCTTTTTTAGCTTATTATTTTTTTATTTTATAATCTTTTATCTATCCAGGTGAAACAACTCCCATATAGGAAACACCTACATTGTATTAAAACATTAGGCTATTTGTGGGAAGATGAAGTTCACTCTGTGAAACCAATGTTTTTGGTCAATATATTTTAAAAATCACAGTGAGTGTGACAAAATTGCAGTTTCACTCAAGGTTCAGGATCTTGATATCCTCTTTCTACAACTTCTAGCAGTCTTCAGAGAATTAGAAAAGATTCAGGGATCTGTTGCAACTTACCATTCCAGAACTTCCCATCGGGTGGAAAATTTTTTGGATTCAGGCACCGCCCATGAGATAGTTGGAAACTGTTTCTGCACCCGGTACAGTTCTCATAGCTGTATCCAACACATGTTGCACAGCTCCTGTGGCAAGGTTCGCATTCTCTAGAGGTGTAATCAGGGAAGAAACCATCCCCACACTCTCTCACACATGTGCTACCTGCAACAGAAACAGAGCCTGGCATCACGGTGTCTACTGATCCCTGTTCATCCCGACAAGGAGATACCCCACCTACAGCATATCTTTGCCTCCAGCAAGAAACGACTGAAAAAAAGTCCATCATGTAAGAATACATGAAGCTTTTTGTACTTATCTAAACTCATATTTTCTTAGCATGAAACTTAAATTCATCTCAGTTGTTTGGACAAACTGCACAAACTTCAAACCATTCAACACTTAAAAATTTTGCGCTTGAGTCCCAATTTTTATACTGCTCCAATATAAAATCTAAGTCCAGAATTCCCTAAGATTGTTAGATCTATGCAAATTCTGAGGACTGAATGGATCTTTAGTTTCTGGTGAACGAAAAGCTAAAATTACGTAAATGTGATGCAATTTAAGAATTGGCATACTGCAGCAAAGCCCCTAGAAACTGGTATGCTAAAAGGTTCTTGAGCTTCCAATTTCAGTTAAAAAAATGTAGACCAGCAGATCACCTCATGTTGTGATCACAGAGTTTTCCATGAGTGTGATGCTTTCGTGCTCTGCTAATGGCCCCTTCAGCAGGCAATGCACCAGATTTCCTGTGATTCATATTTGGCACCATATCTGAAAAACACCTACCTGATTTATGGCTTTGAAACATAGCTAAGAGATTCCTTATCTTGTTTGAATCTGTTGTGGAATTTAGTGATTTTAACTGAGCTAATTTCAGAGTGTTTAAGTCTTGTTATTTAGTGCGTATCTGAAAGTCAAACTAGACTTGCAAATAGTAAGGAAACGTTTCCATGTCTTTCTGTGAATTAAAACCCTCTCCTTTACCAAATCTGAATCAAATACAGTATTTTTTACGCTTGCCCAAAAGAGTGGAAATGCCTTAAAAACAAAACTAGAAAAAAAAAAACACAAACTGGGAATTTGTATATGGAGCTTTAGAACCAATTGGCACTAATAGCTAACATAATCACCTTATGTTAATCCTAAGGACCTGATTCTGCAAAGTGCTAACTCCCCCTCAGCCTATCTGCCATAGAAAAGATTTATGAATTTGAGAAGTTAGATCCAGATTCTTTCTCTAAAAAAAAAATTCTAAAATACTTCCCTTTATCTGCCATACTTGGTACTTTGCTTACCTGAGAGATAAAAGCCTTCCTTACATGAGTCACACTTCTCCTTGTCACAGCTATCACAGTTACTAGGACACTCTCTACACTGCAGAGAACTTTCATCTCTGTAGGTATTTTCTGGGCAGTACTTATAGCAGCGCTGCTTATACCTGTAAGATAAAGTAGAACATCATTGGCAAGTTTCTTTTGAGATGAGTGTGTTTTATGTATATTGCTAGGTATGGTAACGATAAAGCTCTATTCTTATCCCAGTGAATAGAAATTATTCCTCTAATGATGGATTCAAAGTGTATTTGTGGTTCTGTTACTTATTCAACCGGAAAATATTAAAAAGTCATGTTTTCTAATCTCAGGGTTCTTAAGTATAAATAATTTTATTTTCTTTTGTAAACATGGGCAAAAAATGAATTCGTACTTAATTAGAAATGACTATATTGTGGTTGTAAAGAGCTGATCACTTGTCAAAATATATAGCTGGACTGAATAGCTTTTTTATCAACACTTTCTTTTGTCATAGTAATTTTTACAGAGATCCCTTAACTGTTCCTTTGAAAAGCAGTAGAGTTCTTCTTTTCTGTCAATTTCAGTTAAACTTTCAATTAATCTCTGTGTTTTTGTTCCATTGATTAACTTCCTTACACTTTTAGGCATGCCTGTTGAACTGCAAATGCCAGAACTGGACACAATAATACTAAGCGCATACTAATTCCAAATCCAGAGGCACTGTTCAAATTTTAGACCCTTTCTGTTCCATACTCCTTTCTTCGTATACACAAAGATCGTATCAGTCCATAAGGTTTAAAAGGTTTTGATGATGATTCATTAGCTAGTTTTTCACCATTTCCCAAGCCTTTCTCTAAAGTTACTGTTCTCAGGTAAGCAATACTTAAAAGGAATGGGATAACATACAGATCAGTATAATGAAGCACACATTTTTTCTTAGAAAAACGTGAAAGCATGAAGTGCTATACAGCTATACTTACATATAATAGTTCTGAATGCACTTTATACAGATTTGTTGATCATCTGAAATTAAAAACATGAAATTATGTAAACACTATTCAAAGTTAATACCAGAATGCTAAAAAGAATTGTTGCTACATCATTTTTATGTTAGTATTTCTTGCGTTAAAATTACTGCAGCCATAACTAGGACATTATTACCTCTGAATATCTGCATTTTTTGGAGAGGAACTTTTCCACGGTCAGGTTCTGGCCTGTATTTTTGCAGTGGCATGTGACTTTTGAGTCCTCAGCATAAGATACATAAAAGGTGCTGAGTGCTTAAGGAAGTGCTGTTCTGAAGAGCATAACCTTCCCAGGAGCTCAGGTCAGGTAAAATGAACTCTTAAAAGGAAACTCAACACATGACAAAGGGGAGAGTGGGGAGGAAGTGGGGTACAACTTTTGGGTAAACTTTTTCATCAGAAAATTAAATTTTGCATTGAAAAAATTTGTTGAATGAACAAAAGAACTGTTATACAACTTCTTAAAACTATTACAATGATTGATATGACTTGAGGCTCACACAAAGTGAAGAGTATTTTCTATAACCTTCTATTATCTTCTCTTAGTTTTCTAGTATTTTTTATCTTACACAAGTATCCAAAGGGAGCAAAGTGGAAGGAAACAGAGCAACCCGAGTGAATGAATTAATAAACTGTTCTACTATGAAATGCTTATAAATTACTTTTGATATTAATAATAGTCATAAAGTAAAATTTTCATGGAGTCTGTTTGAACTGTGTCTATAATAAATCACACTTTACACATGCAAACTTATTAGGCAACATGCATTTGGTTTTGCAAGTAGTTCTAGCAATTTATTTATGAGGTGTAAAGTTTTACTCAGAAATGTTGTAGATCTGTGAAAGTGTTCTCTTTACTGTTAAGAGCACAAACAGAAGCAGCAATCACCTGATCTAGTGTTCCTTGCATTAGCTTTTATGTTAAGACAGAAGATACTCTTAAAATATGAAAACATTTTTCATGAAGTATTCCTTTACTTCTAGGTAAAAGACACTTGGTCTCTCCAGGGCTTCTTTCTGAATGATTTCTGGAATACTGTTACTGTTTCTGCATAAAGACACTTCCCAAGATATTTTTCCCCCCAATTCATTTGTGTGTCTTTTTTTCCTTCCAGTGTTTATAGAACATTGTCAGGAGCTAGGCTAATATGATGATAAATAAGTGTATTTACACCTTTTGAAAATTGTTACGGTATTGACACATACAGTCCTTGTGTTTCGTTGAGGGAATGAATAGAGTACGTATCAAAGAGACATTGCTAAAATTACTGGGGTGGCTTGCAGTTTAGTAACTAACTCTCGATGCACATTCTGAGTTTTATGAAGAAAAGACTCTTTCCTCTCTTGCCTGTGGGAGGTTTTGATGACATTTTTCTTTCGTAACTGTCTATTTAGTTTTGTCTGTATGGCTAACTATCTATATAGCTCAATTTGAGACAGATCTCCACAGTATACCCAAATAAAGATGCAATGACTGGTTGCCCCCTGGAGAGAGGTTAGAAAAATTAAATAAGTAACCATAAAGTAAAGACCACATATTTTGAATTGGTTTAGTATCCAAGAGAAAGTATCTAGGAATAAATGGGTAAAAACAGTTGTTTAGATTGTGGGTTGGGATATATATTATGGAGAGAGAAAAAAAATGTATCACAAATAGCACTTGCATTCTGCTTCTTACACAAAGTTTAGTCAGAGCTGGTAATAGTAAATACCTTATTAGACAGTCACAAATTTCATAGGAATAGCTGATGTGCTGTGTTTCACTTGGGAACGGACTAATTCTTTCTTCAAACCTAATATTTTGGAACCAAGGGGAGAATTCCTTGACAATTTTGAAAAACAAAAAACATGCAGTCATTGGGCTAGTGTCCTGAATGACTCTAAGTTCACTTGCCAGTTTGTCTGCTGTATTACGTTATTTGTCAACCCTTACTGAACAATTGTTCTTTCTCTTAAAGACATATTCACTGAATAGAAGCTCTACCCTCTTCTCTACTGCAAAAACTGCTACTACAAAATTGCAGAAACTACTACTACATAGTTTCTGAATTTAAACTGTTGAGGAATAATAAATGTGGTTTGGAAAGGATTGCAAAGAGGGCAACTGTTTGTTAGCAGGGAGAGAGAAAACAAAATAAACAACTATACCTGTAACAGCCAATTTGATGTTTAACACACACTGTGTTTCCGAAATCTTGGAAATGAATTTTAAGAATGAACTAAGTCTAGGGAATTTTACAGATATATGTGTGCAGTTCTTCAGCAGCAACTCCTTTAAAATCTGTCACAATTGGTTCTTGGACTAGTACTAACGAACATCCTGTATTCACTGAGACCTTCAGTTGCCCATAAAATAACAAGTTCTCTGTGGTGCAAAGCGGGTTGGTTAGTATGTCAAGGTCCAAAAGACTTCTTGTCATGAGAGCTGCTAATGCTAATCTGTATTTTACAGTTTGCATTTGCATTGGTTTCCACTGTGTTGAGCCTATGTTACTCTTCTGAACAGAGAAATGAAAGTGATCTTAATAGTGTAGAAAACAAGCAATTTTAAAATATAAGGTCTCAGACACAGATAAGTCCTCTGTGACTTTCTGGTTCTATTGCCGTTTTCTTTGATAAGTAAAGACCATCTAGAGTTCATAGAAAAATTACTTGGATTACTTGGTTTCTTTCTTTGTCTGTAGTAAACTGCTATTCCTGTTCCTT
>VXBW01000784.1:45837-83751 GCA_013400375.1 Thinocorus orbignyianus | reverse complement strand
AAACTTGCTGAGGGTGCACTCAGTCCCATTATCCATGTCTCTGACATAGATGTTGAACATCACTGGTCCCAGTACTGATCCCTGAGGAATGCCGCTTGTCACTAGGTTCCACATTGACATTGAGCTGTTAACAGGAACACTTTGAGTGAGACCATCCAGGCAGTTCCTGATCTACTAAGCTGTCCATCCATCAAATCCATGCCTTTCCAGTTTAGAGACCAGGATGTCACGTGGGACGGTATCAAACGCTTTGCATAAATCCAGGTAAAGGATGCCTGTTACTCTCCCCTTGTGTACCAGTGCTACAGCACCATCGTAGAAGGCCAACAAATTTGTCAGGCATGACTTGCCCTTGGTGAAGCCATATTGGCTGTTAAAAATCACCTCCTTATTTTCAATGTGTCTTAGCAGTGAAGACAGGAGGATCTGTTCCATGATCTCAGCAGGCACAGAGGTGAGACTGACTGGCCTATAGTTCCCCAGGTCTCCCTTTTTCCCCTTTTTGAAAAAGAGAGTTGTGTTTCTCCTTTTCCAGTCAACAGGAACTTCACCAGACTGCCATAACTTTTTAAACATAATGGAAAGCAACTTAGCAATTTCATCTGCCAGCTCCCTCAGGACCTGTGGATGGATTTCATCAGGTCCCATGGACTTAAGTATCTTCAGGTTCCTAAGATGGCCTCTAATCTGGTCTTCTCCTAGATTGGGCAGCTCTGCATTCTCATAGCTCCTGTTTTTGCCTTCCGCAACTTGGGTGGTGTAGTTGGAGCCCTTGCCAATGAAGATTGAGGAGAAAAAGTCATTCAGTACTTCAGCATTCTCCATATAATTCAAAGGCTGTACTAGCCTCATTAGTTTTCTGGTGACATCCCTGATCTGGGCCCCAGGGAGGTAGCAAAATTCCCTGAAAAGAGGGTCCAGTCTGCAGATGGTTTAGATTATATTTGTTTTAATATATTTGTTCTTCAGTAATTCCAGCAGAATGATTCAGCAGCTAACATGTCTTTACTGTTTTGAATCATGAAGCTCCTGAACTGCAAGCTGTTGAAGGAGTAAAAATACATACTTTGTTTGTCTTTGTAATTTTAGGAGTACATTCATTGTTTGGTCAACAGCTACTGAGCTAGATGAACTTTTGGTCTGATACAGTATTTTCCTTCTGTGCTCCTATTTCTACAGGGAGCTCTAAACTAAAACCTGTAGTATTCTGTGTTTGCAGAACTCGTGGTTCGTTCTCCTATCTTGATTTTTTCCAGTGACTTGCCCCAAGTCTGGATTTTACTGAGGAAGTAATTTTCTGTCTCAGAGAAATAAAAATTTCAAAACCAGAATTTTTTCTTTAATATGCATATCTTACATCTTCAGTGTGCAGCAAAATTTTTTTTTTACCTATACCCTAGGAAAAACACCACGTTCTAATGTAATGTTCTGTCTACACTGATATGTTAGTACTAAAAATCAGAAAAGAACAGTCCCAAATCTTGCTGGGCATTCATTTTGCACAGATTGCATATTCTCATTCCAGAAGCCTGTGGAAACTAGTCCTATTATCTGCAAATCTAAAACCCATCCTGCAGGATTAACCTCTTGAGGAAGATTTACTCTGAGATAAAAAAGGATCCTTATCATAATTTTCTCTGGTATTTTGAAAGCCAAGCTCTATTCATCATCAGGGAAGGTTTGAAGAAATGAAGTTTTCCTTTGTGTTTCTTAGGTTGCTATAGGGACCAGATCACTTTTTATTCATTAATCAAGAGCACAACTGGCAGAATCGCAGTCTGTACCTGAGCTTTATAATGCTCACAGTGCTGCCCTTTTAACTATCTCACATGTTCCTTAAATCTTCCCCAAATACCTTTTCTCTCATTCTCACTTCCTTATAGGCTGTATTTCCCCTCCATTTCCCTCCACATAATGGATCTCATGAAGCACTTGGATTATTGAGTCCCACTTTCTGCCTTCATAGCTGTATATTTGTACATAGACTTTGTAACCCAGACCAAACTAAACACTGAGGTTCTGGATAACCTTTGAGAGTTGCTCTACCTTGCTAAAGCAGAGTCACACTTGGACCTAAGTGTCTATCTTGTAGGTGTTAATTCTTAGGGACACGGCTCCCTGGGGTTTCTCGGTGTTTTTCTCTTTTGTAAGGTACCTTTGAAAGAGGCACTGCACCCTCATTGAGGATCACTTTATTCTGAGTGTCAGCCTTTGAAAATAATCCTGGTGGATAGGTTGGAAGAGGCATATTGTGCTGCTCTCTGCAGAAACCTGGATGGGTCAAAAAGTGGTGTGTGGTATTTTACTACATGGAGATGAGGTAATCTCTGGGAAGCTGTAAGAAACATTCATATCATAACATGTCATACTTTTGCAAGTTAGGTAAGGTGAGTGGAAGTGAATCAGCAAATAAGTGAGTAAAAATTGGGTCAAGAATGCATGGTTCCATGGAAGACACTAGTAGGAAGACAAACAAATGGGGACAATGCCTGACTCACAATCCCTTCTAAGAGGAAGACCTATCCTTCTGTTGACTCCTGTGAATTTATCAATAACCCATCTGAGTCATATGTGTTGTAATTATTTAGCTCCTCGATGAACCAGGTTCTCTCAGCTGCCATTATTGATTAATGATGTGGCAATTTCTGTTGTGAGGTACACATATGAAAGACTGTAGATAGTGCATATTAGAGAAGTTTATCACTTAACACCTTCTTGAGTACTCATATTTTATGTCTACTCATGCAGGTGCAAAAGGGTAAATGCAAATTATATTATTAGAAAGGGAGCAAGAGCTGGAAGTGTCCACATTTTGTATTTGAGACATATCAGATATGAATACTTATGATTGTTATGTTCTTGTGTTGTAGTCAATCTGAAATTCTCTTAGAATAATCACTTCAAGTGGCTCAAATTCTGCAGTATTAAGTTAGTGTTCTTGTCCTGAGTGTTGGCTTAAAGCCAACTGCATTCTAAAAGCTAAGTTTGAGTCTGAATAAAGTCTCTGAAACTCGTAACAGCCTTAACATTCTGGGAAAACTATCTGTGATATTCTGCAGTGATCTAAATTTGTGAGTAAGTGGACTTGGATTGAGAGGCAGTTAATGCAACGTCACAAAAAAAATCCTCCTCCTTAATTGCATTACTTCAGCAGAACTTTCTCTTTCAAAACTTGTCTTTGCAGAGAAAACTGGATCTAATTTTGTAGACTTCATTGAGTTTTCTGGTTTCGACCAGAAGAGAAGTCATTAAAATTTAATCACAGTCTGATGGCCAGAGGTGATGAAAACCTGCAACTCCCATGGATCTGTCTGCATCAGAGGGAGCAATAGCTCGTTGGCACTCAACAAAGTAGGCCCAGAGTGTCTGGGTTATCAGACCTGAGATACCAAAGTCATAAAAATTATCTTGGAAGCGTGGACTCGAAATTTATTCAACATACCTTCTTACACACTTTGTTTGTCCAATTTTGTGTTTGTGTTTGCTTTCATAGCAGTAGGAATATATTTGAAGCTTGTAAAAATTTTAGGATTAATCATGTGTATTGAAGTCAACCTTAAGACTTGGCTTGTCTCACTTCAGTTTTCAACACCTGTGGAAGAATCTGCCTTGCAGATCCCATGAGATACTGTGCACTTCAGCATGTCAGTTGGGTTAGTATGGCAGCATGCAGAGTCAGATGCATTCAAGAGAGAAGAAGGTAGGGAGGTGAACCCTGCTGAGCATAGCCATTGTTTTGACACTGTGTACATAAAGCCATAGACCCTTCTGGGATTAGTGCTGTCTAAGAGCATTTCCTTGTTACATATTACAGGACTCAACAGATTCTGTCTGAAGACAAAATCGTATCTGTGAGCACTAAAGATTCTTTATCTCCTTAAAATAGGAGCAGTCTCTGAATTTATCAAGTGAATCAGAGAGTATCACCTGAATTTAAAAGAAAGCATCATCTGTATTTAAACTCCAGAGTTATCAGTCCTTGATTAAGTCTCTTTGACAGTCTGTATTTTTGCTTTTAGACCTTCACTCTAGATACAGTAAAGATATATTGCCACACTGAAGCCCTCCCTAAAACAAAACTTGGTCCAAACTTGGAGAAAAACTGACAGATTTTACTTCATTCGCTGAGGACCCTAGAAAATATTACGAACAATGGCAATCTTCCACTTCAGTAGCCTTATACTTAGTGAACACTAACTTTCAGTGTTACTTACTGTGTGGATTTGAAATTCTTTGAAATGTCTGACATGGGATGAAAAGTACAAACCAATGTAAAATCATGGTGTCTGTGTCTTAATTCAGCTGTAGGGTCACTACTGATCAAGAAAAGAGATTTCCCACTTAATCTACATCCATTACTTGCTGTGTTTTGTTGGCATCTGGCATCATGACAGAAGAGAGTAAATCTTACTCATCTTCTTACCTGCACAAAACAGGACAAGAATCCCCAAGACTGCAAGTGGCAATTTAATCTAGTCTTTGGTGCCCTGTGAAAAATATTTTGGCCCAAAATGACTTGTCCTTCAGGGCAGCAGGAAAACAGGCAGTTCAGTTATCTTAAATAGCATATAAAAACTAAACTTGTGCCTAAAGAAAGAAAAATATATCAATTGCGCTTTTTAATTTGTAGACAGTAAGAGAATTGTTTGCATTACGTTGCTCATAGTTTACAATATAGTGTTACTGAGTTGACAATGTAATGTCACTGTGGTCTGATACCCTTTTTAGAATTCATACAGCTTCTATAAGCTCGTGTCCCTGTACTAGTATAAACCAAAGGAGCTAATTATTTTTATCTCTTACAGTTTATATTGAAATACCTCAAAGCACTTCTGAAAGAGCAGGTGCCTGACGATTCTTTTTTTGGTGAGGGAATGGTCTTGAGTCTTTTGCAGATCCATAAGTATACATGAAATGTATTTGCATTTGTATATGAATAACTACTTTTTGGTATGTGAGCGACACAATGTTGTTTCCAATTATTGTGATTACTACATTTTTCTTCCTCCTCCATTACTGGCTTTTTTGTTTGTTTGGGTTTTTTTTTTTTGTTTGTTTGTTTGTTTGTCTTTTTTAAATAATGCATTGTTTGTAGCATTGGAATGTTTTTCCTACTCCTGCTCTACAGTTCTTTCTCAGATTAAATTCCTCAGTAGTGTTGAAAGAAAGATAAGACAAAAAGAGATGAGTCTGTAGGAAGACCATAAAAATGTGAAACTAAATGTATCACATTTCATATTTTCTCACCTTGAAATTTTACTATTTTAAGTTATTTTTATGGCACTGTAATTTCTTTGCAGCATTCAAAATAATCTGTTCCTGTTTTCCAAGAGGCACGCAGTTTAGCTGTTTGGGTTTTTTTGTCGAAGTCTCTAAATGTATCAATTTTCTGATAACATGAGAAACCTATTACTGTGCTCATCTTATCTATGAATTAAGTTATTGATATGCCAGAAAACTCACTGAATATTAAGAATATAAACACAGCAAACAGTATCTCTACGTAATTCATTTTAAGTTTAATGTTTACAGGTCATGCTTTATTTCAGGGACACATGCTAATTTGCAAAAGCTGCTTGGCTCTTGCTTTAACCCCGGTGATGTTCCAAATAGAACTAACATTAAACCAAACTATTTGGTTCTCAATAATATATGCATCATAACAACCAAATAGTTTTCTTAATAGTATGGCCCCTACCAAACTCCGGCATCTTAACACTTCTGAATTTACTCAGCTGTGAAAGTTAATTCAATTTTTGTTTCACCTGCATTCATTCTGTTATCTTTGAAGCTTTTGAAAACATTATTTTCAAATGAGAATTTCAAATGCAAGAACCTGAGAGTAAATACGTACTGACTATTATGGATGTTTAATATTCAGGATATGAGAGAACTTCTGAGTACAAAGGTAAATGATTATTGTCCCTTTTTCTGTATACCAGCTCCACATGAACACTCTTGCAACTTCCTTATGCAGACTTATTAAGCTCATATAAAAGAAAATCGCCCCTGAGTTACTTGCAATGACTCTTTTTAAGAGAAGTTGCTATTCGTAGTGCATTTTGCCCTGATTCAAAGCAAGGATTGGCATAAAAGAGTTGTAGGAGAGATATAAAAAAATTTTAGTCACGGGTGTTGTGAAGAGCATTGCAAATACTGCTATGGGCAGCTAATATCCAACAATAGCAATAACGATTGGCACTGAAACAGATTCTCTCCCTTAACTTATTTTCTTGTTTTCTCCCCACAACCAAGCAGACAGCTGTCATGAATCTGGAAATCATGCCATACCAGAAAAGACCACTGTGTAGTTGCAATTGTGTTAAAATATGGTCTCTACAGCTCTTCATTCAGCAATGTAGAAAGCTACAGTCACAGAGGAGTGAAACCTAACCGAGCTCATACAGAATGGCTTGTCACCAGAGTCATACGGAGTTCCATAGTGTGACATATTAGATTGGATGACTGATAAAAAGAAGTAGTATGTGATGAAAATCCTTACACAATTTTGGTATGCATGAGCATTCACCATAGTCTTGTTTTGCAGGTTAAGAAGTTGTTGACAGAAAAGCTGAAAGATCACTGAAACAGTTGTGACTACAGGTGGGGATTAATTTCTGGCTTTGGGAATTTTTTTTTTTGTTTGTTTATTTGTTTTTTTCTGATTAATTTCTTTCACAGTTTTCTTTCCTGCTGTTCGCTCTCATCTGTATAGAAACATTCAGTCTCCTGGTGCTGATGGTAGCATCTGTTACATTAGGCATAAAAACACATGAGGGAGCAAGTGGGAGAAACCAGAGGGCACAGTATGAATTCTTCTGCCTGTGGAAATCGGTCTGAATTCAGGGAGAGGATGAGTAGTCTTGGTAGTCTTTAATTTTAGAGCTTTCAAAAATGCTCTTTGGAAACATAACAAGTGGAATTTGTCCTGTCCCTTCCCCCCCACACTTTTTTTTTTTTAAAAAAGGAATAGTTTCAGATAACTATTTGCAGAGCAGTGGCTTGCTTGAGATTTGCACCAAAAGAAGTAAAACTTAAGTCTAGCTTTTTCTTCTGTATAATCCTTCAAGGAGTTTTTAGCAAAGTCTTATTTCTGTGATGCAGATCATCTTTTCTAAGTGTCTTGGCACGTCAGTGTCCTTTTGGGTGCTTCTTAACCTAAACTCTGTGCTTTCTGGAGAAGAAATTTGTGTAAGAGTTTGTAAGTGAAAACTGCCTTTCTGATGGGTCACCCTCTTGCCTCTCAGTCTATAGTTGCTGACCACTTTTACTACTGTCCGTGCAGTCACAGGAAATAAGATTTTCCTGATGTAAACACAGTGGAAACAATTAATTGTGATGTCTTTTGAATATTTTTAATTCTCAGTGAAGTTGAACTATTGAAATACAGATTTCATCAAGCTCAGTAAGTTAAATGGCTTTGATCCGAACACAATAAACTCTGCCAATGCCATAATATTTTGAGAAGGATTTTTGTTTTCTCTCTCTCTTTGTTTTCAATCCAACATGAAAAATGAATCAATGTTTTAATTTTTTTTTATGGTAGTAGAATTGCTATTACAGTGATTTGCTTTTGAATGAAATTTAAGGTCTATCCTTATGTCTATTTCCTTAGTGAAAAAACACAGACTGCTGATATAATTTTCAGGCCTGCAGAATTGGAAAATCTATGATAACGCTCTGTGTCTGACGGTGTCTTCAGAAAGTCTGTAAATCTCTCAGCCTGAGTGTAGCATTCAAGCAGGGAAAAAGGATGTTACAGAGAATAATAGCTAAATTAATACAAATAATTTATGCTGGGGAAAGAGTGTAGAAATGATGTTCAAAAATAACTACACTGGAAAAAGTACAGTTTATTTGGTGAAAGAATGTAGCAGTGACTAATTGCCCAGCAACATGCATATACGCTCATGACGAGAAGAAAGAATAATTTTTCCCTACCTTAAGAACAAGGATAAAAGTTCATAAAGGAAATATTTACCCAATTTACAGTTCTGGCATCCATCTGAACAAGGTATGCAGTCTTCAGAGTCAGGATCTTCCACTTCACCTGTGTTTTGCAAATCACCAATTTTGGGTTAATTCTACACAACAGAACGCCAACATTTGGAAGCACTCAGCAAGGTTCCTGGAAACAAACTTTATCCAAATCCAAAAAGGAAGACAAATTCACAGTAATTTCTTTCCTCATGTTGAGATAAAGACAGTTTAATAGAACAGTAATGGAAAAGGAAAATAACAACAACAACAGTAATAATAATAATAATAGTAACAGAATAAGCAAGACACAAGCCACTCTCACCACCCAGTCAATTGGTTTCCCAGCCCAATCTGAGCAGTGGATTTCTGCCCCCTGGCCAACCCTCATCTATTTACTGAGCATGATGTCTATGGTACAGAATATTCAATTGGCTGTCCCATTGTTCTGTCGTTGCTCCTTCTCAGCTTCTGTGGAAAGCTGAAAAAAGTCCTTGACTATTATAAATGCCTCCTAGCAACAACTAGAACAATATGCATTGACATTCATAATACCAAATCTGAGACACAACAACCACTAGAAAGGAAATTAACTCTATCCCGGCTGAAAACAAGCTAAATACCATATTTATTAATTCCTATGGAAATGTGCTTACCTTCTCTACAACTGTGTTTCTGACATATGTTTTGAGTAAGATAGTAGCCTCTGAAACACTTTTTGCAGTGGCTGGAGTCCAGGCACACCTCACAGCGGTCAGAGCAAGCCACACAGCTATTGTGTGAATGGTAGTGACCTGGAGGACAGCTCTCTCTGCACTCCCCATGATACAGGAAACGTTCAATCCCTCTTCTGTCTTTGTGGAAAAAAAATAGGAAAAAGATGTCAGTAACAGAGGCACATTTGGGCATATGAAACAGCTTTATGAAGTACCAATGCTGTTGCTGATGAGAATATTTTTCACTGACTGCTTAATTAGTAATTTTACACCAGATGATCTAAAATGTACAAAAGTTTCAGGACCTCAGACCTTGCACATTCCTTGAGATTTATGACATATAATGATGTCATGCTAGTGAATAATTACAATTTACATCCATCCATCTAAAAAGGAAAGGATCAAGAGATTACAATTACTGAGTTCTTGAACATACAAGTACTTGTACTGTATCATACATGTGAATGTAGAATTGCCATTAGGAAAGCAAAGCTACTCACTTCACCTTTGGAAAGGATCAGACTGTTTCTGTACTAGATTAAACTGTAGTTCTCATCCTAGTCTCAACCACAGTCTGGAATAATTTCATTTCGAATCTGAATAGCAAGCGTGCATCTATTTGCTACCAAAGTAAGAGCAATCTTTAGTGCATGAGGAACTGGGAGGTCCCCTGCTTCAAATAATTCTGAATGGAATCTGTGAAAACATCTACAACTCCATGTGCCATGTGCTGCAGCATGGGTTGCAATGGGTTACCCAGTAATCACATTACTGTGCTAAGTGTGTTTGATTGCTTTACCTACAGAGCAAGAATTTGCTTACCATATTTTATTTTATAGGGAGTAATCACTGCATCATAGCAGAAGTATTCACATTTTGTTGGGTTTTTTTTTTCATTTTTCATGTACAAATCTTTAGTATGATCTTTTCCAGCCTCCTCAGGGTGTGACTCTCAACAGGGTCTTCCTTTCTTGACACATAGAAATACAGAAATTTGTATTGCTGTCCACCGTAGGGAGATACTTGGGGAACAATTATACAAACTTCTCCTTCACACTGGACCTGAAGTACCATTCCAAAGCTTCATCTACTCAGTCACATTTCCCAAAATGAGAAAATCAGTTTCATCATCAATTTGACAAATCAATGCCAGGCATACCAGTGTTTTCTTTCAATATGGACCCTTATTACTAAGTAAAGCCTGGGCTATTAATGACTAGGATTGAAATAGAAGTAACAACTGAACGCAAAAAGGCTGTGAGTCCTCAGAAAAAGCTTACCAAAATTTCCTCTTTATTAAGTGAATTTAAAGTTAAACCTTAAATTCTCATTTCCAAGGGCAGTTCAGGCTGACTACATATATTTGCATATACGAACCTCAACTTCTTTGCCCATCAGGTGTTACAGAGGCAAGAGGGAATAATTTTCAGAAACAGAGCTTCGAAAGAAAAAGGGTTGATTGTTGGAAGCATAACAATATTATCCTCTCTCTCAACCTGAGCTCTATAAAAATGTGTCTAAAAGACAAGTTTCTGTGTGTGTTAGGGGTAAGCTCCCTTTGGCAAACCCCATTTGTCCAGCTGTAGGGACACAGCAGTCCGTGGTGGGACACATCATGCTTGTTTCCTTGCCTTCACCAGAAAGATGTTTAGGAAAGCACTCTGGCTCCCTGTCCCCTTGTACAAGCTCGTTCCATTTCAGTGTATCACGTGCTGTGTAGAGGCTGGGGGAGGGAGGCAAGTATAGAACTTTCTTCTCCAGAGGCAGGCTATGTAGGTTTTCTGTCCTTTTTTGCCTGTGTGACTCAATTTCTCTTTCTGTTAACATAGGTTGTATTAAAAATATACCAAGGGAAATTCATAAAGATGCAAGGACAATGCAGAGTTGTGTTTTCTTGTATTTTTTAAAAAATAGATTGAGTTCCAACTTCCTTTGGGGTTGAAACAGGTGCTGATCAGTAGCAAAAACAATTTTAGTAACAAATTAAAAAAAATAGTAGCAAAAGTACTCATTTTATTTGCTCTAACAACTGGGCATGAGAGCAGAAGGAAAACAAAACTTGGAGGCCAAACAACGTGAAAAAAATCGCACGAGGAAATCTTCCTTACCTGTTCCACAAGTTGTGCATTTGTTAGGTTCACTTCCACTGCAGTCCAGGCAGGTATGATGGCACAAATGACATTGTCCTTTGAATTCAAACTTTCCTCTGGGGCATTGCATAACACAACGACCATCATCAAAGACTCTTTTGAAGCAGACAGAGGCATAATTACAAATTTAGCAACTACTTGTTCTTTAAATTTAAAGAGAATGAACAAGAGACCCAAGATACTATTCTTTCGCTCTATTTGCTAGAGGCTTTGCACTTTACTGCTTAATTTTCCAGACTTCATTCACAGTATTTACTAAATGGAAAGTCAACCATGTTATGAACCTGGATCTTAAACTTCAGATATTAGTTTTTTCTGAGATTTTTCTAAGAAAAGTCACCTTTTGGTCCTGTACTTAGATGTATTTCTACCAAAAATCCTGTGGTGGTCACTTATGTCTGTTAGAAGGAAAGCAAGGCTTAGTCTTTCTCTGTGAATGAATGATCCTTTTGTTGAAGTTTCCTGTTTTACTTTAAAGGCTTCCTGTGAACAGTACTATGACTTCAGTAAAGTAACTTTGTACATAAAGGCAAACATCTATCCGAATCTTGGCCTTTAGGAGCTGTATTTTTAGACTTGCATATCTGCAGACACTTAGGAGTTTGGCTGCTAAATGTTCTTCTTTTGCTGGGTAATGAAATATTTGCTAAAGAACCCTTTTATATGATGAAAATTTCTGGCCTATTTTCCACTGCTACTTAATGTCTACTGGTTTTAATCTGTTGGGGAAAAATGTACAAAAGGATCAATACTATTAAAAGCATATAAAACAATTTGGCTATAATTTGACAATATTTCCAATATCAAGAAGATAAGAGAGGAGAGACTGCAATCTTCCACACTTAACTGCTCAGACTAGTTTGATATTTGAGGAACTGAGATGTAATTTCTACAGAAGCTGAGCACCATTTGTGAGCTTAGTGCAGACTTGAGACTATCAGCTTGTCTACGCATTTCGGAAACTATAGGCTTTCCATAACATTAAAATAGCACATGCTTCCCTGGAGCCAGCCAATGGCATTAGAGAATGTCTGCAATATGCCTTCATAAATTTGAGTTGCTATGGTCATTGTCAGATTTATTCTGAAAGAAGAGGAGAAAAATATTTGCAAAGTTTAAAACCAATTTTGTCAAATAGTCTTTGAAACCATTTAAAATTTACCATGATTGGAAAAGTCTAGGATTATGAAGTATAAAGTTGGAAGAATAGACTATAATGCAAACAGCTTTCCTGAAGTGCACATAACAAAGAAAACTTAGAAATTTTTTAAAAAGACTTGTGAGGCTGAAGGGAGGCTGCTGGAGGGAATGAGGGAGAACTTGTCTGGGTATCTGAAGTATTCAGCAAAGGTGTGTTTCTGTTCTGCAGTCTGGCAGTAAGACACAGCTCATAGCTATACCTCCATGTTTAACACCATGAATCAAACCTTCACAGGGACTTCAGCCTGCTCTGGCTGACCTTTGTGCAAATGGGACAATGTGACAGAAGTACTGGAGGCAGCTGGGCTGTGCTCATGTGACATAGGGCAACGAAGCTGGTGAGGGGTCTGGAATATAAGTCTTTGGAGGAGATGTTGAGGGAGTTGGAGTTGTTCAGGCTGGAGAAAAGGAGGCTGAGGAGAGACCTTATTGTCCTCTCCAACTACCTGAAAGGAGGCTGTAGAGAGGCGGGGGTTGGTCTCTTCTTCCAAGTCACAGGCAACAGGACAAGAGGAAATGGCCTCAAGTTGTGCCAGAGGAGGTTCAGATTGGGCATTAGGAAATTTTTTCACATTGAAGAGGTTATTAAGCATTGGAATGGGCTGCCCAGGGAAATGGTTGAGGCACCATCCCTGGAAGGATTTAAAAGATAGGTTGACATGGTGACGTGATTTAGTGATGTTTGGGGTTTTTTTTTTCCATCTGAGTTAGGTTGATGGTTGGACTAGCTGATTTTAAAGGTCCCTTCCAACCAAGACAAGTTCTATGATTCTATGACATGCAAGTGTTACTGTGTTCTATTACGTGCGCTGGTTGTAATGATAACCATCCTTACAAACAGCTCACACAATGGTAAAGTACATTTTTTGTTATGTAGCCCCTGATGGAAGACACCAGCATGTAAAATCTTGTCACTAACCTTTGTAACTCAAACAGTAAAGAGATGGACAAAGAATTTGAGAAAATCAGCTTGGTTGGACAAAAAATTACAATGCCACATTACTTTTTTTTTAAACCGGTAACAGCATTTTGAATTTTTAAACAAGAAGATGATCTGACAGAGATTTTATTAGGAAGTAAGGTGACATCTACTGCTGAAGAGGGATTGTTCAGTATTTTTATTTTCACATTATTTTCTGTAATCCCTCCCAAGTCTTTTCATCCTCTTCAGAAAGCAAAGGTGTTCCCCTGTAGGAAGGCACCACTGCTGAATTTTAGTCTGTATTATCTAATGGCCACTCATTGTTATCTTCAACAGACACTTTCTGAAGCTGTCAAGAGCTTCAGGATTTAGGATTCTGTTTCAATTAAATAGGTCTACTTCAAGTACATAATGAACAATGTCCATTGGAAAGATTTACGCTTTAGCCTCCAGGTGAGATTTTTCTTTATTATTATTTCTCCTACTACTGCATGTCCTAGTATGACTTTTTCTAACAGCTATCATAATGTGTCAAAGAAACACAAAAAGCTTTTGGAGACCTTGGATACAAAAACTGAAACAGTTAGAGGATTCGTTATGGTGGAGACAGCAGAGATCTCATTACTGCAAACACCTGGGTGGTTTTGCCTAGCACCATGGCTCAGTATCTTCTTTGCTTTGCAAATATCTCTGTATAAAGCTCACAAAATGCATTGTATGAAACAGACAATCTAATTTTGTTGCAATTGTGAATCACATAAATCCAGTCGGCAATCCAAAATTCTACCCAGACATCCTGTGTTAATGCCATTTCTGACGTAACACAACCTAATTCAGTAATATTCCCTCATTTATGAAGCTTTTTGGACCACTGGTCCCGGTGTGTCTTTTGTTGGCATAGTCATAACATAGATGTTTGCAAGGTAAACTGAAGGATTTCTTGGGGATTCTTTTCCTCTGTGCCTTACAGGATCTGACTCTGATTTCACACCAATGTAAATATCAGCTGTCTGCAATGCAATCTAGTGCAACAGAACCAGAGCTACTGGGGTGAGAATAAAGCTATTGGCAACACAAGAGTTTAAAATCTAGATCCCTGGACTAGGTGTGAGATGACCTAAAAATAACTCTCTTATCTGCAATGTCCTGTGGAAAAGCTTCTTTCTGTTTCTGTTCAATCCTCATGGCAAATTAGAAAAAACAGCCTAATTTAAGGCATCTCAGTTAGGGGGCGATGTTTCAGTGCTATGTACATCTCCTGAATTAGCTGATTGCTAGTCTCCATGTCCATATTCATGCCTTGTGCCAATCTACATAGCTGCATGCACCTAGAGATGTCCCACACTCTTGTTACTGAATTTGTCGCAGTTGTGATTCCAGCAATCATGATTTTGAAAGAATGACAACAAAAGAAAGATTATTTCACATATTTAAATATTTTTCTTGTATCTGTAGGAATCATCTGGCTAAACACCAACTGTCCGTGTAGCCAACTGTCTTATTCCGGTAACACTCGTTTTCTCACTTCCCTGCTTTTGTTTGCCCTCCAAATGATTATGCGAGGACTTTGTGCTGAATGGTGCTAGGAGGCAATTACCTTGTGAGTGGGCAGCTGATGCACTTGTCCGACTCAGGTCCAATGCACTTCTGACACGATGCTTCACACAACTGACATTCTTGGGAATCATCAAGATATTCTCCTGGTAGAAAAAAATGTGTTTATTTCAGATCAATGTCTCCTGCACCAAAAAAACCCCATGCACCAAAATATAATGAGTAAAAGGAATTAGATCTGTTTTGAATTATGATTCCCTTTGGTATCGGGAAAACAATTACTGGCTCCCTTGGAGAACCTGGATATGCAGAATTAGTAGTTTCTAGTCTTCATGTATTTATTTATTTATTTATTTATATTTCCCATGTGAATCTGAAAGAGCGCGATTGTTGTTGCTTTGGTTGATAATATTTCTTTTGAGTCGATTGAAGTAGTGAGACTTTTTAAGATTCACCGTGGAGAGTTACATCAAAACCAGTGCTACCTAGGAGTAGTCATTACCTAATGCCTTTTGGTGCAGCTGCAGCATGCACCCAATTCCAAGATCCAGCATAAAGAAAGTGCTTTCTTGGCTGTGCGGTGTGTTACTTGAGAAGGATTTAAGTATGCTTCCATTAGGCAGAGACATTTTGGTGCTCCCCAGATGTCTAACTATAGTGTCTTTTGTCCTCCTCCTAAGCCTCTGTTGGAAGACTCCACACTCGAAAGACCTAGGCTCTCATCTAGGTGGAATGAAAATTTGGTGCCCAAGCACCCATTTGGACTTGAAAAAAAATATTATCTCTTAGATGAATTGTTGTCTTCCAGATCACGGTTATAGTATGGAACTGTAATGCAAAGTTTGCCTCTTTATTTACTGAATATCAAATTAAAATACTGGTACAAACCTGTAAATTGTGTGTTTCATAACTCTCAGAGCAGAGATATTAATTTGTTAAGTAGCATGAACCCTGTATCTTTGTGCAACATCATGTTGGGACAGTAAATTAGTTTAGCAAACTGTTTCATAAAGCTCAGGATTGGGTCTTTTAAATCAATTTGTTATTGGAAAAATTGTTCTAAATGAGTTTATGTGTTTGAGAGAATTGGCTGCCTTTTTGTTCTTAAGTAATGGAAGAGGTTGGGCACAGAGTCCTATAATATGGAGAAACTCTTTCCATTTGCATCGCTGCTGGGAAATCTAGATTTGGCAAACACATTGAACTTTAGGAGTCAAATGACTTGGTTTTGGCTGTCAGTTGCATTGAGTTCCTTACATTGAAGAGCTAAGACAATGTATGAGCAACTATTGCTCTAAGTGTAAAATCATGCAGGAAAGAAATATTTTCTAAAATACTGTAAATTATGTTCTCTGACCTTTGTGTTTTCTACCTCATATTAATCTGTATTAACAAATTCTGTAATAGCTGAAATCTCAGGTATGAGATATAAACTAGGATAGTAGTTATGATACCTAAGGTGATGGGAACAGTGTAGTTTAAAAAAGCGTACCAGTTGGAATGTCCAGCCAACTGTGGGCCAAAGATGTGGTACCCAAAATGTAAGTAAAGATATAATTTCATTTTGTAAACATTTGTGTGTGAAAAAAGGAAAAAAGTAAAAGACGAGCCAGAATCCAGTGATCGAGCCACATAAAACTCAATGACAGTACTCCTCAGAGGCTGGTCTGAGGTCACTGTTAACTGGGAAGAAGTTCAGAAATAGGGCCAAATGAACAGTCTCTTGATGAGGTCAGGAAAACAGAAATCTCTGTATACACACACGTTCACACATTTTCATAGCTCTCATTATCCGAAGAGGATTTTGTATATATACACTTACATACCTTTATGTAATCCCACACATGGACCAAACCTTGAACTGTGTAAGCTGATATAATTCCTTGGAAATGGTGTAGTATTTCTGAACTCCAACTTCTTATTCTTGTATGATAGAATACTTTACAAAGGACTAGTGATAAAGACATTATAAATGGTATAGCTGTTTGACATAGAATTCAGCAAGATTCTGAATTTATCCAGGCATTACTGAGATCAAATGTTGTCTTGAATAACTATCACAATACAGAATATTTATAATTCTATATACTTTCCAGGGGGGAAAGTATACAGATGGCTGCCCAGTAGACCATCAGGCCGTTCGCAGATCTGCTTAATACAGGTCTGAGTCTTTCTGAGACATATTTAGAGGGTATAACATAGAATCCCATGATTTCAAACGCTTCATGAGATTTTAACATATTATTTGATACATATATAGACATACACATGCATATTTGGAAAACACTGAACCATTAAAAAATGCAGCATCTGTAAATTCTTCCTATTGGTGGTCTAGAGGCTCAGTGCTTTGTGCTAGTGGCTTTCCATCAGTGGCAATTCTGTTAGGGCATTCTTATTAAATAAGCTTTTCTCTGATGTTGTTTCCTGATACGTCAGAAAAACTTTTTGTTTCTCCAGTCCTTCACTTTATCTGCCTGCAATGCCTGTGTGCTTATCCATTGGACCTGAGCTACTAATTCATACACCTCAGCTACGCCCACTCAAATCCTTCCCACATGGTAGAAGTGCTTAGTTTTAAAACTTTTTTGTTATTTCCTTGTTATGCCTTTCATTGGAAGTGCTATAATTCATTTCAGCTGTGCTGGAATAATGCCAGGAAGATCAGTTCTCTGCTTATTTTTTCCTCCAAGTTGAGGCATTTTAAAGCATACTGTTATAAGAATGTGCACCAGAAAATGCATATTAGGCCTTCAGAATTCCAAGTTACATCTAGAACTGTGGATCTACCACTAAAAGTTAACAAAATAGTTTTTAGTGGATATTCAAACAGTTAACTCTGAAATGCAACTTTAAAGAAGACTTTTAAACTACTCCACAGGGCAGTTTAACTGTTTGGCAGAGTTCTTTGAGGGTGATGTACTTCTTTACAAATCCTGCTAGATAAATACTAGTTACCAAAGCCTCAACTCTTTTTTTTTCCTGTTCTTTCTTCTGTATTAAAATTCTTTATCTGTCCACCACATGTAATGGGGGAATACTCTCAGCAATGCACCATCTCAGCTATGCCTTCAACCAGGCAATACTCATCAGCTACTTTGGACCTTGCCACATTTAACCTTCATTTATTTTGCAGTTGTTACCTTTCACCTAGTTTAAAAACCTTGTCTAAAAAAAAATTGCATGTATAATTTTTTGTGTCCCTAATCAGAAAAGTTTAATTCCACATCTGAGCCACGTCAGGGTGCAGGCTGTGCCTTTAACTGCACACAAGTGCCATACAATTACATTGAGTTCTTATCAGTCTGTACGATGCGTTTTAAAATGAGGTAAGGTCTATTATCTCCCATCAAGGAGGAAGAAAAACAGGGCAGAAGTAAGATCATCAAGTCAAGTCAGAGTGCAATAGCAAACCAGAATCTGCCTCTCCTGAGTCCCAGACTACAGCACTATCGTAGTTGCCAAGGTCATTGTTATGTCTTTGCATAAACATTCTTAAATGTATAGCCCTTACCTTGCCGCTGTTTCTCTCCTGCTTTCAAAAAGCTGTGCCATTCACGGACAGCACATGGTGTTTAGGAAGATGACTTAGATGAGGGTGAGAATATCCTTGTAAGTTATGCCTGGACATATACAGTTTTATTGCTGGCAGTCACAAATGAATCTCCCTTGTAGTGTCCCCCATGAGACCTAGTCCCTGCAAGACACTTGTTACTTCCCCACTTTTCTTAACCAAACTATATCTAATTTAAAAATATTCATCTATTATCTTATACAACATTGCCCCTGTGGCTTTTCTTCATAATCAGTGAAAAAAATTACCTTATTTCCTCTCTTTTGCTTGTTTACCTTTATGGGAACCTGGATATGGATTGTGTACTTGGGCTTTGATATGTAATCTTACGGGTTACAAACTTTTGCAGAACAGATAAAGAAGCATTGATCAGGACTGTTTTTCACCAATCAGCAGTGAGAATTGAGAGGATTCAGACTCAGGGAGCTCTCTGCTTTTTCCATGTTTGGTCTTGTTATATTTTATTCTGACTCGCTCGTGGGATTGGCTCTCTGAGTTTTGCTGAAGAAATATTTAATATAAGTCCTAACTTAGTAACTTGGACTCAGCTGCACAGGGCAAGCCATTTAAATTCACCCTGAGGATTCCTCTTAAAGTTAGCCCTCTGTTTAGCCCAAAGCCTTAATGTTTGATTGCCCTGGAAGAAATCTTGTCTTGAGAATATTAGGAGGTTGTTGGGAGACTATGGCATTTCCATTCCCCTCAAATTTTGGGAAGTCATACAAAATTTGAATGTAGTTTCCCAACTAGAGCAGGTTGCAAGGAAACTTGTCCAGGCGGGTTTTTAATGTGTCCAGAGATGTAGACTCTACCATCTCTCTGTTCCAGTGGTCTGCCACTCTCAAGCAAAGAAGTTCCTCCTCATGTTTAGATGGAGCTTCCTATGTTCATGTTTGTGCCTGTTACTTGTTCTGACACTGGGCACCACTGAAAAATACTGGCCCCTTCCTCCTGACACCCACTGTTTACTTATCTATAGGCATTGTTCAAATCCCCCATCAGTCTTTTCTCCAGACTAAATGACCCAAGTCCCTCAGCCTTTCCTCAGAAGAGAGATGTTTTAGTCCCCTAATCACCTTTGTAGCCCTCTGCTGAACCCTCTGCAGCAGTTCCTTGTCCTTCCCGAACCGGGGACCCCAGAGCTGGACACAGTACTCCAGATGGGGTCACACCAGGGCAGAGTAGGGGGACGGGGGGATGACCTCCCTCCACCTGCTGGCCACACTCTTCTTGATTCACGCCAGGATGCCCATTGGCTTTCTTGGCCACAAGAAAATGCAGCATGTCAGTTCCTAAGCCACTGAAGCACGCCCTTGTGTCAAGGAACAAAGGAGAACCTTGAAAGGGCTGAACACCTCTCCCCTGAATGGTGATGTGTGGAGATGAATGTGATATAATGGTTTTAGGATGAAAGGCCCTTTTGTTGCATGACTAGCTTAGATCACACAGAGCCTCAGGTTAGCTTTAATCATCATGGGCAAGAGAGAAGCAACTGCCCTTACCAACTACACTAGCTTACACAGCCCTCTATTCTTTTCCCTGCTGAATATAAATATTTACTTTAGCAAAAGATGCCCTTTATGCTGACACGTAGTGATTTCCGGCCCCGCTCTCCCTCTCCGACTCTTTATTCTGTGTATTTCTTCCCTCATTTCTATGTAGTATTTATGAAATTGTTGTTAGAAACCCACTGAAGAGCTGGAGCCCTTAGGGGTACAGAGCGGGCATAGACTCCAGAAAGACATTTTTTGGAATTTAAATAGCCAGCTTTGAACCTCTATTAGTATGAACTCATTTAGTGTTTTAAAAAATCAGCTTTAAAAACCTCAGTTTCTACTAATAATGTGGATACTCAGGATTAAAAGCTGACTAGGCTGAGGGTTTTCTCCCTTGCCTGTGAAGGCACAAGAGTCAGAGCCTGGCAAGGTTTTCTGCTCTTCACCTGAAGCCTGAAATTTGGCAACCCCATGTGAATGAAAGCGGGCAGAGGAATGGAGCAATCCTGACTTATACCGCTAATGCTTTGTTCTGTACCCTTCTCACTTCATGAAGGAGAGGGAAATACTATGGCATGCTCAAAATCTGATACTGACAGCGGAAAGAAAATCTGCTTAGCCTCTTCATTTCTGGAGCTTCCCAACTGGAAATTTCCCTGTCTGATCTTGTCAAGCTTCTTATGTTTTGTGAAGCACAGTGGGTGGAAATTTCCTAAAGGACAGCAGAGACTGCAAATGGAGATACCTGAATCCTGCTGAAAATTATCTCACTGTGTTGATAGTACTGTTTTGGAAATCTGGGTAGTTTCCTGTGAAATATGCAAATGAAATGTGGAAGGTGACTGTATACATTGAATAAGGCTGATGTTGTTTGCACCTGGAGTACATTAAAGATAAGATCTTTCAGTGCCAGAGGAAAAAACGTGTCATACTCCAGAGGCTACCATGGTAGCACAGCATCTCTCTCCTATATTATACAGCAAAGGGTATGTAACACGTTTATGCAGAACCTTCCCTGTCCACAGGATTTCTGCAGTCTGACTTCGGTAGACATAAACCTGAAATGGGAAGAGCTGGATGTATCCGGGTAATGTTTCAATGGTGTCATCTGTCTTTAAAAAAGAGATCCCGGCACAGTGTCTGTACCAGAGACCTCCAACTTAATCAGGATATGAACACAGATCTGCTGATAACCGGGCAGATTTCAGCAGGCAAAGTATTGCCCTGACAAGATACAATGACATAGATTCATACTGCTAATCTGATGTAATTTCTTTTAATTTGTGGAGATGAATAAATACTAAAGAAGGAAATCTGCCCAAAAGATACAGGATACAGGTTTATCTCCTTGAAAGTAAGGAACAGACCAAATTAAGTCTTTTAATGAGAGGTATAAAAGAGTAAATTTTATTCCTAGCTTTAACCTTTCAGCCAACTCAATACCTTTACATTTAGGATCTCCCCTTGCTTAAAACCTCCCCTGGTACTTCGTCTCCACTATAAGCATATCAGGAACAGTCGAAGTGATTGCTTCTGATGACTACCCTGGCAAGCACAGTCCAGGACCCTCCTTTTAACAATCATATGTTCCATGGCAAGGGTGCAGAAACGTGTCAACGGTACCGCCTGTCTAATTCAGATAAAGCTTGAGAGAGGCTTTGTGGCACTGTATGGTTATGGGCACTCTAATATTTGAGTTATTTCTGTCTTTTGATCCGGTGGCATTGCACAGAATGTCCCATTGGTTACAAGCACCGTGGCTGACGGCAACATGGGGACTGGCAACTGAGAGTTAGGTTTTCCTTTCAACCCACATGTCAAAGAGCATCTGCAGGCATCAGGAGGAGGGCAGTGGGCAGGCCAAGGACAATTGGAAAAGATATGCAGTATTATCTGAATTGTAACTAAATCACACTAGTCACGCTTCAGTGAACATTCAATGCTATCATTGAGTTTGCACGATGGAGCCATTCATTCTCCTTGGGTAAATAAATATTCACTGCCTGTCAATGTTCTAGCTTTTCCCCTCAGGCTGATTGGAAAAAATGGGTACTTAATCAGCTCATTGCATAACACCATGAAGCAAAGATGTCTTCTGTGTTTTGTGAAGTGACAGTATTTTTTGCTTTGAAAAGGGATGTTGTTTTCCCAGAAGACTTTCAACAAATCCATCCCCCAAACACTGAGAAACACTGATAAAGAAATGATTGTGCAAGGGGCATTCTTCTAAGCTGCGCCTTGCCATCTTTTGACAGTGAATGCATGAGCTCCTCATAAAAAAGGGATATAACGAAAACCAGCCTTTGGTGTGGCACTGAAAGGCTGCATTTGTTGCTTACTGGAATTGTTTTTTTTAACTGCTCAGTCTTCTCACAATAATATCCTTTCCATTTACTTCATTTCCCATCCTAGAAGTGAAAATTGGCCCCTTTTTAATGCAATAAATGTTGCTTTCTAATTCAGAAAGAAAGTCCTTCCAGGATTGTTTCACAGTGTGGGTATTAAAATACAATTCTATGGTGGTGCCTACCACCTTTGCACAGCAGGTGCAATCTCTGTGGTTTCATCCTGAGGTTTTCAGAACAGTTCCCTAGTAAGATAAAATGTTACTGTGGTCTGAGACTTCACAGAAATGTCCCAGGACTTCAACAGATCTGAATTCTCTTTGCTCACCAGTGTAGAACCAACTGTGGAAGTGCAGGTATCGAGTGCACTTTGACTATTCGGATGCAGTTCTAAAGTACAGAGCTTTAGTTTGTTCTCAAGGACACTGTGTTGCTGCCCACAATTATTTAGCTGTTGCTAATGAGGAGGATTTAAGTCCCAATACACTCTCATGATAGGTGGCAGTAAATAAACAGATAATCAATTTCATAAAAATTGAAATTTCCCAGGATAGTTTAAGTTAGACAAATAAATAATAATTATGCCAAATAAAAATCTGTTTTTCCCCAGCTAAATAAAATGTTCATGAAAAATACATTTTCAATTTTTTTTTTTTGATATATATATATATATGTATGTTGAAACTGCATATTATGAACAAGCTCATGCAAGTTGTTGTTGGTGTCAATTTCTTTTTGATGAAAACTTGACTAGGATTTTTCTTTGTATGCTGTAAAACTTTTTTAATGCTTACTTAAAATATTTTGCACAAACATCTAATGGCAAAACTTTTCTTGATTCATTCTGTACCAATGACATGACAATGGCATATCCAATATAAATATAAGGCATGGTAATGGATCACAGACAAGTTATTGTTCCGTGAGTTGCACTGTAAATTGAAAACTTTGACTCATACAAGCAGTTATTTAAATGTCTTTACAGGAATCTTGAATTTATAACAGGCTTTCTCACAGTCATTTAGTTAATTAAATAACTTCATCAAGAAGCAGTAGATAGTTACCTAAAGTGGCCACTCAGATAATACTCACTGTGATTGTGATGGGGCTATTAAGAGGATTAACTTGGTCATCACAGTTGCTACTTGTATGGGTGAAATTCCTGTAGTCATCTCTAGTATCTCTGCACATAGATTTACCCATCTTCAAGGCTCGTACTGTTGTAACACTTATCATTACCTGACAACATGGAAAAAGTAGCATCCCTGCCATTATAAAATATATTCAGTAGCAGGGGCAGCTCATAATCTCGGAGGACACAAAAACGTTGCAGTCCCAACACGGACTGAGGTCATCTGTAAGGTCTCATAGGGAATTCTTTATTAGAAAACAGTGTTGTCCACAGAGAGGGAGTCTGCAGTCTCCCCAGAAAGACACAGGATGCCCCAGTGGAGATAGGTGTGTGGATAGACAGAGTCTAAGCCAAGAGCTGTAGGAGCTACTGGTCAGAAGCGTAAGTTTTCCACCAACCTACTCCATCAGGTACCTGATTTGTAGACCCCACAGCACTGGTGTGTGGCTGAGGTGGAGAGCTGCAGCTAGAAAGGGAGGAAGACTGTAACCTTATTGCAGAAAGGTTGAAAAATTGCACTTCTATTATAAAATGATGCCCTCACACAACAGGCTTATGCAGCATGTTCTGCAGGTCTGGGGAATGCTACACTTTTTTCTGGTTATAAATAGTGTTAGCACATGTATGAGATTGGGGATTTGGTTTGGGGGGTTTTGGTGTTTGTATTTTTTTTGGACCAAAGGTGTAATTTTTTTGAGATTTCTAGTAAATGTCTAGTTGGTTGTCCAGTTTGCATTTAAATGAAGGATTGTGTAAATATTTGCCTAAATAGACATGAACTAGCAAATACTTCACTATGGAAGTGATGTCTTAACTAGAAGAACACCTTCAATTTGTCATTGCATTTTGACTTGTGATATAAGGCAGAAATCAATGAACAGTTTTGAACTGATGCCATCTACAGCCCTTTCAGACATGAAGAAAAGTACAATTTTGTTCATGTTTAGCAGTTTCTGATCTTCCTAAAATGGTTGGTATCTATTCTGACCAGAGTGCCACATACTGAACACTCCAAAGGACTCACCATTTAATCAGAGAGGGAGGATCAATCACATAAGAAAACTGCAGCTGGGAGCAAACTGGCTTCCTTCAATTGCAGTCCTGTTGCTGCAGCGACCTTCTAGTACAAGGACTAACTATAGTACTGCTTATGAATTTTGCTTGCATCTGGCCACTGCTATTAAGGCAACACAAATAAAAATGATCAAATCGGAGCTGACACCAGAAAGTACTGGTTTTCACCCCAAAACTCTTCTATGCTTACTTGTCTGTGCTACTTCACAGCTCAACATTTGCAGATACACCTTCTAGAGCAGACTTCTTTGGCCAGAGCTGTAACAAGTTTATTGTCAGTCGTGCATTTCCTACCCAAAGAAGATAAAATTTTGACAATAAAAGACACAGGGCTTGATGGAATTTCTCAGGCCAACTGGAAGATGAAGGCGGGGTGGGAGCTGAAAGCAGCAGCTCTTCATACAGTATTGTTGTACAGGGTAAGCCAAATTTGTTTCCACTTTTGGTCTTACCAAACCACTGCTAAGAATGCCCCACTCTGCATGTGCTTGGTTCCAGGACTGACAGAGATACTGTGAGAATAATGACCTAACTCCTTGTTTTGAAATCAAGTTGGTGACAATTAGACATTTGAGGATAAAATGTGGGCTTTTTTTCCCCAAGAAATTATTTACCTGGCCTCAGTGAACGTGTTTAAAATGTTATCTGAATATATGACTTGGCTAACAAGTCTAAGTTCAGTCTCCATGCAGTTTGTAGGACTAAGGGGGAAATGAATGAGAGCATCGGCTAATGCTGATGGAGGATCTCACCCTGCAGAGGTCACAGATGGTTCTACATTAAGCCCTGTGATCTACTGTCAAGGACAGACAGCCTGCTGTTGTCAGGTGGCAGCCTGGGATTGTGATTTGAGGTGTACTGGATGTGAGTATTGGAACATGAACAGACATCAATACCTCATTCTGCAAATGGCCGTGTACGACTGCAAAGATGAGTTTCCTCCTAGAGTGCCTGAGCCAATAGGCAGTTATGCATTTAACTTTTTAATCCAAAACAAGCAAGAGATTAGGCTCATCACAAACTCAGAGAAAGCCAATGCTGTTACCTAATAGGGTTCAGACATGGTTGTACTGCTACTACACAAAGGGTGTCACGGAAAACAGAAATTTCTGCAATCATAAATTCCATCACTTAAAACACAAAAAATCTACAACAAAATTAAGCACCCTTACCCTCCCAATTTCTTCCAATGACTCGTGTGTGCTATCTAAGTGCTCTATACCATAAAGCTACCTGTGCCCTTCAACAAAGATTTTTACATATAGGTTATCAACATGTTTTTCCAGACCAAAAGAACAGGAATTTAGGTTAATTTAATAGAAAAAATAAAATATGGAATAACATTGATTTTGGCCAATATCAATTACAACAGAACTACCCTATTTTACAAATAACAACTGAACATTTTACACATGTACAGTATTTTTTCAGTAAAAATGAATTTGGATATAACAATGTGTCCGTTTTTTAAAAGAAAACAAAGATATTAATTTCTTCTCTATAATAGTGTTAGAGACATTTGTAAGTATCCAAACAAATTCTTTACAATCCATTACATAATTAAATCTCAATTATGAATATATATTTATATATAATATATATATAATATTAACTTAAACTTTGAAAGCATTATGTTCTAGTTAAACATGTTATACTGAGAAATGAGGCAGTAACAGACTAGTAGTTAAACTAGCACAAATTTAATTCTTATAAATTTGAATGTTTATCAAGAAATTTGTAATGGGCACCAAAGAAGCTTGCCTGGCTCCCTGTCATACCGAACCAGGTCGTAATAGTTTATCTGCTTTCTGCTAAAGGTGGCACATTACCTCTATAGGTTTGCATCCATTCATTTATAAAAGTTTCACAATAATTTTTGATCCTCTTTATTTTTTAACATTTACATGCTTAAACACCTGCAATCCATTTTCTCTTTGTATGTTCTAGAAAGATAAGCGAGAAAGACACTCCGTACTTTTTAAGTATTATCCCCTGAAAACAGCATCTTTGAAGTTCAACTTTCTGTTTTCTGCTAAGTGAATGTCTTTCGAACAGTATGCTAAGTGAAGCTAATGGAGATACATTAAATAGAAATTTGTGCTGGCAGTCGTGGGCCTGGGTGAAGAAAGGCAGGTGCCTCTTCCCTCGCCAGCCATCATGGTTTTACAGTGAGGTAACTCCACCGGCCTCAGCAGGGCTATTTCTGCTGAAGTTTGTCTTGTTAGCAGTTATAAGCAGATTCAGGCCCATCATGACACAATTGTTACACCAAGAGAACTACTGATTTATTGCCCTATATGTACTTATTCCTGGAGATGTATTTGGCACAATTATAAATCCAGTCCTGTAAACACATCCTGTTGCATATAGTCACACTGGCATTTACATATGAGCACTATAAAATAGCTCCACATATCTGTATGATAATATCCCCTTTTTTTCGTGAACGTTACAAGACAACAATAATTTATGAATATTTCTTACGTTAGCAATGTTTTCTGACTTCCAAGCGTATACATTACTTTCGCTTACGCAAACGAAGAGAAGTAGTATCTTTTGAATTTGTTCACTACAGGAACAATGTTTTTTTTTTTTTTAAAGTTTATTTGAAATAGCTTTGACAATTTAAAAAAATAAAATAAAAATCCTAGCATATTTGTTAATAAGCTAGCTGTCTAAAAATGAAATCTATATGACCAAAACCACATTTTGGGCAAACATATATACATACTGCATGTGATACAAAAAACAGCTCACAGCAGAGGAAGTAAGAAAGAAATCTGTGCAGAAATATTAACTTTTCTTTTTTTAAATACTGTTACAAAAGGGGCAGAACTTAGTCCTGCAGCTAATGATGTTTCTGATCCCCTCAGGAACTCAAGTTCCCCCTGTCAATATACATAGCACAAAAAACCTAATGCAAACATCTTTATATTGTTTAGTTTTAATCCATGTAAACTTATGTTGTATTCTTGCAACACTCTTTAAACATCTCGAAGGGGAAAGAAGCAGGAAAAAAAAGGAAGAAAAAGGACCTTCAAAAAAACAGGAATAATCCTAAGGTTGATAGGAAATCAAATCATGAGTTAAATGTTAATTTTGGCATCAAATGCTTTGGTCACACAATATTGACTCTGTGATCCTGGATGGTCAGCTCTAGACACCCAGTTATGAAAGGTAGGCGTGTTGTAGTTTTTCCATTTAAGTTCCAACAAACAGTTCACCATCTCCCCAGACAGAGAGGAGGGGGAGACAGAGAGGTGACTTTCGTTTTTTTTTTCTTTCTTTTTTTTTTTTTATTCTTTTTTCCTTTTTCAGTAATATGAATTAATCTATAAGTCTACAGGAGCAGGAGGACGCTGGGAGGTGCCAGTTCACCCCTTGTGTGTACATGTTCTGCAACACAATTGCTGAAGCACTTTCCGCTGGCAGAGATTGTTCTTTTTCACCAGCATACAGAATCCTCCCTCGGCCCAGGACTCTTCCGTGGCTTCCAGAGGGCAGCAGCAAGAGAAGGAGAGGAGGTTGAAGGTTTGGAGAGCATGGCGTGTACAATGAAGGAAGGTTTAATTGGTCAGACAGGCAGATTTGGTTGAAGAGACCATTCAGGAGTAGGTAGCAAGTAGGAAATTTGGTCCATCAAAAGGAATTTCAGTCAACAGCATTTTTATTTTTTTTTCAGGAAGAGATATTGTGTGGTCCGACAGGGAGTGATTGGTATCCATTTGTGAAAAGGAAAAAAGATTAGGAAGAGAATAATTAGAAAACAGTGATATTTACAGCAAAGGAATTTGTTCTCAATTTTTATGAATCAAAAGAATAAACCAGTCAAAACACAGAAAAAGAATAAAACATTCTCAACAGAAATAAAAATCCTATTGAGTGAGTTAGACTAGTAATGAGTGCTTGATTGTCAGGCGATGAAATGAGACTCTCTGTGCTTTGTAAATTAACAGTTACCACCGCTACCCTTCATCCCCCCTTCTGAACTTTCCTTGGTTACCCTATAGTGTTGAGAACATGCACTGTGTGGTCCATTGAAACTGCCTGAAGGCTCCCACACCAACGTGTTGCTCTTTCATGGCAGTTGCACTTGGAAGAATGGGGGAGACAGTACTGAGTTGGGGTGTCCCCTGTCTTGGGAGACAACATGTACATCTGACTGAAATCACTTGTGTACCAATGAACACGAATTTATCCAATGCTACTAATGACCAAACTGGCATGTCAAACGTTTGCATTGCAGAATTCAATGGCAATAACATGCCATATTCCAGCAGTTACTTAAAACTGTTAGCATCACACTTCCTCTTTGTCAATTCATCTATACCTGACTTTCTCTGGACTTGCTCTAGGTTGCAATGAAACTTCTAATATCCCGACAGGAAAAGGTTTCATGACTGGTTTTCCAGTACCTGGAATCTAACTTTACAATCAACAGGATACTCTTCAAAGTTTGAAGGCCTAAATTCCATAAGGAGCTCTAAAGGTTCGCAGAAACAAGACTCAACTCTGTATCTTCTTTTTTTCTCTTTTTAGAGTCTTTTGCAAAACTCTTAAGAAATCCAGTGGAAATGAGCTGGACCCAAGAGTCATTGTTAGCTTTTTGTACACCTTATGTCAGGTATCTTCCACATGACTTAACACTAGGCTTTGTTCTGGTATGACTTTCATGTTGGACTGCACTTGCTGGGCTGTTTCAACAAGTAATTCACACAGTAGCATTTTTAGGGAAGCATGATGTTCTGCAAGTATCTCTGTAATTGCGACATTTGAAAGGAATGAGTATTAGTGAATAATGAAGCCAATCATATACAATAAGAATGCTAACTTGGTTGCCACAAAGAAATTGGAGGAGGTTCAAATCTCCACCAAAAATTGGGTGCTCCTTATTTTAGAATTCTTTTGTTCTCATTACCCTTTCACATAATTTAGGCAATATTATAGGCATTTAAAATCCTATTTACTTACCAGCATATTCACAGTTTAAAGTGGCAAAATAGATAAATGTGATTCTACTGATAATATTCTAAGTTTGAAAGCAATGGCTTTTGAAAAACAGATAAGGAAAAGCAGGTTGTTGGCAGGGGGCAAAAGCACTTTAGGAAAAATCAGGTAAAGTGGATGTGACTAATTTGTTAATATACGCAAATGTGGTTTTCTCCTTTTCATAAACCTGAAAAAATTAAGAAGTAGCATAGACCTCAAGTCAAGATCGTAACAAAAGAAAAGAAACAGACCAAACACCCCGCCCCTCAACAAAAAGAAGAAGTTGGCAGTGGGAGAATGGATCTTTTCAGAGAACTGCACTCACCATCTTTGCAGACTGTTCCCACTACACAGACACCAGTGTCTAGGTTATAGCCACTTGGACAGCTTGTACAGTTTCTGTCTCCTTGACCACTGCAATCCAAACAGCTGGCATCGCATCTGAAAGACAATGGCAGGAGCTGGTCTTACGGCTTCACCAAATACAAGAGCTCCTAAGAGACCCTCTTCTCTATTACAAAGGGCTCGTTTGCTGTTTCTGCAGGTATCAGCTGCTCTAATAATAATAGTAATTAAATATAATTAACTCCTCCTACAACCCAGTCCTGCTTCTTTTCTCCAAATACTTTTTATTCACACTTTTTTACTGAATAGCTGCATTATTTTATTATTTTGGAGCCATGCAGAAGTAATCAACACAAATATCAAGCTGATTGCACATACATGTATCAGCAAGGCATGAGCTAAAGCCACAGGATGGAAAAGACTAATCTGCTGCCCAGTCCCTTCATCACCCTTCTGGCTCCATCAAATTTTCATTGTGGATCAATTATTGTCTTGCATGGAAAACTACAACACATGGTGATTCCCTTTCTGCCATGAATTCAAAGTGACTCAATAATAAATGATTCCAAAGGGCAACAAATGGTATTTGTTTAACAAAGAATGGAACAGAAAGAAATCCTGTCCTTTGCTTGCACAGCACAGCACAGCCAAGATTTATCCACCCATTTGTACACTGAGTCAGGCGAGCTATTCTGGACAGCAGTCTGGTAATATACTTGTGCCATGTTTGTGAATACGCATCTGAAGAACTGAAATGGTCCTTACAAATAGTGATTAATTGGCAATTAAAAAAAAAAAAAAGAAAAGTTTGACTATTCTTGTTTGTTGCTAAGAAATGCAGATCCTCTGCCATATTTGTAAATTTTGTTTCTACTTAGATTCTCACTACAGGCTTATGAACATACATATATGAACAAGAAAAAAACCACTCTTAGAAGACCTGTAAGAATATAACTTGAATTAAAAAAAAAAAGTTTTTCCTTCATTTGGTTAGTATGAAATATACTTTTTCCAGTTTTTGAAGTCAGCAGTGTTTTACGTTCTCCTAAGTATTATCTTTTCCAACACAGTAACAGCTAATACACTGCCCAACATCAGACACATATATTAGCTACTGATCATACCTTTTGCAGTTTTTGTATCCACTTTCAGTAGAGTGATCAAGGTAATAACCACTGCTACAGGACTGCACACATCTTCCATCTTCCATGAAATAACCCTGTGTGCAGTTTATACAGGCATCTACTCCAGCACCTTAAACCAGAGAGAAAATACACCATATTACTGGCTAGTTCCTCTTATTGCCTAACAGATGACACCTCTAACTGCAGCAAAATCTTACAATTTTAGAGATCATACTATATTGTACAATATACATTATACATTACATAATTTCAGTCTATCTTCTTCTGAAAGAAATTGCTGTTGGTAATTCTAAAGCTTGCACAAAATCTATCAGTCATTATTCCATCCCAGAAAGAAAATGGAGGGCATTACTGGAAATAAGAATGAGCACTAATAAGAGGAAAAAACCAAAACAATACAAAAAACAAGAGAAAAAAGAAAAGCAAAAGGATAAAAGCGTATGCATACTTTCAATTGGAAAACTCCAATTTTCATGTTAGTGGAAAGAGGTCTGCTGTATTTAAAATATATTAATTATCAAAAGAATTGTTTTAACATGTAATCAATCATGTTATACTGGAACTCTGATATAGTAGAATAAAATCAGAGCTGAAAATATAGAGGAAAGGAAACGATGCCAATAAATTTCAGTGGGGTACCTGCACATGTCGCACAGGAACGGTGACACGGTTCACATTCTCTACCATTATAGTATTTTCCTTCTTCACAGCGGATAGCACATTTAGTGCCATGCAAACTATTGTAAAAAGGAGAAAAGCACAGTGTTTTGGTCGATAATAGCAACAGATGACAACAAGGTCGTGCACAAAACAGTAGTTCTCTTTTAATAAAAGAGCAACCTATATATTAGGGTTCATCAGCTTTCTTCATTGGTCATATTTCATAAATTTATAGACAGCGATCACTTCAAGTGAGAATGAAATGCAGTTTTGCCCATGGTGAGATATAGAAGCTGTTTACAAACTCATTGTAAATACTACCAAGTAGTAGGGAACAGACAAAAAAAGAACAATGCCAGAGTACTAAAAATTCAGGCATGTAAAATGCAATTACCCATGAGGAATTTGACACAGGGTCAGCACTACCATACCAACAAAAAATGCTAAGGGACTTGTTAACAAGATCCAATGCTTCTCTTGAAAGACCAGCAGCACCTACTGATACTATGCTACAGCACAAGCTAAGAACAGATTCACAGCGAAGGAAATCTTCATCTCTCTCTGCCGTAGTGGTTTCCACTGAAACCCCCTAACCAAATGCCAGTTCTGAGTGGCTGGGAAGATTTGCCAAGATTACAGCCAGAGGTATTCTGTCTGCAGGCAGTTTTGAAACAGCACAAAAGAGTGAGTAACAGAGGAAAAAGAAATAGCATCAAGAGTCACATTTCCATGCTTCCCTCTAAGTTGCTGCTTGTGCTTTCATGTTATAAGGTGCCTTCAGCAGGTTTGGGTTGTTTGGGGTTTTTTTGGTGGGTTTTTTTGGTTTCGTTTTTTTTTTAGCTACCACTTCTCTGCCATGTTTGCTTTCTTCTAAGGAACATTAGCTTTCATCCAATTTAACTCTAAAAATGCTCTTCGGCTCTAGGGGTTACCAACCTGAATGACTGCTAACCCTGTTTTACAGATTTGATCCAGGAAAAGTCATGTGTGCTCAGCACCACTGGAAATTTTCAAGAGTATATATGGTCCTAGTTAAGAATAAAATTAAATTAGCAATTTAACAAACCTAACAATCTCTGCTTTCTTATTATTTTCCCTCTGTCACAGACCTCAAAGTGCCTCACAAGGCAGGTAGCATTATCACGTTTCTTACAGATGAGAAAACTAATAATTTGCCCAAAGTTTATTTAATGGGCCAGTAACAGGATCAGAACTGGAATGCAGGTCTCCAAAGTCCCACCCAGATTCCTGCCTACAGATAACTGCCAAAAAAATGTAGCAAGTTTCAAACAACTGGGGAATATGCAATGCATGTCTACAAGGCTCCATTTATCTGTCACACCCACACAGGTGGTATTTTTCAAAACATTGCTAAAAATCAATCTCAATTTGCTAATATTGCCCAAGAAAACAGGAATTTTGTGTTCTTTGGATTTTTTAAATTTCAGTTTCTCCTTCTCTTTTCACGCTGAATGGACTCACGTACTTTCTTCAGTGGTGCTACAAGTTGTTGTTTGGGTTAATGGACAGGGAAACTCAGTTCCCGAGAAAGAAAATGTGGGCATAGCTTTTCTATAGCAACTGTGTCCTATAAGGTCCCAGATGTATGTAATCTTGGTGTCCTGACATACTTGCCTACAGTAAGAACTTCTAAACTGCTATTTTACTAATTTGATCTTGCAGATACAAAGAAGTTCATGTTGAGTCTCTTAAAATCCCCCAAAATCTTAACATGGATGGCAAATTTAATAACAGTTTAAAATGGAAGCAGAGAGTGCAAATAGACCAATGTTCTGATTTGATCCCATGCTTTTCTCCCAATTAGGTCACACCTTTTCAAAGGGTCACTTTTTAAAAAATAGACACATTCGTAATAAAAATTGTGCAGGGACTTGGAAAATCTAGATGCAACATAAATAGACAGAAATGAGAATTCCTTTACAAAAAGTAAAGGAATCCAGCTATTGCTGTCCTAAAAACAAACAACGTTCAGCTTTTACTAACTAAAAGATGAAAATCCAGTTTGATGGAAGGTAAAAGCACAATGTTAAAGCATTTGCACAACACTCGTATTCTGCAAGAAGAACCCCTACAGATACCGAAGACTGACTTCGTACTTTTTGTGGCATAAAGCCAGCATACATTCTGTCATGAATTTTATAAGATTTTTGACCTTTGCTGCTTTGGATCAAAAGGTCACTCAGTCATAAAGGAGCTTGAAATGTGTACTGCTGCTTTGTAGGTTTTACCTATCAGTTTCAAGAATGAATAAGTCTCCTTAAGAAGAAAAAATTTTCCACTGCTGTTTAAAATATGTGCACACTATATTGAAATAAAATTGAGCCTGAGGTACTTGAGATAAGTGAATGACTGTACGTATGAAGAAATACAATAAAGATAAGAAAATAGTTTCTAACTATCACAGGAATGAATCAGAAAGATTAATATGATTCACCAGCTCTACCTCTAAAATAATCCTTGGCTGCCACATTGTAGGACAAATAAGTGAAGAAGCCAGCTTTCCACATGACTGTGGTTTTTATTTTACCTGAAATGAAAAGTATTCTAAAAATTGGTTGTTAGCCAAACTGGCACATAGTAGCACAAGAAAATACTATATTACAAGCCGAACAGTGATGGAACGCACGAAATGAGGGCCACTCAGGATTAAATAGCTATCTGATGTTCCTCATTGTGTATCCACAGTCTTGTAAACCTCTTCAGGTATTGTGTTTAGTGACATCCATCATTTCCTTACCTTAGGCCATGTTTGCACTCTGTGCAGATTTGGTATTCAACACATGTCTTACAGTTTTCACTACATTTTCGGCAAACAATCTTATCTACAAAGGAAAAAAAGAGAATAGCCCAGAAAACCGTGGTCAGTTATGTTTAATAAAACTTTATGGATATACTATTACATGACTTATTGCTTTTTAGCTTAACATCAGGGAGGGAAGCAGCAAGTTAGACTAAACCAGCTAAATTCTGCCTATCATTAGCATTTTCCATCAAATGTCAAATAACTTAATCTCTTTCTAAACATCTGAAGTTGTAGTTGTACCCTGAGAAAAACACTGAGGTCATTTAAAAATCTTCACAAACTTTTAAAATTTACATTAACTACTTATAATTTTGACTTAAATCGTCTTTTCATACAGCATTGATAAGCAGTAACAATTGCCATGTGTTCCAGAGACTGTCCTGCAATTTACCTCTTACACTTTCCATGCAACCAGCCTGTCCTTCTTTTTTTCTGTTTTGGTGCTTAAAGACACACCTGCATGAACAGGTCCGATCTTACAAAGTCAACACATAAATTACTTAGCACCTGCCTTCTCATCTCAAGAAATCCCTACTTTAAAGAGATCTGGTATCTTTTGAGATGCAGTGCCATGTACCTTTCTCAGAGGAAAAGCCTAATGTTCCTATTTGACCCTAAATTTTCATCTCTCCATCTTAACTGGGTGGAAAGGAGCTCCCTTTACAGTTCTCATGCAGTGAAAAGTGGAAGCATTAAAGTAGTAGCTGTTTTCACAAATTCTCAAAAATGAACACACAGCTTCATGATGCAGAAAGCAAAAGGTTAGGTACCTAGATGAATAAAGCTCCCAAGCACCATGTTTATCTTCTAAGGATGTGTCTAAAGATAACTGAGGTCACTGCAGTTTTAAGCATGTTTGAATACATGTCTAGATATTTTTGCTAGGCAAAGCTGGAAAATAAACATGGGTGGTCTACTTGGCAAACACAGGGGGAAACTGAAGGCAGTTATCTCACATGGCAGAGTATTACTGTTCTTGGGTCATGACATCACTGCAGACACTTAGGTCTGTCAGAAACGTTAATTGAAACCACGTTTTATACCTGAGGAACCCATTTTACTTAGAGATTCAGTTCAGTGGCCATGGTTGATTCCTCAGTTCTCTCTTCTATCTGGTGCCATATCATTTAAATACGGGGGGAACAGGGAATGTTCAGAGTGTGGGTGCTGCCTGTCCCTTTTTTGTAGTAACGATAACCTGCTCTGTCCAACAGCTCTGTCTTGCTCTTGGACTGCCCTCATTCTACTACTGTTACTCCCAACCACTAGCAGAAAAGACATCCTGCCACTAAACATGGTTTTAAAAAGGAAGATTTTTGAGGAGATTCTTGATCACACTTGGCAACAATTTAATAAGAGGAATGGGGTAAGAGATAGATACATCAACACACATTTTTCCTGCTCGTAAGTATTCCATCAACCTCCCCAGATCAAATTCTGTAGCCCAAAATAAAGAAACAACAAGAAATACTAACTCTTATCCAGGTAAAACCCATCAGGGCAGTCGGTAATACAGCTATTGGTTACTTCGTTCAGGTAGTAGCCAGATTTACAGGTCATGCACTGGTCACTATGGCCTCCAACACAGGTTTCACAATTGGGTGAGCATTTTTTACATCGTTTCTTGTCTGCATTGTAGTGACCAGGCGGGCAGGTCGAAACACAGATCCTGCAGACAGCAGGGAAGAGAAGGCAGAGTTGTTAATGAAATAACCTGCCACCACATTCCTGGACCATGACTGCAAAGCAGAATTGTTTCTCAGCGCTGCTGTTTTTCTAATGATTATGTGTTTACTAAGATGTAACCCTCCAAAACATTGTATCAAGGTACCTTTTCCACTTATTTCCCTGCAGCATATGCTACCTGACTGGCAAATGTTTTGTCAGACATTTACACGGCATCATTTTTGACCACCTGCATTTCTTCCTGTCTTGTTCAAACTCAATCACAGAAGCTGTAGCAGCTATTGCATTTATATATATACATATATATATATATATATATATAGCCTCTTACGAAAAAAATAATCAAGAGATGGGGAAATAATCAGAGAAGGGGGTTTGAAGGCTGTAGTTTAAATTCTGATTAGCTAGGGTGTTGGGTTTTTTAAACTCTTATGAAAATTTGTCAAATTCAGTGGAAAATTAATTATCCATGACTATAGCAAAGAGATGAAGAAATGAAGTTAAAATATACGCTAAGAAATCTATGAAGTAAAGATCTTCTCTCTCGGTCTTACCGTGTGTTGTTCTTAGATTTGTAGTAGTAGTGCAGACAGTCAGTACAATGATCTGGTCCTGGCCCATCACACCCTACTTTACTGCATTCTGCATTGCAGGGACCTGTAATAAAACCAGAATATAGGGGAGGAAGGGATTAAACCTTCTCATTTAGTACTTATCATCCCTTAAAACACAGTATTTTAATGCAGAATGCAATTACTGTTTTCCTGTTTGATTCGAATTCCAAACAGTAATTTGGCCCCACCAAAAAGAGAAGACTTTTAGTACATGAAGATCTTGCAGATCTTGGCCTCAGTACTTCTTCACAGTGATCTCTAATTTTTAGCAAGTGTGGCATCCTCTATAGAATCTATGAAAGAGAAACTATTTCTGGATCCAAAAAGATGGTTTCCTAATGAGTAGCAAGTAATTCTGAATTTTATTCAGCAATGTGCAAAGGCTTCTGTAATTCATAAGAAACTATTAGCAAAACCACTTATAACAAGCAGGTCAACATACATGATGAACATGGTCAGTGGCTACTCTGGTTACCAGCTGGGTAGCAACTGGTCCAAGTGGCGAAAGCAACCCAGCTGAACCAACCACCAAGGTCCAGATGTGCCTCTGTCTGTGATGCTACATGCTGAAAAAGCCTTGGCTAACACTTGCTAATTAGCACGACTTCCATCTCACCCAGACTCATGTTGTACCCGGTGATCCTTACGGGTCAATTCCCCATATTTGAAACACTCTATGATTCTGTTTTACAGTTTTCAAACAGGTCTGTCCTGCTACAGGAGGTGAGAACCATCAACTCCTGCCTTTACACAGGTGAACAGAGTCTGTGGGTGAAATTATAACTTTCAGGAGCACTGCTGTCCTGTGAATGAAATGCATTGAGTTTGTTGGCCACCTCGAATTTCTCCTAACATCAGGTAAACTTGAAGTAAAGTGAGTTGGCTTCACACAAAAATGATACAACAGCAACTTTTACAGCAGAGATAGTAGTGTTTCATCACCAACCAAAACAGACTTCAGCAGCTCTCAATCTAAAATAGGGACTGTGGGCCTGATATGCTGTGGCAGGAGACTGTAGTAACAGAAACTTCTAAATTGAACTTTGTCCTACTGATGTTTGCTGGAGCTATACTTAAGATTCATCAGCATTAATGATCTATGTGATGCCCCTAATGTTGGAATATATGTAGGAGATCTGCAGCTTGAGAGATCTGGACAGGCTGCAGTTGGGCAGAGAAGAACATGATGAAATCCAACAAGGGGAAGTCTAGGGTCCTGGGGAGGTTGCAGTGCAGGTTGGGGGCTGACCTGCTGGAGAGCAGCTCTGAGGAAAAAGACCTGGGAGTCCTGGTGGACAACAGGATGACCGTGAGATAGCAATGTGTCCCTGTGGTCCAAAAGGCCAATGGTATCCTGAGGTGCATCAGGAAGAGTGTGACCAGCAGGCCAAGGGAGGTTACCTTTCCCCTCTACTCTGCCCTGGTGAGGCCCCAGCTGGAGTACTGTGTCCAGCTCTGGGGTCCCCAGTTCAGGAAGGACAGGGAACTGCTGGAGAAGGTATGGCAGAGGA
>VXBW01000784.1:33435-45557 GCA_013400375.1 Thinocorus orbignyianus | reverse complement strand
GCACTGGAACAGGCTGCCCAGACAGGTAGTAGAGTCTCCATCTCTAGAGACATTCAAAACCTGCCTGGACAAGTTTCCATACAACCTGCTCTAGTAAGACCTGCTTTGGCAGGGGGGTTGGACTAGATGATCTCCAGAGGTCCCTTCCAATCCCATATCACTCTGTGGTTCTGTAACTTGACTTATTTTGTAGTGTCAAAAATGTAACTCTATTAAAGTCTAATGATTAGGCTGAAAAGCTTCTACAGGGATCAGTGAGAGCCAACACAGGTATCAAAAATAATGTTTTTCATATACATATGTGTGTGTGTGCATGTGTATGGATATATATATATTCTTATATTAAAAGTAGTGCATTCTTCATAGCATGTTAAGCTTAAAATTATTAACTTTATGCTTACAAACTCAGGGTAGAAATGAAAATATCTAAATTCAAATTATGAAACAAATAGTTCTGACCTTAAATTAAGAATCCACTTCACTAGACATTTTACATATGCAGAGTCTCAGGTCACTCCTTCAACCTATTATGTGTTCGGTAAATGCAGAATCAGAGTAAATGAATGTACGTACCTGAATAGTCATCTGTTCCATAGTCTTCTGTAGGATCTTCAACTGGACTAGAGCGCACTCTTTCTACTTTGGGAAAATCATTTCTTGGTGAGTAAGGCTGGATGGATGTTCCATATAGTACCAAGGACCACTCTTTCAATTTGCCTGGAAGGTAAGTATTTAAAATCTAATTTTAGAACCAATTTCTAAAGTCTGTGCCTTACAAAAACATATCACTTGTAAACATGACTTTGTGACTATGTATGGATGATGCTTTTCAAATAAGTATCTTCTGTTTAATATAGACAGTGTAATTACTCCTTCCCTATAAACTGAGAAAACATGCTTTCTTCAATCACTTTTTTTTTCACAGTATTTTCAGTGCACTCCAGTGTCTTGTACATCTAGTAGAAGTTTGCACCATGGCTTGAACTCAATTTAAGAAATAAGCAACAAAACCTCTAGCCATACAGTTATTTGGAAAAGGCATATGGTAATCAAGAAGGAGTTTTTTTTCCAGATTTCACTCTTCCTCAGAACATTAATTATGTAGTAATTATTATTTGAGATATTTTAGGTAACTAGCTGTATTCAGAATTCTTACCTAAGAAAGGAGTTACATTTTGTTTATTACACAAGACTACTTTTCACTGGCTACCAGGACATTCTTGATGAATAGGAAACAATTTTTTTTTTTAAAATCTCCACAGTAGAATATCAGCGTCCCCTCCCAAACCAGCATAATTTTTATTATTTATCCTAGTTATGTGGCAGATATATCACTGTATTTCCTGCATTCATCACTAATAACCTATCTTCTCAGTACTTCAGTGAAGAAAGAAAGAATTGTTTGCCTGCCTGAAGCATTATCTGACTTTTTGGTAAGTTTTTTGTGGAAGAATAAAAAGATAAATGTTTATCAAATCAACAGTTCAGGCTGCCAGGAGACAAAGTGTGAACCACCTTTCTGTCTATACAAGCTGGTGTACTAATTCTGTAACAAAGCAAAAGGACTCAGGCCTGAAATAATGCATAAAGTAATGATGCAAGAAAAACACATCCCTATTTGAAAAGATGGTATGTAAGTTTGGCCTTATCCTATTCTTTTGATTTCATTTATCTACGTTGGAGTAGCTAGTTGTAAATGTCAAATTCTCATCAGAAGAGAAAACAAGCAGAGGAGTAGGGACTATTTCTTTTAGAAAAGATCCTGTTTTGGAGGCTGTTTTGTAGTTAAAATACTCTTCCCTTGGAACTATTATTTAATGTACGTCTCTTCTCAAGAAAATCACTTAATACACTTAATGTAAAATTAAACTTAAGCAATCTTCCTCTTCACTCATTCTAATGATACTCCATAATTTGAGCTTTCATATTGATCACTTGGAGTTTTTCAAACTGCGCAAGCAAATTACTTTGAGTTCTACAGGTGATTTTCTCTATTTTCCTCAACATCATTTGGTATCCTCCATTGACATAACCAAGATAGTACGTGATCTCTTGGTTTTACATCCATCCTCCAACCAGTAAGCAACAATAAACAAAACCACAACCTGACTGACTATAGCCCAGTTCTTTTAAATGGTTTATACTGAGGCTAAAGATGGGAATTTCTGTTAACTCTCCATCTCTTGCCAACTCAATTTAATCTTTCTGGGACAGAAATCTCACCATTTCATATGAAAACTTCTCTGCTCTATGCTCTGTTTTTGAGAAGAAACTATAGGCAACACAGTACATCACATGACAGTTGTTCCACTCATTGGCTTTCAAATTCTTGCAGCTAAAGCAAAGAATTATGTCTTTTAAAGAGGCATTCAATACTGATTTTAAAAAAATAACCAGTGAAGAGTCTCTTACATCTGCTGGGAAACTAGAGGCTAATTAAGTTATCTGTAAAACTGCCTGCACCTTATTTTCAATATGTCTTTTCCTACCTTTAGCTCACAGCCATGTAGCTCTTGGTCCCTATTAGAGACAAAAAGACCCAAATCATATATTTTCTTCCTGTATAGACATATGTGGATCAAGCTACCTCACAATGTTCTTTAGAGTGATTCAGCTGGGTCCTTAATGGCATCTTTCTTTTTAGAAAAGAAAAGGGAGCTAATTTTTAACCAGATAGGCAGTCATCTCTACAGCCCTTTCAGAGCTACAACTTATCGACATACAGTCTCTTTCCTTTTTGTGTTTAAACTCACTTCAACAGCATATAGACCACAATGTATTTGATGCAATCAAAAAATGTGTACTTCGCTAAGTTATTCAGATCTTTTCATTTTCAATATTATTTAGCTCCAAAGATCACTAAACTTTCCAAGAGCTGATTTTGTACTTTTTCCAGAGCACTGTAAAAAATACTGAATACTAGACAAAAATATTTACAAGGATCCACTAAAAATAACCACAGCTAAAGATGCTCCTTCAGGCACAGTGTATTGTGTGTGGACTTTACACACATGGTAGGGCTTGTACCAACAGTACTGCAGGAAAGACTGGTGTTTTGAATGTACCCTTAATGCAAAAGGGCAGCAAGGGGAATAATGCAGGGTCTCTTGGGAGATCAGATGCCTTTTAAGAACGGTTCAGTAAATAAAGAGGGGAAAAATTCATGTGACTTGCCAGCAAATAAATGAAGCCTGCCTTAAGGCAGGTTTAATTTGCACAATGAAAATATTTCAATAACTAAGTATATATACATACACTTTTATAATGAATAAACAAAGTGTGCACATTTAAGCCAAAATCTCTTTCCCCTTTTTTGGCCAATTCCGTCATTTAGTTTGGCTAGAATAATCCTTTACACTGCTTGTATTTAGTACGCAACAGAGGTCCCATATTGTATATATAGGAGAAAGGGTATACCACAGTGTTTCACAGCAAGCACATGTCCACCTCCATAAACTCTACAGAATTAAATGCAGAAATCACATGCACTAGTTTTATGAACTAGACCCTGCATTTCTTTACGGGTAACAGATGTAGTGTCACCTTGCCAATGCAGGGCTATGATGACATGTTGGGTCTTTGTTCTCAATTTGATTACAGAAAAACTGCAGCTCTTAATTATAATACCTTTCAATAGCTAAACAAACACACACACAACAGAAACAAGAAACAGGCATGATGGTGATATCATTGTGATAAACTGCAGGCTACAGTGATAAACCAGAGAGGCACCATAAATTGTGTTCAAGCAACTTTTGTTTATTTCACTTTCTGTTCAGCGCAGAGACTAATTCCAACACAACAGCTGAGATTATCCCCTACTAATATATGGCAGGCACTTTCAAATCTTTCTGAACAGAAATGTTACTGGACAGCTTCCATCATAGAGCTACCACTGCCTAAAAAAGTTGGGAGATGTATCAACGGACAGTATACCAGGATCCAAATTCACAACGAGACTGCAACTTCTGAAATCCAAATACATGTAAAAACCTGACCATTCTCAAGTGCTGTTTCCCATTGCAGCTAAAAGAATGTGAAGAGTAAGCTCTCCAGCAGGATTCCTTCAGTGCATCAGCTCCCTCCACAGCTCTTGGTTGGGCAGGTCTAAATTCTCCACATCCCCTGGCCTTACTGCCCCTCTTCTTCCAGAGCTGGATCTTCATGCTTTAGTCCCCATGGAGCAAAAGAAATCAGTCCCTTACATCAGTAAGACCCATACAACTAGGTGTGTAAAGCAGGCTTTAAAGTGTAAAGTGTGAAAAGTAGCTGACCATCAGACTGTCATGGTGACATAAAAGGGCTGTAAAGACGTCTGGACAATAGCCTGGATGAACAGTTCGCAAAACGGCTCCATGCTACCTCTTTTCTAGGCTTTGGTACAGGGGTTTTGCCAGGGAAAATAGAAGAGAGGAATAGCTGAATAGGACTGTGGCTGTCCTTCATGATGATGAAGGACGAACCACTGGGTTTACACAAAAGTGTAAAGCTACTCTTGTATCTTCAAGCCTGAGATGTTTCTGGCTGCAGGAATAACAAGTGCAAGATGGAGTTTAAAATCATTTATTTTTGTCTTTGTTCAGTAATCTGATTAAAATTAATTACTTAGTTGTTCTTTAATACCTCCCCTCAGCCCCTTCTAAAGCACTGAATATTAAAAACAACCCCAAACACCAAAACTCCTCCTGAATCCCTCAACAATTCTGCTCATAGTCTGTGACTGCTTTTCCAAATACATTTAATGAATAGCCATTTTTTACTTCACTGAAAAATTTACTCTGCGTTTACTGATGCAATTAGCATCACTTAACTAAGAACCTTTTACCACTGCAAAACCATGGTGAGAAGTGATTAGTACAGATCAAATGAAGTGAAAATTGAAACACTGGCAATGCTGTTTTTTCCTTTCAGAGATCCAGAGGATGATTATCAAGATTTTCAAAACGCTGTCCCTAAAGTTAACTGCTCAAGTGTATAGCTGACATTTAAATGACACCAGCACCCTAGAGTTACTACAGACTCTAATAAAAAGTTTTTCATTGCTCAGCAATTTTGAAAATAATACTGATTATCTTGGTCTTCAGTAGGGACTTACTGGCTTCATATTATATAACAGGTCGTAAAAATTTTGGCTTATGACCACTGGTTTAGCATCATAAAAAGAAATTCAGGTTGTGCAGACCAATGAGACAAGCCATAAGAGAATATGATTTGATGGCCAGACAGACAGAGCAACTTTTTCAAAAAAGCAGAGATTGGCTATCTGGTCATCTGCTGCATTAAAAAGAGCATAACTCAGCTAATCAAGACAAGAAATAAAGAACTAAAATTCTCATTCAATTCCACCAGCTTCAGTAGAAGTTGAGCGAGGTTGATCTATGCTAAAATTGTTACCATATTTAGAGAGAAAAATATCTAAGCAGTATAAAATCAGCGCTTCCATTTTGTCATAATTTTGAAATGAAAGGGTTAATTTTTGCCCACATTAAAATGTTTAAACCCAACTGAGTTTGGCCTAAGCATCACTTGGAATAGGAAGGAGACTGAGTAACTCCATGTTCACACATTAGAATTCCTCCTGTGCCCTGCCTTGCTCTAAGTCATGATGGAAATAGTCCTGTGGAGTTTTAAAGCTGCCGGAGTGTTTGGACCAGCTGGCCATCCAACAAGACACATTTACATTGAAGAGGTGAACTGCACTTAGCCTTTATTCCAATCTGAATAATTTAACAAACCAAATTTCAACCAAGAGGAAGACAAGAGTACTTCAACTCCATATCTGGAGGCAGAAACATTAATGGGCCTTTCTTGGACAAAGTAGAATCAAAACAATTAATATTCCTCCAGAACAGTCAACTACATGCACATATCCTATCATTAGCCAACTTTTCTTATTTGAAACTCAGAGTTTTTAAGCACTTCAGTTTGCATTTTAGTCAACTTCTCTTTATGTGTGCTTCTTCATGTAGCAGAAACAATAAAAAATACTTCCACTTAACAAGGCTCATTTGGATAGTTTTAATGACTTCCAATAATCTAATTCAGGAATAAACATACTTAAAAATCCCCTATTGTTAATTTCACAAAGATATATTTTTATAACTTCAAGTACTTTAAGTTAACACCTATGTCTCAAAATTTAGAATTGATTTTCAGTAAATCAGTTAGAAAACTCTTACCGCTTTGTGAGTTACCTTAGCTGCCTGAGATGGAACGTATCTTATTTCACTGAATTATAAACTAATTCTATTGCTATTGTCACTGTCGTCCTAAATATATTTCACAGTAGAATTCTTATAATTCATTTTTATCTATCAGAAAGCACTATTCAACTTCCAGTCTAATATTATTGCAGTCTGACATGCTGTACAATCAGAGTAAGTGTTAATTTAAATTTAGTTATAAATTATTTCCAATACATCAGTAGTATTCACCTCGCTAACATCTCTTAATCTAAATTATTTGTTTAAGTGATCTTTCATTTCTGATTATTTTTATTAAAGGCTTTCCACTTACTTTGATGTGGGACTCCAAAGGAAGGACTATATTCAGCATTCATGCATAAACAGTGGTATTTTTATATGTGTATAATTTATCTATTTCAAAATGGGTTTTAAGGTCTAAATTTTGAGTAAGTCCAAAGCCAAGTATACACTCATCTTTCATATCCAGCAAATGGAAGTAAACATATACACCCATCAGCCTCAAAGGACTTTCAAAGGAGAGTCCTTCTCTCAATCTTCATTTGTTTCAAAGTGCTCATGCTGAAATATGTGAATGAAACTGAACTGTGCAGTGGGAATTAAAAGCAGAAGAATGTCTGTAGCCTCAAAATTCTTATAAGGAGTATAGTTTGTGAGTGGATGAATGCCAGGTCTGAGCACCCTGCCCATACACACAGGAACACAAAGCAATCTACCAATGGTAGCAAGCCATGAAATTCTTACTCATACACAGTGGGATTTTCTAGTGGTGTAAACACAGATAAATGCCACTTTTTCTTATGGGTAGGATAAAAACCACAAAGCAAAGAAAACCAGCACGAAAATAAATCCCTGGGCCCGATATAGCTTATGCAGGCCAAGTTAATATGGGCCCTATATCAGCCAGGAACGTCACAAGCAATATGAATACAGCAGGGTAACTCTGGGATGCTCTAACTTATGCTGAAGACCTGTCCGATAATCTATATTCAACTTCTTTCAAATATGTCACCTGCAGTTTCATGCAGTTGTGTATCTTCCTTGAAAAACGTGCCTAGTAAAGATTTGGCTTTGTTTAAAGCACTGAGTCCAGATAACCTGTCAGATAGTACAGGGATCTGTCTCTGCTTGAAGAATTCATGTCAGGAATGATGTTGCTCTAAATAGCCAAAGTTTCTTTCTGTACTTTGAAGCAACACATATGACTTCAAGAAAGAGGGCAGTTTACCCTTGAGAAGATAAATTTTCCATGGAAACCAGAAGTAAGTTCAGAATAAGAGAACCAGGTGCCTTAAAAGGAAATAGCAACAACATAAAAAAGAAGGTGCATTGATAGTTGAAATTAACAATCACAGCTCTGCCTTCACACTAAAACTGGTGAGATGTTCCAGCTGTAAATAAAAGGTGGAAAACAGTCAAGGCAGGATTAGCAAATGCAAACATTCTTCTGAATTCATTGAGCCGAAATAAAGGTTAGAGTCATACCTGGAGTCTTGAAATTTCTCAGCTGAGATGGAGTGTCACAGATTTCCAAGATCCAGTCACCTGCTGCTTTTTCACTCCAGCAGTGAGTAGTCATAAACTCCCAGTTTTTGAATCCTTCCATGGAATGATCAAATAGCCTAAAATAAATCATGACATTATTTTAAGTGAACCATTTCATATGAGAAGCTAAGACTCCAAGTCTGCAAGCTCTTGAATCATATACTAATTAGTCAGCTCATTCATCTATGTCTTTACACAACATTACTCATGGTGTTTTTCCCACAGATATTTCAAGTACATTCAATAGCTTCTTGCTGCTTTGATGGAAGAGATTCTTTACATGCCATCATTTACCATGCCATCATTTGCCATAATGTGAAAGAGAATGGAAAAGTAATTCATTGCAAAAGAAAAATAAATTGCTAATACTGTTTAACAGAATTCATCTGTCTTGGGACATGTGTCTTGCATATAATACAACACAGCATATCTGTTACTTCAACAGCATGATGTAAATACAAATAACTCAACTTGTAAACTGGAAAAGTTCTGTAACATTTATTTTTGGCTTTGGATTGGAATAATCAAAAGGTTCTTGAAAGCAATAAAAAGTATTAAATGACCAAGACAATATTAGCAATTCAGTATATGTGACTTCCTGTGAGGAAATAAGATGAAACAGAGTCATTGGTCTCAGTCCTCAAATCACCAAGGTATGCTCTCTCCAAACACTTGACAGAACTGAGTTTGGGTAAAACTGATCTAACCAACAACACCATCTTAATTTAATTAGCTAGGTCTTAGGTGAAGAGGTTGGAACTTAGGCATGGATTATCGTAATTTCTAGGATGGTGGCCTAGTTCAGAGGCTGCAATGTGATGCTCATCTCTCAGGGGAAGGCAAAGGAAGACTGGTCAGAGACTTTATTACCTAAAATTGGAATGAGAATTTGGAAAGACAGAAGAGAATTTGTACTTTTATTCAGTACTTACAGCGTGTTGCCTGGTACCCCAAAGCTATTGATGGGAGGTACACTCAATCAAGACTGTTTTCTCCAACAAAATGTCACAGCTCAGCTTTAAAAAATGCATATATTTATATGTATACCCTCATATATGTAGGTATATATATTTTTATACAGATACATGCATATATATATACATATATGTATATCTATTTTTATATATGCATATATGTGCATTATATATTTATCACTACTCTAATTTGGTCTTTATGTGTAGAGAATTCCACTGGTAATAGCTATGCTTAAATATTCATAAAACAAGATCTCTGCACTAGAAAATCCTTTTCTATAATATAGAACAGAATAAATAGAAGAAAATTTAAAACCTTTTTCCATAAAATAGTGAAAAATACAGTATTAGACTACAAAAGTATTATAATATTTTACACTTACTTGACTATTTACTGTTATTTTCTTAGCTAATTTCAAACTTTATTCTCAAAAGCTTATGCGGTTCAGCAAACACTGGCAAAGCAGGATACTTTTCTAGCAATGTGGTATGTGTCTATTTCTGATTAAAAAACCCACCCTGGATGTGAATAAAATGCCATAATTCTTGCTGAAAAATTCATTCAGTCAAAAGCACGGGGTCAGGTACCGTGAATCCACATCTGCTGCAACAGGACCTGTATGGACCTGCATGCCTGGTGCACTTCATAGGATACAGCCCAAAGTTGATTTTCACCCTCTCATTTGTGCAATTTTTTTCCATTTTAAATGAATGCCTATAATAGTACTTTTTTTTTTTTTATTAGTGTTGATAACATTAAATTAACATATATATACATATTTAGAATTAGGCTTAATTTTTACTGATAATTGGGTGAGATTTTCTTCTGATACAGTTCTTTGCCTGCGTCTGTGTGTGTCTATATGAGCATACATATATTCTGCTAGCAAAATTGGCCTGTTTCATGTCACTGCTAAATCAGTTGTTTGAATACAGCAAGCCTTAAACCCACAGTACACATCATTTATGGAAAGGGTAGAAATTATTACATAGTTATTACCCAGTGTTTTCATGTGGCTATGTTAAATTTAATTCATTATGTAGGTTATTTCCAACAAGTAGTCATACCATGTTTTGCTGATAACTAATGCATTACTTTCTAAATACCTTGTCAATCCACCAAGGCACCAATGTTCTTCTTTGCCATTGTGGCAAGTAAATTATATAGTATTACATAAGTACTGTGCAATTATATTGTAAATTCTGCAGTCACTGGGCATCCATTCACACACATAGAAAAGCAAGTTGTTGCTTACTTTTACTGTAATTAGTTCAATATTTCCCACAGTATTTTTTATTTAAGGGTGTTTACTTGTTGTGTGTTGGAATTTTAAATTGCTGTCAGGTTGCCATTTTAAAATTGCATTATTCTTCTATGCAGTTTTGGGAGGAAGAGACAAAAATCCCCTGTGACTTTATCATAGGTACTTAAAACATTGTTACGTAAAGTATGCTATGGCTGAAACTGTAAGCTTTCGTATCTCTATCAACAGAAATGAGGAAAGTCCAGTAATACCCTTTCATAGAAAATTGTTTAGTTTTTGGAAAGAATACGTATTTGAAAAAGATTTGATTTTTTTATAAAGTTATGTTTAAACAGGAACCTTTTAATGTAAGAATGATGTTTCTACAAAAGATTCTATGAATGAGTAAAAAATGCACAAATAGATCAAAAGAACAATTTAAAAAAAAAGCAGAAAGACACTGATTCTGAGGCTGTATTTGTATGTTATACATACTAAATTGTCCAAGTATTTTTGTGTTGCTCTGCTTACACACTAAACTCTCAAATCAAAGAACCTGTAAAGCAATACACTGATTTCCCTTTCAGTTGTGTTAAATGAATGAATGAAATGACCAGTTGTTCAGATGTACTTTTACTTATTCAAAAAGGAATAAATAGTGAATAGAATATTTTAAGGATCATGGAGCCAGTGTAGATAGTTATTTGATTTTGTAATTTGTCAGGTTGACGTTGAGTCAAAATTCATATCAATAACACACAGAGAGCTTCTCATGGACTAGTAAATTATTAGTATATGGTCTAATGACTTTTTAGTTGACTATTATGGGTTATTATAGATTAAAGTAGTTAAAATTATTATTAGAATAATCTAATAATTTTTATGACCATGATAATATACATTTGCAAGACTTGTACTCATGGATGCAAATTGCTTTTAAGTACCGAAGTGAGCTACAACTATTGAATCTTTACAACTTGTTTCTTAACATAACCACAACAGAATGCCAAATTTGTTATTCCATTACTCAGGTGACTTCTCTTAAGACATTCAAATCAGGGTGACATGACTGACTATATCCAGACAAACTAATTATGGGCTACTGGCTACAATGAATAGCATTATATTCAAAAATAATGCCACTTCTCTCTCAGAAATTTTATGACATACTCACCATATGCCATATGTAGGTCTATGTAAGAATACATATGTTACAGAATGTAGAGTGAAACAATAATTTCCTTAAAACAAATTGAAGAGTCTTCACCTCTTCCACTGCCACCACTTCAGTCTAGAAATTAAACCACCTTTCTATTTAGGAATATGCTTCAAGCAGGAATATTAATCTATAATCAAATTTTAGACCCAGAGGAAGACAATTAGCCACTTTCTTGGAATTCCACAAATGAGAATATAAGGCTAGTCTCTCACAATTAAATCTACTAGAATAAAGAGTGAGCTCCTGAACTAAGCACTTGAAAATCCTTTGGTCAACTGGTCTCCTTAGAGCAGCTCTTCTCCTCGGAGTTTAACCATCCTGTGGGGTGTAGGCCTTGAGGAACGGCAGAGAGGTCAAGACAACCAAAGCTTCAGCCAGACCCTACTGCCCACTTGCACCAAAGCAGAAAAAAAAGAGTTGGTCAGTGAGCTCAGAGGCACTTCAGAAACTTCCTCACCTACAATGGCAGAGAAGATCACTTAAAACTTCTGGTCGTGGATCTAAAGAAGATGTATTTAAAATGTACGCATACACATCTTTTTTAAAATGCTTTTTTTTTTTTTTCCATTTTACATATGGTTAAAACAGTTAATTTTATGAAGCAATAGATATCTCTAAGTTGTCCTGATAAAGTTTGGAGAAGACACCAAATGTGACACCAAGTCAAGCAGGAGTGTTGATCTGCATGAGGATAGGGAAGCTCTGCAGAGAGACTTGGATAGGCTGGATTGATGGGCCAAAGTTAATGGCATAGCCTCAACAAGGCCAAGTGCCAGATCCTGAACTTGGGCCACAACAACCCCGTGCATTGCTACAGACCTGGGGAAGCATGGCTGGAGAGCTGCTTGGCTGAAAATTACGATTATAAGAACCTGGTGGTTCTAATTGACAAATGCCTGAATATGAGCCAGCAGTGTGCCCAGGTGGTCAAGAAAGC
>VXBW01000784.1:17638-33016 GCA_013400375.1 Thinocorus orbignyianus | reverse complement strand
TTTAGACTGGACATTAGGAAAAATTCTTCAGTGGTCAGGCACTGGAATAGGCAGCCCAGGGAGGTGATTGAGTCACCATTCCTGAATTTGTTAAGAGTTGTTTAGATGTGGTGTTGGGGGATATGGTGTAGGGGAGAACTTTGTAGAATGGGGTTGATGGTTGGACTTGATGATACCAAGGTTCTTTTCCAATCTGAATGATTCTATGATTCCATGATTTTAAGAGTAGCATGAACAATAGAGTACAGTGCCTGCCAGCCTGAAGTAGTGGACAGTACAGCAACCACCATCTTTATGTATAGCGTGTCCCAGGGACTACACATATCCACATGAGATGCTCCATCGTGACCTGTAGACATGTCAGACTGCTGAACTCCACACACCACACAGCTGTGTGGCTGATACTTACAGCTGCCTTCTTAAAAGCTGCCTGTACTTTCCTATTTAGTTTGTATTAAACCTTCAGAAATCTCATTCTAAACAGGCTGAAATCTTAATGCAAGAGCAGGAATAGACCTGGTGCCACATATACAGACTATCCTAGGTTTGAAAAGGGACATCTGATTAGGGTAAGGGCAGCAGGGGACACTGCCCATCACACAATCCGGTTTATTCCAAGAGAAACTCAATGCATTATGTGTTACAGTGGGGCTAGTTTTAGTAAGGCTGGGAAAAGCGTAATTCATTCTCACTATTCTAGTTGTGGTAAGCCTATCTGCGGGAAGTAGAAAGGCATTCTTCCTCAGCCTGTCTTAAATAGCTCCTCTCTTTTCTATTTGCTTCAATATAAGACTCAGAAACGGAGACATTAAGCTAGATCCTTAGTCACTCCCACTCTGACTATGGAAAATTAAGTCAAGCTTTTAATGATGGACTCTAATTTTCCACTAAAACTGAACTTCAGATATTGAATTCTAAAAGACAATACAAGAATACTCTGCAGATTCTTGATTATTTTTTTACTAGTCTCATTCATCAAAGAAAGGCATGTGTTACTCTAAATCTCAGCTGTATTTCACTTCATTCTTCTTCCACATTTTCCTTTGAGCAAGTTCCAGGATCAATTTTAGACTTAGATGGAAGATAGTGTCACTTACATGCATTCATAGCTAAGCAAATCAACAGTATTTTTCCCCTCTCTTTCATAAAAAACCCCCTGCTTGTTCAAAAATGATTGGTAGAAGGGTAGCAGGATGTTTACTCAGGCTACATCCTGACCCCCTTCCAAAAAAAAAAAAAAAAAAAAAAAAAAAAAAAAAAAAAAAGAGAGAGAGATAAAAAGATAGAGATAACCTGAATTAAATAAAACATAGCAAGTGCAAATTGGAAGAAATGGTTTTCCGAGAACTGCTTCATTCTGTAGACATAGTGCAAGCACAGGATCACTGGTTGCTCACCCTGGACACTGCAGAGTCCTTTTCAGTTATTCTAACTGTGAGACTCAACATCAAGGTTGGGCCTACCCTTTCATTATAGTTGGATACAAAAAATATTGGTTTTGTTATTAGAGTATAATGTGTAAACTGCAATAAAGATTTAAGGACTAGTTCAGAAATTAAAATGTGCTCCTATAAAGAAAAGTTTTCCTCTACTTCTGATTACCAAGACCTTTTGTGAAGCAAACCAGCAAGTAAGATTAGATGAGAATACCTTGTGTTTGATCTAAGTTTCCTGCAGAGGAGGGTATTATTAAAATTTACTGATTATCTAAGGTTTCATGATAGGAAAAAGATGGTAACGAAAACACTTCCCTTTGTTACTGAACAGAGGTATTATCAATGTCAGTGCCATATAAGCATAGGAAGCCAGTGGCCTGGAAACTTGCCACCATGTGGCTAAAAAATTTCAGTTACACAGTTTGAATGGCAGCAGCTGCTTTAAATTTAAAGGGCAAGAATTAAACAAGCCATGACTTCAATGGGAGACAAGTGAGCCCTAAGTTTGCTTCTTCTATCCTCTTTGCATTTAGGTTCTCCTCCATAGCCTCTCTGTACAGAGTGTTTGTTAGAACTGACCTTGGTACATTTCAAAAACACTCAGAAACCCATGCTGCCAAATCCAATGGCCAATTGTTTTTAAAAGGGGGATACCATTCCCCTTTGGACTTAACTGTAGCCTCATCCTCACACCAGACAGTGCTTTCCAAGCCTGTATTTTCCTCTGCTGCAGTACATCCAATGTAATCATGTTTAGTACTTTCCAAACAACAAAGCAGATGTTCCCTGTAATGCAGTTTTTGAAGAATGCACATAAGGCTCAAGCCAGTGACAGCGTAATCCTCCAAATGCCTGCAAAAGAATCCACATCGTCTCTGACTAACGAGTTTTCTTACTGAAGTCATTTTAGGGGATGCCAACATTAAGGATAAAATATGCAGAAAAAAGGCCAGATACTGTCTTGAGGGACGTACTCGTCAATGCACTAGAAACTACACAATGCTTCTTCTTCCAGAATTGGTGGACAAGAACTGCACATGTGCAAAATATACCTTTTGCACTTTAAGACATTTTACCAGCAAACTGTTTCAAATTAAACCCAGATGAGTAATGGTAAAGCAATGAGGTTTTCCCTGGGTTCAGTAAAAACAGCTGGTATTGCTGCTATTAATCATGTACATGTGCATTAGAAGGTCTTGTATGTCTGAGAAAAGCATCTCAGTCTGGTAGTAGCAATATACAACAGCCTCTGGGACCTTTGCCTATAGGAAAAAATTCCCAAACCACTTGCTGCCAATGCATCCTTGCATGCTACTTGTACTTGAATACATTTATTCTCATGCCCTCACCAATAACACTTTAAAAATCAAATACCTCATAACTAAATTCTTGTATTAGAAAATAACAATACTCATACTCCGAGTTTTATTTTATAATGTGATGCTAAAACATACACAACAACACTCAGTATAGTACTAATTGCCAGACCACTAAGCTGTAAGACTTCTTCCAGCAAGACCAAATAAAACAAGCCTTGAAACACAAGCCTTGAAATACTTGAAAAGTACTGTGCCCGTATCCATCACTTTACCCTAAGAAAGGGCTTCAGAAGACTCTAGGTATTTCAGACTTAGAGCTTGCAAAGTACACTTATTCCTTAATATTAGTAGCCCAGAGGTATTTGTTTCAGCCAAATCTGACTGATAGGTCAATGTACCTCTGAAGCTTGGATGGGAAGGGAATTTCTCGTGCGACTTTGAGTATTCGCTCTCTCATGAATAATTTGTTTTTTTAAAAATGACAAAACATTAAAAGGCCTTCCAAGTTTCTTTGTTTCCTGGTTAGCCTTCTGATGTTACAGGATATGAAACTGTTGAACATCACCTCATTTTAATACACACATTTATGTTCTCTTGCTCTACTGCAGGTACAGAAAATAACTTACTTTCTGAGAAGCAGGGGTTACAAAAAGACTGACTGAATTGAATTTTGTATCTATTCCACATACCAGTCATCATCAGAGGTGAACTGTAAATACTGGAATGTCTTTATCTCCCACTTGCTGTGAGTCAGCTGCAAGACATGAAAGCCTGGAGCCAAAAGTTAGCTGTGTTAAGACCACTGGGTTTACACGAGATTGTTTTGTTTGGATACCTAGTTGGAGGACTTTTCATTTCTTTCATTTTGAAGCATGGAAGAACTGCTGCATTAAAATGGAATAAAAAACTAAAGAAGGATTTCTTCAAACAGAAAAACAAAAGCTTGTTTCGTAACTGCCTAGACAGTAGACATCTGCCTCTGCTCTGGTTAGCACATGACAAATTCTTTGTTCATTGTAGCAAGGAGATACATAGAGGTGTATGTCTGTGTGCTTTATCTGCAAGGCACCAACAACACGTACAATACAGGAGATATTCTAGAGGGCAACAAACTTCCAGGACAACTTTCTCTCCATTTAAGCAATTAATGAAGAGTACTGAAGAAGCTTGATAAGTATTTTCAGTACACCTTTTCTTTTAAATTACCCTAATCTCTAATGAAAATGTGCTTTCACACTTCAATCATAACAAAGGCCATTTGAGCTTCACCAGTCTCCAAAACAGGTTCTTCCTTTCAAGAGGGAAGATAAGTCCTTCTGTCACTGAGGGACAGGAAGACACAAATGTCTCCAGGGCTAGACACAAAATTCGCCAGGGCTATATCAGCAAATCTGGTTGGGGAATGTGGATGATGAGGAAGTCTAGAAAGCAGGGCACTCCCAATTCATCAAAAGCCCTGAAGAGTTAGACTAGGGATATAAGCTTTTGTGAAGACTCGAGTGTGGTGGCAGAAGAGGTTTGACACATTGCAGCTTTTACCGTTTCTGAGATATAAAACATCAGCTAACACCAGCTTTTGTGTGGGAGCCATGTTCCAGCAGAACAGCAGTCATTTAAATCTGCTAATCTCCAAGTAAAAAAATTTCCCTATTGTACTTTGGTCCCATCAGCAAGAAGATTTTCTAGACAACTGGAGAAGTACAGAAGCATTTCATATTGCAACTGTAACTTATTTGCACATTTGGAACTTGGATAGAGTTTGAAAAAGTTCCTGGGGTTTCTTAGTGCTCTTGATCACTGATTTAACGAGATTTATCTCGAAAAGGACTGCCTATGTTTTCTTCCAAGAAAATTTCTGCTAATAGACCAGAGAAACAGAAATACCACTAGGAAGTTTTCCAATTTCCTGTGGACAAATACTCATGATGCACCTTATTTCCAGGAACTGAAATTGCACTAATGTTACAAATGTTGCACTGGATAAAGAGATCTCCGTTTGAGTTCAGTCTGGAGAAAAAGAGACAATATGATGTAGTGTCACAGTTTCTTCAACAACACAACGTAAGTGACAGGATGAGGAAAAGGACTTATCTTTCTTAGTTGTTCTTGTTAGAGTGGCTGGGCATTCAAAAGCAAGTATCCATCACAGATCTGCAGGATGAAGGAAATGGCTGGCTTTTAAAAATTTTGATAGGTCATTTATAAATGGACCCATATATTTCAAAGTACTAGTGCAACTTCTCAGTGTTGTAAAACTAGAAGCCTTTCATGGGTTGAGCATACTACTTCAATATGCAAGGGGAAAAAAGGATATGGAAACTGGTAACATCAGGAGTCATAACTGTACTCACAAAGCTTAAAGAAAATAGTAGTAGAGACAGACAAAATTTCTGACCTTCACTACTAGTGAACAAATGTTAGGAAAGGAGAAAAACTAAAAATAAGTACCAATAGTATGTAGAAACACACTTCCACTCAGCTTCCTTCTGCATACTGAGCCTGTCACTATTTTCTTCCCATTTTTGAGCCATCTAATAATTGGTGAGCCACACAAGACCACCAAAATTAACTAATTTAAGTTTTGAAGAGGAGGTCCTCAACAGCTTTACAGCCCACTCTTCTACAGATAAAGAGATTACCATCTATGAGCTCACTTGCACTTCAGTCTTCCAATCTCTTTCAGGAAAACAATTAACCTGTGTCTGCCAGCAAACCTACTGTAATGACTTGATTACTCTTTGCTGAGGTTGCAATCTCAGTGCAGGCTCCACACACTGACTGGAGTGTGAAGTTGGGTTGCCATACTATACCTGTTGGCCAACAGCTGTGACCTAGTTCCAGAAGGAGAGGTTAGGTAAATTGCCAAGTCTCCACGTCGAGGGTGAGTAATAGTGATGCGCACAACAACATGCTCCAGATAGATCACATGGTGGTTAGGATTATCTGAACAGCCCGTGGCTTTGTAAATTGAACGGACAACGCTGTCAGGTCGTATTGTTCTATAATAAAAGCATACAAAACATATGAACATATCTTCAATTTTCTGTAAAGTACACATCTTTTTTGCTTAGTAGTGAATGATAACTCACTAGTTGGACAATCGTTTCTGAGAAGTCAGCAGCCTATAACTGCTAGTTTTAACACTTACTTCCTAGCTGAAACTATCACCACAGGGTAATTATTTTACTGCAGCTAATGGCAACTACCTGACTTTCTGTTAAGCATGTACACATGCTAAAAGAGGACAGTGAAAAACCTGTAATAGGAATAAGCCTTTGGGACAGAACATTTTTGTGGATTAGTGGCCAGCTGAGATTTGTTGGGATTGTCATGGGATCACAGCTGGTTGTTAAGTCCCAGGAAATGCTTGGCATAGCCATAGTCCTTGCTTACGTAATAGCAAGTATTACATGTTAGCTGTATCAAGCAGCATCTGACTCAGCTGGTTTAAATTGGCATGACATCCTTGCAAGCTATAGCAGTTATGGATAAAGTCTGTCAAGCATATTTGTCAAACAATAATCTTAGTGCTTTGGAACCATGTCTTATGACTGCTGCTGTCTCTTCATCCACAGCATGCACATACAGAATTTTGCTCTTAAGTCTGGTTTTATAGAGATCCTGCCCTAGCAAGTGGGAAGCAGTTTAGTCTTTGCCTCTGAGCTAGAGACTCTCCTGAGATTAAGAGAGACAATATCATGCAGTATTTTAACGAAAACTGTATTTGTTTTTTAGATCCTGGACAGTCTGGTAAGCATGTACTCATTTTACAAAGGTGACTGCAGTTCACTCAATCAAACATTGTCCTTCCTTTGTGCATCATCTATATCAGAATCAACCATTATCCAGACTGGCTTGTTTTACACCTTCAGCTTCTGCGCTGTTCTTTAAACTACGGCCTTTTTCCAAGCACTACAAAGAACAACATTTACAGGCAAATGACCTGACACCTGTGAAGGTGGCAGAATGCCACAGTGTAGCTTTCAAAATGATACAATATACAAAATGCAAGGGAGGGGGAAATTATACCAAATTTCTTTCCACAAGTTTATGCTAGCAAGAGCTTTGACAGCGGATATTACTTGATTTGCCGATCTGTGTTCTCCACACACACATGCTGTGGAGGCACTGTGGTCCACTTTTCTGCTTCTATCACCATTGCTTCAGCATCCATCAGTCCAAATCCATAGAGGTGGCTCACTGCAAGGTAAGCAGAATGGTTGCTATTATAGAAAAAAACTTGGTTTTCACCACGGACCAGCTCCAAAGAGCCACATCCTAAGAGCCACTTCTTTTCTACTTCTTGCTTGCTTTTGCACAAAGCTCAAAAATCTCTTGCGAGAAAGAAAAATTATCATATCTAATAATGACTGTATCTGTTCACTGTTTTATTATAGAAGTGGCAAATGACCATCATGAATAACACTGCCTTACCACAGGGAGCATGAAATGGAACTACAGCAGACCAAGGAGTACTATTTTCTCTGATTGCCCTTTGTCTGTGTGCCTTAATTCAGCCCTCTCCTCTTACATGCCACAACACTAAAAGGTGTAAAGAACCAGAGGAGGGTTATTTCTGTTACTCAAACACATGTATGTAAATATTGAAGGTAACCGAGACAATAAATTTATCAAGGAAGAGACTGTCTTTTTAAACTGCTCTAAACTCTTAATTTCCCTGGGTGTAAGCAGTATGGTTGCCATTGGTGAGCCAACCAGCTAGATCCAACATCTCCCCAAAGCTGTCCACAGGATAGGGGCAAAAAGTGATGGGATTTGAAGTCCAGGGCCCTAAAGGTAATCTGGTTCTTATGCATAGTCTGTGTCAGAAAGGCTCCTTCCTCTACCTCTTTTGCAGATCTGCAGATGAAGGAGTGATTCCATGATACACAGACGAAGGACAGATCTGCAGATGAACTTAGTGCTGCAAAGAGCTGGTAATGTTGCTGTTGACCTGTGATATTAACAATTGCATGTGTTGCACACACATTGGTACTAAGTGCCTATGTTGGAGGTTAACACTCTGTTAACACTCATTGCTAGATGTTACATCCTCACCTCTATATGCCTTTCATGCCATGGAGAGCCAACAATTGTCCCCTTGCAAGAAACTCAATGTCTAGTAATTTAACTCTGTCCTGGTTTGGAGTAAAATGAACCAATTTTCTGTTTTACAATTTTACTTTCTTAGCTGTGCCTCTTCTGGCTAACTAAACTCTGAAATCTCTTTAATTTCTTAATTTCTTCCTCTCCTCTTTTTTTTTTTTTTTTTTTTTTCCTAAAAGGGGGAGGGGGGGATCATCTGTCCTTTTCTGATTTGCTCAGAACCATGACAAACTGCAATGCCTGAATGCCTTCTACTCAAAGAAGCAGAAAGCCTTAAAGCATCATCTTTCTCAGGATACAAAAAATTGCACTTTCAAATGCTCAAAACCTAGACAAGCTGAAGTATTTCCAACAGACTTGTTTCAATTCTGTATCTTTTCCTTTTTTTTTTCTTTCTTTTTTTTTTTCTTTTTTTTTTTTTTTTTTTTTTAAATTTTAAGAGTACTCCACTTGTTATAACTATTTAAAGAGTTCCAGCAGTTCACAAAGCCTAGGAATTTCACTTAATGAATCAGCTGTGCAGTTTGGTTGCTGTTCCAAACAAAACAGAAGCTTGCAAATGGATTTTGATGAATTAGAAAGGGCTGCTAGCCATGTTGTTTTATTGTGACAAATAGGTGCTCTTGGTAAAATTCTGATGGGGGAAGGTGAAAGAAAAAAGCTTCCAGAGGGAGCAGTGTAGATCACAGATACTAATAAATTAGGTTTACTTGCTACCACAGACAGTACTACCAGAAAACCCTCAGAAAAACTTAAGTAATGTGACAAGGCACGGTGTAAATCTTTCCAACTGCACTTGCACAGGGTTTGTGAAAGCAGCCTCTATTCATCGCCAGGCCAGAATTCTAAGGACTCAATCGAAAACTCCCAACCTTCTCAAACAAATAATAGTTCAAAGCATAAAAATAATCAGTGCTTAAAAATCCCATCTTCCAAATGTGGCAGTATCTAATACTATCTGAAACTGCCAACTGAAGGGAGTTCCTCAATGGAAAATACTGAAAGGTGTGATGACTGTGTCGTGAACTGGTTTTCTTCCCATCTCCTTCCCCTTCAGCCTCAAGGTAGCATGGAAATGTTCATTTGGAGAGAACTAACCACAGCTCTAAGGCCAAATGAGGCAAGTACTGTTTTCAGAAATGAAACACAACGACAAAATCTGTTAAAAGAATTAAATTCAGCCCTCCATCAGCCTCCTTATTTCTCTCTGGTGTACAGCACAAACGAATGGACAAGATACATTCTATTTTCACGTGTGGATAGAGGCAGCCAGAAAAAGGGCAAGGAAAGCTTAGATGGAGAAATTATTTGTACCATGAGGACAGTTCTTGTAACAGAAATCTCCTTGGTCACAGATGTTAACTCGCAATAACAGCATATGCTGATGAGACCTTACTTACCTGTGAAGTCATTTGTCTGTTTTTACACTGACTTACGTTGCTCTGATATTAAAAATTTTAATCATTATTCATTCTGTCTGCTCTGAAGAACAGTGGGAGGAATAACTTAACTCATATGGACTGTAACTGTGCACAGTTACTCCATGTAGTTCTACATTTAAATGCTGAGGGGTTAAATTTGCATGAATGGAAAAATCTTTTGAGCTAACCCATGGAAACCCCATTTTTAATTCCTGACAGGTAGCAGCTTGCATTGCGTTAGCACCCAGCATGTCCAGTTGCAAGATGCTATGTGTCCATCCCAACTACTGAACTCAAAGAAGAGCCAAATTTCTCCTCAACTTACCTCTTATCAGCCAGATATAAAGGTAGAAAAACAGGTAGAAAAACTTTGCCATCACCAGGCAGTGACCTTCTCTTGGAAACTTACGTGGCTTTAAATCCACCTCACCCTAGAATTTCTTTGCGTTAATCTTTGCATTAAAAATACCCATAAAATCTAGAAAGTGAACTTTTTATCTCTCCTTCCCTCAGAATTACTTGGAAGGCAGAATTGTGTTCTTTTTTCATCCAGAAGAAAAAATTACCACGCAAGGTTATGTGGCGGTGTTAATTGTCCATGATTCAATGCTTAAGCTCTCTTGCATGAAAGCAGAGACGGGAGTAAGAAGTTCTGCACCTGTTGAGTTTTCTTCTTTTTTTCCAAAGCTGAAACAGAAGTACATTTTTTCCTTGAAAGGCCTTCCCATTGAAATAAAAACTTCCTGTCAGTCAGGAGTGCTCCTTCCATGTGGGATGCTTCCAGGCAGCTGACATTTGGCTGTCTGCAACCTTTACACTTCAAAGCCCTTGATCCAGTACTTTGGTTAGCAGCTGCAGGTACCAGTAGAGGCCCATAATTTTCAAAGACTAAATAATAGCAATTTAGGAAAGAATCACAGAGTTAACAAAAGTAGCTGATCCCCTGTGTCTCAGAGAATAAAGCAGGTTTTCTTTCCTACTGCCTTCAAATTGTGCACCTTCATCTGCGTACCCGCTAGGACTGCTGCGAACTCTATGCCCGGATACCTCTCCCAGAGGTTAAAAATTACTTTAGTGGTCCACAGGAGGCCATAAATGTCTTCTGGGAAACATCTGGAACTGCCACTGATCTGTATGAGAACGGTACTAAGCTCGCTTCTGCTAACCCATGTAGAAAAGCAATATTTGAAATATTTGAATATTTGATTGTAGAGTGAAATAAGCTGACTGCAAGTGCCTCAGGACCTTGCACATACAGACTTTATGTGCTCTGCATTATCACTGCTGTGAATTGCTGCTGGGCTTGGTTGTTGCTAGGAATCATTGAGTATGTCAGAGGGCATATAGGGCTGGTTTGTAAGAAGATATTTGCCTTTCAGAGACAGAATAGGAATGTGAAGTTGGTGCAATGTAAGCTGGTGATTAAGGAGCAGACTATTGCTCTGGCTGACCTGAAGGGCTGAAAGCTGTGATCTTGCGATCAAAGTGTCCTTGAATCCTCTCTCTGCTTATGCAGTAATGCAAACTGATCCATTCCTACTTCCGTAAAATCACAGGCATACACAGAGCTTTACAGATGCAGGACAAGTCTCAAGGAAAACTTGTCTCCTGCAACACAAAGTAAATATTGAGATGTAGTTATCTCTTTACTCTTCTTATCATTAAAGAAAATAACATTTCTTGGGTCTAAAGTCCACTTATTTATCCCTGGAGCAATTCCTCTATTAGTGCACTATGAAATCAAGGCCTGCTCTGCTGCTAGATAGACTACCCCAGCTTTTTCATAATCCCTTATGCTTTCGTCTGAAACCACTATTGAAAATTCAATAACTTTCTCATGTATATACAAAGAGTATGTAAAGCTACTTCCAAATCTAAAGACAGAATATATATCTCACTTGACTTGACTAAGAGAAATATGAATGGCTGGTGTTGATAAACCATAACAAAGTATCATGCAGATTCCAGGAAAACTGGTACCAGACAAGGAAAACACAGCCTTTCCAGTGCCTCAATGCAGCTTAACTAAATTTCTTAGGCTGCAGTTCCATTTTGTCACCAAAATGTCTCATCAGTATCTTAGGTGCTAAGCCTTCCTTCCTATTTTAGTAACTGATAAAAAACATTGCACAACATTCTCCCCTATTATATTTTTGGCATTTAATTTTCTATACTGTGAAAGCAGCATTGGAAATATAAATATTTTGTATACACATGTCAAATACTATATCAGAAGGATAGAAATGATAATAACTTGTTTGTCAAATGAGGAATATGTAGCTTTCCTGAACTAGATTCAGATGTTCGATATATACATTGTTATAACTTTTCCATTTGTGCTACTTTAGGATCTTGATCCAGTCTCATCCAAAATGAGACCAACAAAACAGGAGTCTAAAATGCCCCTTACACTGTAATTTCCTAAATGTTGCTTAGCAAGACCAGCTTATGTGACACTCTTGAGTTACCCTCATCCTATAAATACCTCCAACTGACCTACACCAGTATATCTTTCAAATTTTATTTGCAAATATAAAGCTCTAATTCTGTATTACTTTAAGTTTGTGTCATTTGCTTAGTATATCAAAACACTTCAACCAGGAAAGACAATTGTCTAATGAAAAATAAAGGACCAAAAAGAAGAAATGTTATGATGGTAAATGGCTTGAACTATTTTAATTTTGTTTTGTCATGTCCTGACTAAGAGAACATTGATCTTGAATGTGAATTCATCTTGATTCAGCCATATTGCCATTTTGTCTCAAACTATGACCAGTAATCTGTGATAACTGGATGTGATTTCTGAATCACGTAACTGCTTTACAAGCAAATAACATAACTGTGAAAAAGCCTTCTTTTTTATTCTTGCTTGTAAAACCAGCTCCCTCATTCTTTTTAGATTAAGCATATTATTTGTATTTTTATATTCTACACAGAACACCCCCTCATTTTTTCTACTTAAAGACAAAGCAAGCAGCAAAATCATTCCTCCCTCCCCACAAAATTCCCTTAAATCTAGGTATTTTTAAAGACTCAGCAGGGGTGGCAGAAGATTGAGTTCTTACTCTTACCATCACACCAGAGAAAGATTTGAAGGACAGAAAGTTGCCAAACAGATTTTTCTTCAAAGTGGGAGCTATAAAGATGCACAAAGAGAAACTGAAAGGCCTCTAAACCATAGAACCAGAGATACACAAGATGGTTTGGGTTGGAAGGGATCTTTAAAGCTTATCTACTCCAACCTCCCTGCCATGGGCAAGGACATGTTAATGTATCAGGTTGCATGAGGCCCTGTCTACCCCGATCTTGAACACTTAGGGATGGGGCATCTACAACTTCTCTTGGTCCTGTTCCAGTGTCTCATTGCCCTCATCACAAAAAAGTCTACTCCCTTTCCATTTAAAACTATTGTCCCCTGTCTGGTCAGTATAGGCCTTAGTAAAAAGTCTCTCCCCATCTTTCTCATAAGCCCCCTTTATATAGTGAAAGGTCACAATAAGGTCTCCCCGGAGCCTTCTCTTCTCCAGGCTGAATAATCTCAACTCTCTCAGCCTTTCTTCATAGGAGAGTTGTTCCAGGCCTCTGACTAGCAGAGGATTAAAAAATGCTAGCAGAATGCTTTAAAAATTGCTTTTTCTGAGCTTCTAGTTGTGTTTATGTTAGTTTGTGATTTTTGTATGACTGCAAATAATTTCTTCAGCAATATACTAACTGTGGATTTACCTGATAATACATTTGATTTTAACAAATAGATTAGCCCTCTGGATCTTACTTTTTTTTCTGTCTGCCAAAAAACTCCTATTCATTGATAAAATAAAATATAGATTGCCCAGGAGCACTAGCACGACAGATAGTAGAAGCTGAACTTCCAGTAGCTGGGGGACCTTTGTGAATAGCTCCCATACGCAATGCTGCCACTGCATCACCTGCTATGAGACTCTGCAGCTGCTTAAAAGTAGCCCTAAAACACACCATCTTAAAACATTAAGGAATGAAATACAAGATCATATTTGCGTCCTCATCCTGGCAGCATTTATCTTCTTCAGGACTTTAAAGCACATATGGTTACTAAGCAATGACATTGATTGACGAAAATGACTAAGAGCAAAACACACTTTGGGGATGTCAGAGTCAGACCCTACTAGTACAGATGGCATGGACCACCCATACACTTCCCCCTCCCACGAATGGTAGCAGCCTCTGGGCAGAGGTCTTTAGCCTTGGGATTCAGCCACCCCACGGTCCATCGTCAGCAGAGAGCACCCATGTGCACTCAGCATAGCCATGCCAAGTTCTCCCCTTGCGTCAGTTCCAAATTTAGATCTCAGAGTTTGTTCAGGTATGAGAAACCAGGTTACTGCAGTCCTCAGGACACATGGAATCTACTGTTCTCTGCATATGGAGACATTTTCTCCAGAGTAAGAGAAAATACCAGTGAACTTTGTTGAAAACCTCAGCAGAGTGACCAGGAAGCCTGGTTTACTTCTCTGCCTCTGAAGGAGCAGAGTAGTGATGGAAACAGAAAATGAGACTTCTGCTGCCTGGTGACTGCTAAGAGCAGCAGCATTTGGCTGTAAATCATAAAGCCTCTACTGAAGACATTAATTTATATTGCTTGAAATGAGCCAGCTTATGTGAATGGAATAAATCTGAGGATTACATACATTTAGAAAGGAGAAAAAAGTTTGCCAAAATAAGGTTGGCTAAGAAGTAGTAATAGAAGCTATATTTTTTTAACTAGTGATAGTCTTTTTATATTGGGTGCCTTCTTCCAAAAAGCAAAGATCCATTGAAAGACATGGCCACTTGCAAGGTTTTCTTAAACAAAAAAAGCCATTTTGTGACTACACCAAGGAACACCTTTTAAGAAAATGTACTCATTTTCTCTATTAGGAGCAAATTTACCCTCAGAGGTACAGTTAGGATTTCCCTATAACTCAAAAGCAGCCAAATGTCATTTCACCCTATCATACACCTTTAGTGGGAGCCTCTACGCTAGTCTTCAATCTCAGAACAGACAGTGACAGATGAGTCAAAGGCACTGTAAGTGGAAATGTCGACAGATTGTTAGCAGGAGACTCAAATATAGCATTTCTGTGCTGTCAGGTGTATCAGACACATGATGCAGAACATCCTTGTTCTGTCTTGCACAGAGGCTGTGTGTGTTCACAAGTGTCAGCACTCCAGAGGGCTATTTACACTCAAACTAATTCCTGAGTGAGCACAGGGCTCCAGCAGATTTCAGCAGATGAAGGATGCACACAAATAAGTAGAAAGTCATAACAAAGTGCTTTGCAAACTATTTAATAATAATGATGGTGGGTTTTAGGACTAAAACCATCCCCCCCTCACCCCAAAGCAAAGAAATTACTAATTAACTAAGTCGACTTCTCACTATTCCCATAGAGCTCTGCAGCAGATTCTGATCAGTAACCTGAAGTTAAACAATAAGCCAAGTTTTTGCAGACAGTGGACCAGTAATGTGGATGATTTTCTGCATCCCCTGACTTAAAAGCAACCCCCCAGTAGCTTATTTTTCTGGAGGGAAAAAGTGATACAGTTACAAACAACTTCAGGCATCTAACTGATCTGAATTGTCATATATAGGCCCTTATCTTTCCCTGTTATTACTACTAGATGTTCTACATCCTGACAGGATGCTCCAAGTGCTTAGAGTACTGCATACCACTCGGTGGATAAGGAACTGGCTGGATGGCCACATTCAAAGAGTTGTGGTTAATGGGTCAATGTCCACGTGGCGGCCAGTGACGAGTGGTGTCCCGCAAGGGTCAGTACTGGGACCAGTACTATTTAACATCTTTGTTGGAGACATGGACAGTGGGATAGAGTGCATCCTCAGCAAGTTTGCCGATGACACCAAGCTCGGTGGCGCGGTTGACACGCTGGAGGGAAGGGATGCCATCCAGAGGGACCTGGACAGGCTTGAGAGGTGGGCTAATGCAAATGGCATGAAGTTCAACCAAGCCAAGTGCAGAGTCCTACACCTGGGACGTGGCAATCCCAGGCACAAATACAGGTTGGGCAGAGAATGGCTGGAGAGCAGCCCTGAGGAGAAGGACTTGGGAGTGCTCATGG
>VXBW01000784.1:0-13080 GCA_013400375.1 Thinocorus orbignyianus | reverse complement strand
GGTTGTCTGTAACAGACTCCCACTATGATCTCTGTCTTGTTGGTCTTTCCCCTGATTCTTACCCATAAACACTTGACCCTTACATCACCATTGTCAAGCTCTAGACAGTCATGCCCTAACATACACGGCTACCCTACCACCTCTCCTTCCTTGGACTAGATGATCTTAAAGGTCCCTTCCAATCACAATTCTATTATTCTATGTCTTCTGAAGAGTTTATAGTCATCCATTGCGGTACTCCAGTTGCATGAGTCATGCCACCATGTCTGCATGATTGCAACTATATAATAGTTCTTGAACTGCACAGTGGCTTTCAGCTCCTCCTGTTTGTTGCCCATGCTGTTTGCATTGGTGTAGATGCACTTCAGTTGGACTATTGGTTCTGCCACTTTTTTCAGGCAGAAGTCCTAATTCTTATGTGACTGTTCTCCAGCATTTCTGTTGGTTTCTAACACATTGACAATGCTCTTTGTTGCTGTGTGGATCTTCATGCCCCACCTCCATTGACATGGCTAAGGTGTTGCATGCATTAGTACAGGGACATTTCCAAAATGCTCTAGTGTACTCAGCACATCATGGAGGAGACCAGAGGAACTCATTAGCGCATTGTCTGTCATGTTTTCACCCCTTCCCTCTTCAAATCTAGTTTCAAGCTCTTTCAATGAGTGCTGCTAACCCCTGCACAAAGATCCTTTTCTCCATTTGAGACAGGTGTACCACGTCTGCTGCTGGCAGACACCTAAAGGTGTCATGTGGACCAAGTGATGATCAAAATCCCCAAAATTGTGCTGGCAATACCCATCTCAGAGCCAGTTATTGATTGGCTGAGTTGTCCTGTTTCTTCTCTCACCATTGCCTGCAGCTAGAAGGATAAAGGAGAACACTGCCTGTGTTCCCCATACCTTAACCAGTCATTAAAGGTTTAGACGTAAGCTGCATTAGATGTTCATATATAATAGTCATTAATATGTTTCTGTGAAATTCTCATTAGCTGTCATAATTCTTTTCACTCTTTAGTTAGTGTATACTCACTTTTTCTTGCTTGTGTTTGAGACTGTCTTTTTGTTACATACACATTTGCAGTGCATGTCCATGGGATAGACATGGTACTCTAGCACATATTAATCAATAATGATAACCAAATTCATTCTATGATAGGAATATTGCATATTCCTCCAGGGTTAATGTCCTTCTGATCACTTATCCAGTCATCCGAAGGCCCTGAAGTCTCTTTTGATTGCCCTTAGACTTCTCATTGCAACTTCATTGCTGCCTACATGAAAAACCTAACTTAGTAATGTTCTCCTTTGCGTGTTTTACATTTGAAAATGGTACGTTATATGCTCATTTCTTGATAAATATAATTTCCACATCATTAAAATTGTGTAGCTTGATGTCTGGTAAATAGGAATCTAGAAGCCAGATTCTTCTGCTGATGTTAGAATGAGAATGACACTACAGACCTGGAGCCTCTTTCAAGGACTAATACAAAATCTGGCTTAAAGAGATACCCTGGGTGGTGTAGAGCTGCATGAATAGCTGTGTCATAGATTGGCAACGAAGCCACAGAATTGCTGAAAAACATGGTGGCCAGAGAACATGGTGTTAGGTGTAATCCTGGTAAGGAAACATTGCCTCGAAACAACACAGTCCTTGGAGAGTAAGAAAAACAAGTAATGTGAGATAGCTTGCATTTGCCCACATTCATCAACAATTTGACAAGAAACTTACCAGCAGCATTTCAAGTTGTTTACCTGAAAATAGCATAATCTTTCACACACAAAAAATTATTAGTCTAGCTTGCACAGGACATGGTCTTCTTTACTTCTACAATGACCAATGCCTGTTTGGTGTCAGATTGCTATCTACCCAAAACTGGCATATTACAACAGCCAAATTAAAAGCTTATATTTCACTTGCTGCATGCACCATTTGTATGGGCATTAGACATGGGCAGGAGTTGATATTGGTTGCTAATGGTGTGTGAAAATATCAACTAGCATCTGCAAGACTGGAAAGTCTTGTGATAGATGAAAGCCTTCAATTGGTTGATATAAACGTTAACGAGTATTTACTCTTTTTCCAAAGTCTTACGCTTATAAAATATAATTTTAAAGTTATTGAAAACATACAGCAGGGTGTTAATGAATAGTTTATCTATCATCTCTGAAAATGCAGACATGAGTATTTTCCTGCTGGTCTCTGAATAACTGGTCAACCTGCAGCAATTTATATCTGGCCAATCTAGGTGTCCTATCCAGGAGTATAGATAGTCTTGTCTTTTTCTCAGTCCCAGACTGATAATGCTCTGTTCACAGGCAGAATAATCACTGGTTTTATCAAATAGTGTAGTTAAGCAATTATACTAAATTGTATATTTTATTAGGCAATTATATTAAATTTTGTATTAAATTACATTGTGATCAATTATCTGCAGTGGTTACTTTCTACTGGAAGCAGCAAATACTTTGGCTAAGGGATTTGACATGACTCTGGTAGTCTGTTACTCTCTGGCAAATAAGACAGTTCAGTTTCTGTAGGAAGAATACTTCACTGGGACTATGAAAGGCCTGAAAATGAAAAAAAGTGGATAGAGTTTTGATTTCCTTTTATCTTTCAGTTGCTTTTTATTTCACTGTACTGAAGCGTCAGTGTCAACACTTTAGAGCCAGAAAGAGTGAAGGATGTTCTCTAAAAACGTCCCTGCAAATTAATAGAATTCCTTCACCATGAATAATCTGCTTCCCCAGAGGCATTATTTGACAGTATTTGGAGCTTCACTTACAGGTAAACAATTGTTCAGATGATTTGACTATTGTTCTTAAAACTGCAGTGTTTCATTCTGTATCTTTCAACCTGAGACAAGTCAGTGTTAACGCAGCATTCCCTTTTAATGAATGCAGTTACATGTGCTGCTGTTGACCAAACAACTGACAAAGAGCCTTTACATACCAATGTGCCATAGCAAAAACTGACCAACATTTTTGATATCTTCCCCAAAACAGATGCTCTCTTGTATTTTTCCATATAATCAGTTAATTTACTGCTTTAATTTAATTAAAAAAATTAATTTTTCCTTTAATTAGGAAAAATTTTGATTTTGAAGTGAAATTAAGCATATTTCTTTATCTAGAGATAAGTTATATTTAGAAACGACCAAGCAGAGAACATCCCACAATAAGTTTCTTTTTGAGACTACCAGGTAGTAATTCCCTGAGGAAAGATACATGCTGGCTGACTACAAAACAATAATAAAAAAAAATACCAAGAAAAATTTTTTGCCAATATCTTTGTTAATTCTATTGACATGCATTTAACGAATGCTGTTTACTTGCCAGAAAATTAAACAAATAACGAGCACTACTTTAGCAAATCACTAGCTGGCTCAAGTGTTCTTCATGAATTAATCTTTCTTTTTATGAATGTAGGATAGACAAAAAAGGAGGTCTTGCAACCAGTAATGACATCTGTGAGCTCCTTCTGTGTATTCTGCAATGGCTAAACACTGCCAGGGACTATAGTGAGGAACAGGGTTGCCATGCAGCCCGGCAAAACAGCCCCTTGAAAAAGCATGCTGACCCACTTTCAACTACCAGCTCTTGCTGACCCTTTGTTGAGGGAGAGGTTCTTCCAAGTTTTTGTTGTTTTCACCCTTTCAGTTCTCATTTCTAATGCAGCAAGCCTGTCCCTCTCTTCTTATTTCCTTCTTTCTTCCCCAGTATGCATGAAAGAAAGGCAGATTGTTTCTTCGGACTGTCTTTGCTTTAGTTAATTTTAAAAAATATAAATCTTCCACACTTTCCCTTGTTAAGAACACCCTGTGGAAGAAATACGGGTCTTGCCATCAAGAAAATTGTGATACAGTTCCTTAAGGAACTCAGTCTGATCAGAGTACTTCATCTATGAAAAACCATACTTTAATTGTTAGTCTTGGCAACAGTGAAGGATAACAGCGTAATATTATACTAAATATTGCCACGTGCAATAGTTAAAAAAACCAATTGTTTCAGCCTTGCCAGCAGCAGTGTGCAAACCCCCTTTAGAATTCAGGTTTGGATGTTGTGATTTAATCTAAATCTTTTGCTTCTCCTTCTTCCAAAACCAACAAAGGTTTAAAGAGAGCTACATTTTTATTGGAACCATTTGCTCAGCCTAAGTTGCCAAAATAATTTAGTTAAAACTAGTGCTTTTATTTGAGGTAAGGTTGATTCCTAAGCTCCACAGAGGTCGAAGCACTTAGTTTGTCTTCCTCTTTTTCAATTCCACTATGGAGTCTACAGCAGAGCTCTGCCAGCTCAAGTTGTATTTCCTGAATCCCAGTCCTCCACTTGAGCTTATCTATGTTAGTGAGTTTGCTCAAGTGGAAGAGAAATCTTTTTTCAGCCCTTTTCCTTGCTATTTATCTGCTACAACGCATAGAAAAATGTGTGGCTCCAAGGATTTAGAATAAACAGGCTCCAGTGGTGCAACAATGCAAGTCCTGCTGCCAATGTGGCTACTGCTGGTGTGTTAGCATGACCTCTCCTTTGATCACGAGTGACAGCTGCTGTGGAATGCCTCTCAGGGTGTTTGCCTCTCTTGGACAACAAGTGGAAAAACACCAGAATATAGAATTTTGGAAGTGAGTTATGGGAAAAAAATGCTCTACTTTATGCTACTTGAAAAGTGTTGTTTAAACTTCAGATAGTTCCAACAAAATGATAATACAGTCACAGTCCCCTGTCAATTTTTTTTTTTTTTAAATCCCAAGAAATGTTTCACTATAACAACTACTATAAAGTTATTTCAATTAAAGAAGTATCTATTTCTCACATGTGTGTCTTTTGTGTGTGGGCATGCGCTTGTAAATGGGACAAAACCACGCTCTTAAATGTCAGTACCTTCCTGTGACGAGGGGTTCTGAGTCAAATACCCATTTCAAAATCTGTTCTCTGTAATAAGAGACCGGTTTGGATCCAAAAACAAAAGTTTGGTGGTTTTTTTTTTTTTGTTTCTATTTCACTGCAGCAGAAATGTCATAGATCAGAATGATATATTAAAGATGCTATACGGTAGCAGTGTCTTGATCTGAAATAGATTAAAAGCTTCAGTTTTAAAGTAAAAACAGGGTAAAGGTTTGATGGTTCTTGTATATTATGTTCTTCTTAGAAGATTCTAGCACTAAACAGTTGAAAGCTCACCCTAAAAGAAATATTGCAGTCTTGGGTAGAATTCTCATTAAAAGAGAAATAGAAATAAGCCATTCTGTTGTGTTTTTTTTTTTTTTCTTCTAAATGCAATCCGAACTGAAAGCAGTTAAGAATTCAGTGAATAGGAATCAGATGCCAATCTGTGTTGAAATATAACATTGTACAAACTCAAGGTTCAGTTTAAACCCATCATAAAAATATATACTTTATCTAATGACACAAGTATTTACCTCTGTTTGTGTCACAAAAGTGAAAAAAAGTTAAAAAAAAAATGTAGCTTTAATACAAAATTACAAGACCATACAAAATTTTAGACAACTACCCAACAGCTTACCAAACAGTACAATGCCTGCATAACAGTAGACTGAATAGTATGACCACCCATTAAAAGTCTGGTTAGCTCAAGATTTGATTTTATACTAAGTCTGACAGAAATCTCAAATATAAATAACATAGGGTGAATCATATAAAACAAAAACTTGAAAATACTGTTTTATCATTTTAAAATTGTCAACAATTCTGAATGTGAACATGGTCTGAATCCAGAAATTACCATATTTTCGATTATAGACTATTTTATCAGAATACTATCTATACCAGGAAAAATTAAAACCCACCAATTGACTTAGTTTTCTGCAAGCAGTGTGTGAAATGGGGGTGAAAGGGACTAAAGATCTAGTCAATGCATTTTGTAGCTGCCATTTTTTGCTAAAGAGTGACTAAAGAATGACTAAAGTCATTCTACGAGGTTGTCCTTAGGAAAGAGAAGATAGGTTCCTTCAGTTTGAGCATGAAAGATCTCAAAACTATGCACAACATAGGGTCAAACAAACCACTTGAGATTATTTCTTCTTCAAAAATATCAAAAAAGATATTGCCTTCGATGGCAAAGAAAAAAGGAAGCTCTCACCCTTATAACCAGCCGCATTGGTTTTCCAGTCGTTAGCGTTCAGATGTCCTGCACGTGAAGTCCTGACAATAATATGCTGTATGTCTCTCCAGGTCAGAAATGGACTATGAAAAAGGGGAAAGACAAAGTCACAGATCAGACATATTTTACCAGAATGTAGGGATACACGGTCATTTAAGCTAAAAAGCATCCAAATCAAAACAACCTTCATTTGTCTTCTTGGCTTTCCTTTGGTTCATTCAAAAGAATGTGCCCTCATTTTAGAGTTACTGCAGGAAATTATTTATACAAGCTAGGGGGTTTGCATTAAGTAGACTATAATGGTATACGTTAATATTCTATTATATGAAAATTAAAAGATAAAGGATTAGATTACAGAGGCAATTTGTTTGACCACCGCAACTGTATACTATCTGCCTTGACCAGTGCAAAGGAAAAGAAAGCAAAATGTGGCCTGCTGAAAAGCTCTACTAAATCTCAGAGTGTTGAAGATGGCAATTCCTTTAGACTTTCCACTACTATTGAAACTATTTCAGCTGCCTTTCTTAGTATTAATTTGTCTATTACCCTTGGTTTTGGAACTCACTGAAGGTCTGTGTGTATTCTTCAAGAAGACCAAGCAGCTGACATTGAATCTGAATATTTACATAGCAAGTGCCTGATTGCACAGATGTGTATTTCTTTAAGGTATTCCTAATATCCTGTCCACTGGGAAAGTGAAAGAAGATGCTGTTTTCATCCTCACTATGACATTAACACCCATTTATCTTTTAGGACTACAGAAAATCTTCAACGATTATAGTTTTCTTGTTTCTCTTTGATCCAAACCAAGGAAAATTTGTATGGCCACTGTTGGGTTATTTTTTCTTCTTCCAGTCCCTCAGTTTTCCTATCATCTCTTAGAAGACAAATAGTATTCCGTTTAAAAATGCACTTTAGTAGAGGGAATGAAAACTGAATCACTAAACAATGAAAAATAAACAAGTATTGTGGCTCACAACACCAGTCACTCAGTATCATTCTCAGAGTATTGTTACCTGTTCATATTGCACACACTGGCACAACTCAATTCCTCTCGGCTATAATGATGCAGATAGACCAGAACGAAGTTCATCAGATGCAGCATTGGCTGTCCACACTGTCCAGACTAGGCAGTCATTGAAACTCTGGGAAACCTTGGTTCAGTTCCTTAACACACACCCTTGTGCCTCTCAGACCAAGAAGTCACTACGGCTGGTAGACAAGTGACTTATTCTCTACACTTATCTTTAAGGCATGATACTTGGGCTCTGCTTCCTCTTGCATGTAGAAAATACACTGTAAGAGTGTGTGGAAGGTCAGCCCATGGGTGACTGTGAGTGGGTAACTTTCTGAGTGAGCGGGACATTGACATCACATGCAGTGATTCTACACTCAAACTGACACAGTAAAGTTACTAGAAATTTCAGTTAGAAATTTCTTTGGGAAGCAGACACAAACATGCAGAACTATCTTCTTCCCCAAGTCTTCCTGGCACTGGAAGACACAGAAAAAGCCCATCTCCTGTTTGATGCACACAAATGAATGCTGTGTGGATTTGCACCCCACACACATTATTTCACGTCCTCCAGAACTTGCTTTGTTATAAGAATATCTTTTTTGGAAATACTTGAGTATCACTGCTTTAGGGTGCTTAAACACAGAAGTAGAATCCTGCTTATCCTGTGAGCTGAAATCAAGCAATTAGGAAGCAATCAGAGAATACATGTGATAATCTATTAAAAATAAGCATTTTCTTTTTCATTCAAGATGCATTGATTTAGGTTTTCAGGTGACAAATCTCAGCTTCCACAAGCTGCAGCTTTAGGGGAAGGCAGTAGGAATGCAGAAGTTATTGCAGTCAACCTGTTTACAGAAAAACCTGCTCTTAGCCTATTCTCTATGGGCATGTAGACATATTCACAGGTATTAACCAATGGAAGCTCACCTGTACTACTGGCATTACTGAATATTAAAATGAATTTCAGAACCATGGTCCATAATTCCATATATGAGAGCAGAACTTGGACATTCACTCACATATAACTGATTTTTACACATTTTACTTTCCAGTAGCCTTATAATTCATATGCTTGAAAACAGGAGCTGCCTCATAATGTCAGACTCCTTTAATGTAACAAGATTGCAAGGAATAATGCAAAGACAATGATAAAACCATTTAACTGGACATATTTTTCTCATTTCCTTTGCAGTAATGTGATTTTAATTCTGAACATATCTATTCCATTGCAGAACACTTCCCAGCGGGTGTGCGTGGACCATGAGTATGCTGATGTAGCCTAGCACCTTCCTACCTGCAGCTGGGACACCGCAGGAAGTATCATGTATTCTAGAGTCAACACAGAGAGGCCTGTCTATGCTTGCTGTTGAAAAAGGAAGAGGAGATGGAATAATTACCCTAAGAAGGAAGATAATTTTTAAGTGAACCTCTTATTAATTGTAGCCAGAATTTTTTGTAATTACTCACAAGCTCTAACAATTCATGGTCTTTCAATTTCTCTTTGTTTTTGTCTCTAAGATATAAGGGTATTCCTGCATTGAAATTAGTCTGTTATTTTAAGGAGAGCTGTCCCTGAAAATTTATTAAAGCATTAATATACCCATAGATATTTTTTTTTTTTTTTGTAAAGTGGAATTTCTCACACTAGACAGACTAGAATGACAATAATTGTTTATACAGCTGAGCTGGTAAAAATGACTGGAAAAAAAAAAAGAAAAAAGTTGTCATGGAATGTAAGGAGCATTAAGGGCTTGTAAGATAGGGTATGCTTGGACAGTCACGTACTATCCTTTGAGAAAAAAAAAGTCAATACGATTTTATACTAGCTCAGGAATTTCACTGGGAGCCTGTGTGAAGGCTTACAAAAACATGTTTCAGGCATTCAGGAAGACCTCCAGGAATCCCAAGAGCTTCATTTTTCATAATCTGGAATCTGAACAATCTGTTATTCTATAAAGAAAACTGTTCCTGCTGCTGGTGAAAAATAAGACACTAAAACACTCCTCTCAGCTTCTCGAGGAAGGATTCAAGATAGGGCACACCGAATTAAAGAGGAACGATGGGTCTAATGGTAGTTCTAATTATGCCTAGATAAAGGATCTAAAGATATAGCAGCCTTCACTTGCTAATACTAACCTGTCATAAATTGGACTTAGTTGCTCAGTTAACAAGATTATGTTTCAGAATCATGGTTTACTTCTCAACCCCCAAATTGTGAGCTATTTGCTGTTGTATCTACCATCCTTATATAATCATAAAAAATAATTTAAGAATTTCTAGGGCAGAAAACCTTGATCAAAGGTCTGATTTCCAGGACATGCATGACACAGTATACACTCAAATTAGTCTGCCTCTTATGCAACCTCCAAATCTACTTGCTTACTGTTTAGTTCATAAGATTGTTGTTTTGTTATCAGGGAATGGCAGTTAGGGTGTATTTATATCTAAGAGATCTAACAGCATAAGAACAATATTCAAACCAATTTCTGTAGCCTTCACTATATTAAGAATTGGGCTATTGCCAGATTTAAATTTTCGTTCTACAGGAGACATGTCCTTTGAACCAAAATAGGTCTGGAATTATTTGCCTATAATTTTTTTCAGAAAATTTAACAAAAAAGAAAAATGAACAAAATAAATAAAGAAAATGAAAGAAACTGGAATGATGTCAGAATAGCAGTTCATTTGGAGAAAAAATAGGGATTTTTTTTTTCTGTTTTTTTTTTTTTTTAAACAAGATAGTCTAGCAGTCAGTTTTAAAGCATCTGGAAAAATCACAGAATTGGTCAAATATTTGTAAAACATGTCAAAGTTGGATCCTAAGTGAGTAAACAGTTGTTTGCTAGCCATGTGGGCCCCAGATCCAGACAAGATGTCACTGATGTTAATTGATTTACCACTGGATTAATCTCAAAAGAATTAATGGCTAAACATCTTGAAATGAACAAATGCATTAACAAGAACTGTACTAACTGCTTGATAATGGATTGATTTCAAAAAAATGGACAGTTTCCTTCCAGAATTTTTTTTTAATGTCTCATTTGAAATTGCCTTGGGATTACACATACCAGACAATACTCAAAATCAAACCAGAATAAGCAGAAGTGAGAACAATTGCACACAAAAGTGCTTGTACAGCAGCCAAAAAGTAATGAATGTTGTGTCCTTAACCAATAGTTATAGTCTAAGGTACAGCCCTCTTCTTTAAGTCTTCTCAAGAAGTTTATGAAACAAGGTCAATGAGAAAAAATGAAATAGGACAGACATGTGAAATTGTATTACAGTATTATTCACTTGAGAATTAACAGTATATTTAAGCAGGTTGCTTAGAAATAGTAAATAATCATTTTTGGCCAAAACTGATTTTTTTCATTCCACAAGTAGTCTCCCTAGTGACAATTGGGTTAATCCTGGAAAAAGTAAATAATTCAGACTCTATTCTTTTGCATAACGATACCGTACCAAAAGTAACTGTTCAGGACAAATAATTGGTGCAAAATTAGCAAAAATATGTAATTAAAAATAGGGTGAAAGTTTGAGTGTGGTTTTTGTGTGTGTGTGTGTTTTTTTTTTTCCCCTAGCAAAATGATATGGTTAGCAATATGAATAATGATTGCTGCATTATCTTCACAACCATCACTTTCAATGTGATGAAGGTGGCTATCTGAAAAAATAACTGGCTAGAACAGCAGAGTCTGATGAGAAATGTCGGAAAAATACAATAAACTTTTCTGCAGAGAATCATGGAAAAGCACAATGTCACAGCGTGGATTAAGAAGAGGATCATCATTCAATTTGGAAGTATCAAATAACCTTCTGAAATTTTGGCTATGGGAGAACAGACATGGATAATCATTGTTATAAAAAGGAGTCTATGTACCCTAGGTGTTTTGCAGAGCTGTAGATCATTTTCATCACTAATTTCTGCATAATGCCAGCCTCAAGGGATTCATGATAAATTTATAAACAGGAAATAGTTGTCTGGTTTATTCACGCATTCTCATCACTTACAAATCAGCCAAATTGTCCCATGAGATCCACAACGCTACTACCTGTCCTAATTACTCCAGTATGGAGCCCCCATGGAAAGAATATTAGCTATGTTAATGGAAGACATTCTTCCTTCCCAGGTTGCATAGTCAGTGTGAAGATGCCTGCTGCAGCATATAACTTTAAGAAGGATGAGACATGAAGGCAGCCTCTAATTGTTGTGTTTATGTGTCTGAATAGTCTACACCATAAATGTAATGTTCCCGAAAAAAAAAAGATACAAAAATGGACCCAGTGTTTAACGATCCAGTCATGAATGCACATGGACATATAAAACACGTGTTTTTGATGTGTCAGACCTTACAGGTTCTAATTTTCATATACTCTGCAAATAACTCTGTTAACATCCTGCCAGAAAATCTTATTTCATGTGCTTGCTGATCAGCATTTAGAGTTCTTTCCCTGAAAATGTAACTGAAGTTGCTGCTCTAGTAGTCTTTTCATGTTCTGACCTGGCAAACCACTGTTCATTCAATGAATATATCAAACAAAACCATTTGGCTAGTTCGAAGTCAGCTCTCAGTTCTTCGCTCACACTTATTTTCTGAGTTCCAGACTGACTGTCAGAAATTTGCTATTTCTCCTGCTAATTTCTGATTTGCATTCAATTTTACCCAGCCAGATCCCTTTGAAAGAAACCCAAGCCTGGCTAAAGACCTAATGGCAATTGAAAATATTGTAAGTCAAAGGTCAGTTATTAGTAGTGTTGATAGCATATGCAATAGACCTCTGTCCAAAAAGATGTGCAATTAATGAAATTTTGGGAAAATATCTTTCTAGGATCAAAACTGCTGTCACTAGCCTTTTAAAAAAACTGTATTATTCCTCCTCTTTTTCTATTAATAGCTCAATTTAGATACCGGACAAAGAAGAGCAGTGATACACATCTAAAAACAAACTGCTGATTAATATTCATTAGGAACACATAATTTAAACTAATTACATTCTGAAGTGTCCTGGTATTTGCCAAGTTTCACTGTGGAAAGACATTGGATCCATCAATTTTGACAGTCATTAAGTAACTTCAGTACATCGCTCATATTTTAAACATATTAATATTAAACATCTCAAGCTCACAAGTTCCACAATATCAGATTTTTCCATGCAAAACTATGGCTTTTTTGAACAGCTTTTCAAAGTAATAGCATTTGCCTGTACAGCGTCATCTTTATCAGTTTTTGTCTGGTTATACTTTATGTCATTCAGTTTATGTTCACGCATCATCTCCACAGTTTCTTAAATGCATCGTGGACTCTTCATGAGCCAGCGTTTGAAGGCTTTTGCATTGCCTACAACCACCTTTTGTATTATCTTCATATTGTTTTTTAGGATAGAATACAGACAAGTTGTGATATGACATGGCAGATGAACAGCAGGATAAGCAGTTGTGTCCACTAGCAATGATGTCCTGGTGTACATGTGTCAAATCTGCACACAGTGGTGGCAGATTCCAGAGGGTATCAGACAGCATGCACAGTCTGCTGAGGGACAACACCGTGGAAGCAACAGCAACAAAAACCTTAGTTCAGTTACCAGTTTTAGAACCAGCTGTGATTGTGCAGGTGGATAAGCTTTACATTATCTTAGGTTAATGCAGGCAGTTATGCTCAGCGTGGTATCCAGGCTACTGATTTGACCTATCTTCTAAGTCAAATGATATTGACCACTTTAAATACAGTTGAGCTATGATGGTGTGGTGCAAGGAATCTGAAAAGAAAGAGTGCAGGGAGACTGAAATTCAGAAAACTTGCTCCTCTTCCACTTTCCCCATTTTCCTCTCCCTGGAAGAACACAGAGACAGAAAAGCAGATGGGTTCGCTGCTCTCAAGGTGAACAACCATCAGCATCAATAAGAGCAACTTCAGACATCAATCATAGAATCATTGAATGGT
>VXBW01000783.1:0-42129 GCA_013400375.1 Thinocorus orbignyianus | reverse complement strand
CGCGACGGTCCCCCGGAAAGAGGCTGAGGCTGCAGCTCAAAAGGGCTTTGTTGATCCCCACGCTGGCTGGGTTTGGATGTCTCCATGTCAGACCTGTACACCAGGCTTTGGTCACAACCCCTTGATACAGAGAGACATTACTCCTAGGGGACATTCTCTGACACCTCCTGGGATAAGGAAAATGAGAAGTTCTTTTGGGTTTGTGAGGAAACTTCATGCTTTGATTTCAAGCTCACAGATCTTCCATGCTTTCCCCATTTGTCTCTGCCTCTCTCATACAACTTGTGGGGACACCTCCTCTGTGTTTGTGAAGGAGCACTTGTTTTAATGTTGGTGAAACTCCTGATGCTGGATTCTGGGGCCAAAAGAGAGAGCCCCTGCTGCACGCACAGTGAAGTGGTCTGGCCAAGCAATGGCGTGGTCATCTCGTGAGCCTGCAGAGAGAGCAGGAGGCGAAAACCTCATTGCTGAGAGAGCTGATGTGGGAAAGGGAGGGGTTTTTTTAGAGCAAGGTCATCTGAGGGACAGCAGCTCCAGTGAAGAACAGTGGCTGGTCTGAGCTGAAACGGTCCTAAGATGTCCTGCAAGTATGGCCCACTGTCCTGTAGGAAGAAATCCAGAGATTCTGGGATGGTGAAGATGCCTGGAAAAGTCATGATCCATCTCCTGCACTCATGTTTCTGCCTAGAATTTCTTTCCAGAGCCACTTCAATTGGAAGCGGACTCTGAAATTTCCATCTCTCTTCTCCAGGGCAGACACATATTGCCACATGCAATGTACATCTGATTCACTGTGATTTCTCAGATGCTGCTCTTCATCTTCCTGTGCCAAGACATTCAGTCCTGGTGTCGAAATCCTTCCCTCCTCCGTGCAGACCGACAGGCTGCTAATAGAGTACTACTCCACCAACTTGACTTGTAAATCATGCCTGCTCTTGGAAGGTTCCACCTTCAAAAACCCCTTTTTGAGGTGATGTTGCTCTCCCATTTCCCAGGAAATTAACTCTGAAACATGGGTCTTCCTGCACTCAGGAGTCTGCTCTATTTGTAGGATCAGATGTATGAAGCTTGGCAGGAGAGGACCCGTCGTGAAACTGGTCTCAGATGTGAGCACAAAGAGCAGAAGAGTCTGTTGTGAGCCCATCACATCCCTTAGCAAAAGATACAGTCCTACTCAGACACCCCACAGCCACGAGAATGAGCCAGGAGAGGCAGGAAGAGAAGCCCCAGGCAATGACAAGGGGTCAGCAGAGGACCGCCGATAGACTTTCAGGCTCTTCTTTGTGGGTAAGTGTCTCTGGCCACACGTGGGTTGTTCCCAGGCGCAGCAACAGCCGGAGTGACCACCTCTTGTGCTGCTGCCTCAACTGCTCAGAAAGCAGAGCCTGCCAGCTCTGGTCAGGGATGGGGAGGGGACCGTCGGGTATGACCAATTGGGCACATCTCCACATCATCGCCTTTCTGCTGTTGGGTGAGTGGGAGCTGTGCAGGTCTACAGGACGGGGTTGGGGCTGCCAGGCTTTGGGATCCGGGTGGCAGGACTTGGCTTTGTGAAGAGCTGGGTTAAATCAGGAGCAAGGTTTCAATCCTGTGGATTGCACAGCATTGGGAAAGATCTGTACCCAGGCCTGTCTGACCTGGGATTTGATATCCAGGAGCTGGGCATGAATCCCATTTCAGGTACTGAACCGGCTTGAACAGACCACGGGCTCCATGTTTCATTTTAGCCGACTCAAATCCTGTATTCATATCCCTGATGTTGCACCAGATGAAGGGGGAATGACGGCTCATTTCTTTCTTTGTCTTATTTTTCCTGAATTCCTGCTCATATTCTGCATAGAGCACCCAGAGGAATGGTCTGGTGGATCACATGCATGGGGAGTGGGAACAGCTAGAACTTTGTCCTTGTTATTGAGCTGAATTTAAATGAAAATCTCTTTCTTTGTCGTAATGGAAACTGTCCCTTTAACCAACACCCTCTCTGCCCCATGGTGCAGGTGTCAGTGTGACCGCCCAAGACATCTGCAACTCTTCAGGTGCTGGTGAGCACAGGGATGGGTCCAGAAAAAGGAGTGGTGAAGGGTTGGAGGTGGGAAGGGAGAAGAGCTTCATATCCCATTTGAGAAAGTGGCGATTCTTCCCTGTGTTCATGCAATAGTAACTCCATGCCAGGGCATCCCTTTTCCATTTCTGCAGGTGACTTCCCAGCTCCTGAGCTCTTCCTGAACGCCTCCAGGGCCCAGGAGGGAAAACTGGTTTTGTTTCGCTGCTCCATTGATGGACACTCTTCTGCCACACGAATTGTCTTCTGCAAGGATGGGGTAGAGTGGCACAGCCAGAAAGCCGAATTGGGAAAGTTGACCTACTCTGTGCCCTTGAACGTGACAATGGGGAATGCAGGAACATACACATGTGGATACCAGCACAGGATTGAGTCCAACCAAGTGAGGAACTCTGCACTCAGTGATCCCCGGCACCTGAATGTCACAGGTGAGATGTGGAAGAACTCTCTGCTTCCTGCCTGTGCCCAGACTCCAAATTGAAGTGAGGACCCTGCTGTGCCCCAAGGTGTGTCCGTGTGCAGTTGGGATGCTGGGGTCAGTGTGCAGTTCAGCCCAGCCTTTGTTACTGGTAAACTTTCTCCCAGTCACTGCCGTCATCCTGCTCCTCTCCTGCCCCAGAATCACACAAAGGGCAGAGTGGTGGTGCCAAATCTAATCCAGAGCCGCAGCTGTGCAATGCATGGATTGACTTCTCCCAAAGCTTGAGATGGTGGGTGATGGGGTCCCCACAGGTGCTTTGTCTGTGCAGTATCTGGGAGAGCTGGAGACTCTCACCCTGTGCCTTTCTCCTCCCAGGCAGCGCCTCCACCTCCACAGCAGGGCCACCCACCGCAGGTGAGTGATTCCCTCCCCACACACCCAGTGTTTCCCAGCATTGGGTCCAGGGATGCTGGGCTGGTGGCACCAGGGAATGGGGAGGGTCATTTACCAGGATCTGCTCTGGCTCTAAGGGAAAATCGTGTTCTGCTTCTCACCATGACAACCCCTCTTCTCCAAAACATTCTTCCTTCCCCAGATCACCCTTCCCTGAATTTCAACTCCTTCTTCTCAGGCATCATTTTGGCAGTGGTAGCCATCTCCCTCCTCCTCCTGGCTGTAGCCACCTACTGTGCCATGAAGAGAGGTGAGCGATTTGGGGGCACTGAGAGGAAACATGAGGTGAAACCCAGAGGGGAATTTAAATGACCCATCGTGGTTTAGCATTGCCAGTTCATTACCCCATATCACAGGGTAATTTCCTTTATCATCTCTGAGGAGGAAATTTTTCTGTGATAGAGAAGACCAAATGTCTCAGTACTCCTGGGAAGTTTTTGCTCCTAGCCCTCTGGGCACAAGCAGGGAGTCTCTGAGTTGGCCTGAGGGGGGCAGACACCCCTCCTCGACATTTGGGGTGTTCACAGAAGTTGAGAGCCTTGGAGAAGCCAGTCTGGACTCATGGTTGCAGAGGCTGGGCTGGAAAGATCCCTCCTTGAATGAGGTTTAGAGGTTCAGCCCCTCATCTTCATGGGGCAGCCCAGAGCATGGAGAGCGAGGGCTGGTCAGTAACTCTACCTCCCTTCTTCTCCCTTTCTTTTTCTTGCAGGGGCCTGCAGAGAGAGGTGCCAAAGGTGAGTAGGAAGCCTCCCTGGCTGTGGGGCTGGGGCTGAAAAAGACTGAGATACCCCAGGTGATCTGGGGTGTTCCTTGGCTGGGGGCATCACGGTCTGTGTCCCTGGGTGGTTTCTCATGTGGTGGAGGCAGGTAGGAGCAGGGTTTGACCCAGGGCTGATTCTAGCCGTGGACTCAATGTAAGAGAGCCCCATCAATGGGAATGACCCAAATGGCCCCATCATAACCTGGACAAAGACCACAAAACTCTTTCCACACTCCTCTCCAGGAAGCAGCATCTTCCCAGCCACCAGGCTGAAGCGACCAATGACACCGAAATTCAATGTGAGTAACACCTTCTATCCCCAGGTGATCCATAGATCCCTCTTTCCCTGGGAACCCCCTTTGTGTCAGCAGGCTGTCCTCCAACACCACCAGCGTCCCTGAGCCCATCATCCAGCCGTGTGGTGGTCTCAGAATCTGCAGAGAGTTGCAGGGACATGCCCCAGATAAACTTTCCACCATCTTCGTCCACTTTACCTTTACCAGTGACACCTAAAGTCCCTGCAATTAATTTCACAGTGGGATATGCAGAACAGCTGCCCACTGAACAAGGGCAGATCTCTCCTGCCTGCGTTGCACACTGCTTCTTCCCCGCAGGCACAGCCCAGCTTTTGCCTGCAGGAAGAAGCTGACAACAGCCCAGCTCTCAAGGTGACCAAAAGCTCTTGCGGGCAGGGACTTCCCCAACATACTCAGACCCCAGGCAACAACCCAGTCCCTCGGGGCTTGGCTTTTCCCCCTCTGCATTTTCTCTTCACCATGATTTCTGCTTCAAAGCAGAGTGCAGCAGCTGAGGATGTGGGGCCATTGATGAGTGCCTCTGGGGAAAACATCTACTTGCAAACCCTGACACCCCAGGTTGCAGAAAAGGGGGTGCTGTGTGTGGGGAAAGAGGGAGATATCCCTGCCCATCATGTGTCTCAGTCTGTTTTCAGGATGACTTTGGTTTCTCAGGCGGGAGCAAAGCGTCAGATGAAGGTCTGCTGGTTGGTCAAAGAGAGGGTTGGGGCAAATGCAGACAAAGCCCCACATCCCTCTTCCACATCCCCAGCTGGAAGGGCAGCTTGCTCTACTGCCCAGAGTGGGGTGAAATAAGGGGAAAACAGGGCAGGGAATTCAGGCCTGACCCAGGGCATCTGCTGTTCCAAGGCAGCTGGGTCTCATCCAAACCTGACCATGTGTTTTTCTCCCCCAACAGATACTACCATTGCCCACGTTGGACAGATCAGGGTGAGTCATGGCAGAGCTTTGGTGCCAAAGCAGGGAGTGGGTCAAGGTCTGTGGTGGTGCTTGGGTTGTGGGAGTCTCACTGGGTTGTTCCCAACACGAACCCAAGCAATGCACTGGGATAACATGACATATATTTCTCTGTCTACTTACCCATGTCTTGCCTCACCTTATTTCTCTCCATGGGTGACATTTCTCCAACGACAAAATATTTTTCCACCGGGGAAATATTTTTTTTTTTCTTAGTATCTTCAAAAAATATTTTCCTGCTGCTCCAAAGTGCACAGCTCCCTCCATCGCAGAGAAGAAGCTTGTGCAGAGCTTGGAGCCAGCAGGGGAATTAACAGAGTTTAATGTTCCCTCCAAAGCCTGTCATTCAGAAGATGAATCCCACCACAACCTATGCCACAGTGAGCCACTCCCGCAGCCAGCCAAGATAGTGCTCCAACACAACGAGGGCACAGGGAGCCTTGCCCTCCTTGGCCTTTTCTCTTGGGAAGAGAGCTCCTGCAATGGGAAAATGGGGCAGCTGTGCCCAGACTGGCCTTTCTTGGGCTTTGCTGTCTCAGAGAAGGGCTGTGTGTTGGGAGCCTTGGGGATGGTCCCGCACTTCCTCACCACCAAGCACCTGTGGGGACCTCCTCACCCATTATCTCTCAACCTTTGGAATAAATCAATCCATGCATTGCACAGCTGTGGCTCCTGATTAGATCTGGCACCACCACTCTGCCCATTGAGTGATGCTGGGTTCGGGGAGGGGCAGGATGGTCCCATGTAATTGTGCGCGTCCCTGGTGGCAAAGGCTGGGCTGAATCACATCCAGAAGTCCAGCATCCCAACTGCCCAGCAACATGCTATGGGGCACAGCAGGGTCTATGGCATCCCAGAGTGGAACCTGCCATGTCTTACCTGTGGCTCTTAGGTTCCATGATGAGCTCAGGGCAGAACAACTCACACAGTTCCTCTGGTTCCTGTGGTGGTAACCACATGTGCATGTTTCTGCACCCGCCAGGGTGATTTCTAGTTGCACAAAGTAGGTCAGCTGCCCCTGTTGGGCTTTCAGACTGCTCTCCTCTACCCCATCCTTGCTGAAGAAAATTTGGGTAGCAGGGGACACTGTCCTGATGAAACACCCAGCCAGAACTGTCACAGGGATGAGTAGAACATATCCCAAGGCTTAGGTGAGGAGCCAGGAGGTTTCCTAGAGAGAAGGCAGTGATGCAGGGATGCTACAGGCAAGCGTTTGTGATGGCGAGGCTGCAAATTGCTATTGATGAGGGAGGGAAGAATCTCTCCTCAAGGGCTTGTATCCAGGGAAAAAACCTCTCTGTTTTCTCAACTCCACCCCTTGCATCACTGCTTTCATCACTGATCCCTGTGCTCACCATCCCCTGGGGAGCTGCAGATGTCCTGGGTGGTCACACTGGTAATTGTAGTGTGGGACAGAGAGGTTTTAGGTTAGAGGGGCTATGACCCAGCTAACCCACCTGCCCAGGTCTCCACTGCAGAATCTTTGCTGTTCAAGCAGCTGCCCACCCATGAACCACCATCCTGCCAGACTTAGTTCAGTCTGTGTCTGCCCTTGGAGCAGGAAACAGAGGCAGGTCAGAGCAAATTGACTGGCAGAGCTGAAGAGAGAGCAGAACCTGTGGTTGTAAACCAGAGCACAGACAGTGTTCAAAACAGCTACGGTCAAAACTTGAATCTATCACAGATGCAGAGATCTTCCATCTGATAACTACTGCTACGTGGTCATTTTAAGCACTTCCTCACATGTTGGAATTGTACATCCTTTGCCTCAAGGCAAAATAGCTGCTTATTTATAGCCTGAGCTAAGAGGTCAACATTATTCATGGTTAGTATTTGTTACTGTGACCTTTAACAATTTAATCAACATTATACCTGGCTTCCCTGATCTGTCTACAAGGCAAGATGAGAAACCCCCATTTTATGTAGATTAAATATTAGGAAGAAGTTCTTTGCTGTGAGGGTGGTGAGGCACTGGAAGAGGTTTCCCAGGGAAGCTGTTGATGCCCCATCCCTGGAAGTGTTGAAGGCCAGGCTGGATGGGGCTTGGAGCAACCTGCTCTAGGGAGAGGTGTCCCTGCCCAGGGCAGGGGGGTTGGAACTTGATGATCTTTAAGGTCCCTTCCAACTCCAACCGTTCTGTGATTCTGTGATTCTATATCCTGGGTATGTGAGCACACCGTGACTTTATTTTCCTTTCTCTAGGTATCTCTCATTGCATCCCACTCAGTTTCCCATTTTATTGAAAAGCTTTAGTTTCAGAATTGAGCTCTGTCTGCAGCCCTCCTCGAATTTATTTAATTGCATACCTCTCTGTTTTGGGGTCTCACTGGGCAGAAATACAGCTGGAACTTGGATTCAGTTCTTCTCATCTTGACAAACTTGATGGCATGATGTTGATTTTGGCAATAATGCAATGGCATGAATCAATAGCTTTGTATTTTTATCAGCCTTCTCCCTTCACCCTGTAGAAATAAATAAAAAAACCAAAACGAACAAACAAACAAAAAAAACCCCAAAGCCAAAAAACCCTGGAGGAGTGATTGAAGGATTGGAGTGTCTCCCTTATGAGGGAAGGCTGAGACAGTATCTGAAGGGTGAGTTGAAGGTGGACTCTTTCCACTGGTTCCCAGTGACAGGGTGAGGGGCAACGGATACAAACTGGAACAGAGTCAGTTCCATTCAAATATGAGAAAAACTTCCTTATGGTGAGGGTGACCGACCTCTTCAAGAGGCTGCCCGGGGAGGTTGTGGAGTCCCCTTTTCTGGAGGTTTTCAGTCCTGAGTGATGTGCTCTGGGCAATCCTGCTTTAGCAGGGGAGTTGGACTAGATGATCTCTAGAGGTCCCTTCCAACTCTGACAATTCCATGATTCTGTGAAAACCAAAAGTGTAATTAGTAATAGAATCCATCTGTGATTTTGGGCCAGACGGGCCATCAAGACAAATGACAGATGCTCTTCCACACCTCTCTCTCCAAGGAGAGGATGGAGAGAGATATAAAGAGATTTATGAGTGTTGCAGAATGGCTGCGGGAGCAGGGCCCTGGATCCATGGAAGCATTGTACAATCAATCCTCTTGTTAGCCTAAGTGTTTAGCATAAGGAGGATTTCAGCCACAGTAGGCCTCAGTGAGAACTGCAAGTTACGCTGACAAGGAAGAAGAGTCAAGGTCACACAGACCCTGTGAGAATGATAAACAAGGAGAGAGGGAGAGCGTCCTTCTGGAATGTTGGAGAACCTTGAAGCAGGAACTGCAAGTAGGAGGCATATGAACATGTAACCTTTAGAAGCCCAGCCAATTAGTGTGTGACAAGGAGGCATAATAAGTGTATAAATATCTGAGCTATCCGAATAAACGCTGGAGCTTGCTTTATCACTCATATTGAGTCGGCCGCATGTCTTCCCGGGCCCCTCCCGACATATGAGTTTAGAAGGAACTAAACTAGTTTAATGAAATATTAATAACAAAATAAAAGGGAAATGATTAAATAGATACAATATACACAAAGCCATATCAAGCTCCCAGGATGATGATCATGTCACCAGCAGACACTGGGGATGTTCTAAGCTGTACTCAGGGATGGAATACCCCATTGACCAGTTTTGGCCCACCTATCCTGTCCCCTCCTCCCTGCAGGTGCAACCCTTCTATGCTTCTCTGCTTTCAACCCTCCAACAGAGTGAGCTGACCTTAGTTGAGACAGCAACAATTACCAGCAAGATGCTCTGCATCCCATTCCTTGACATTCACTATAAACATCAGGTCTTATCACCCCGAGAGTGACCAATTTTTGCACAATATGCTGTTAATTTTCAGAGAGTTTAGTTAGTTAGAAGAGATTTATGTAAAAGGTGAAATTACTGAGCGGAAAATGGGTTCTGTGTGACCTCAAACCAGGACACTCTTATCCTGCTGGGGGAGGGGATGAATGAGCGACTGTGGGGAGGCTGATCTGCTGGCCCAGGGTCAGCTCGACAAACCATGCAAATATCTGTGCATTGATTGAGTGACATGACATGGTCCATATCATTCTTGTGATAAACAACTTCTATGAATTTTATATCTCTAATAAAAAAAAAAAAAAGTCAACTTTTTATTTGAACAGTAATTAATGATTTAAAAGTAAAGCCCAGTTTTAGGTACAGACATATAAGTGATGCTCAGAAAAATACTAGTGAAAAGACACTTGGGAAGAAAAGAAAAACCAAGTATGGGGTGGACAAGTAGACAATGTCCTTGACTGAAATGTGCCTGAATGGGCTGTCCCAGAAGACACTGATCAGTGACAAAAAGTCTACTTGGAGGCCAGGAACCAGCAGTGTTCCCCGTGGGTCAACATTGTGTCCAGTCCTGTTAAACCTTTTCATTAACGATGTCAATGATGGAGCAGAGTGCACCTTCAGCAAGTTTGCTGATGGCTCCGAACTGGGTGGTTTGGCTGACACACTGTCATCATGGATGGCCACGTTGCCATCCAGATGGACCTTGACAGACTGGAAAAATGGGAAGACAGGAACCCCTTATTGAAAATACTCCCCCAGGGAGGAATAACTACAGGAACCAGCACGTACAAACCAGCAAAACATCTTGGCAGAAAGAGACCTTGAGGTCCTGGTAGACACCAAGTTGAACTGGTTTGAGGTGAAACCGAACAAACTTTCTGTTCAGTAGCTTTCCTTCTTAGCTAAGCCTCTTCTAACTCCCTAAAAATAAAAGTTTTTCCAGGAGGGTGGCTGCTCCAGTCCTTGGAAAGGCTAGTTATTTTCACTTTTTTTGATTATTAACATAGCTGTTCTTAAGTCAGTTATTTTTCAGGAATTCAGCTCTCCAAAATAATTAATCATAGAATCATAGGATGGTTTAAGTTGGAAGGGACCTTAAAGATCATCTAGTCTCAACACCCCTGCCATGAGCAGGACCCCCCCCGGCACCACCTTCCTTCACCTGCTGTCCATGCTTCTCCTAATGCCCAGGATAACGTTAGCCTTCTTTACCCCAGGGCAAACCTCTGGCTCATGGTCACCTTGGTGACCCCCAGGAGCCCTAGGGCCTCTGTCACTCCCAACCTGCCCTGGTGCAGGGGGTTGTTCCTCCCCAGGGGCAGGAATTTGCACTTACACTTGGTGAACTGCATGAGGTTCCTGTGAGACCATTTCTCCAACATGTCAAGATGCCTCCGGATGGCAGTAGGACCTGTCTTGTGTACCAGTCACTCCCTCCAGTTTGGTGGGTTGAACTGGGTGACCTGCAAGGTGCCCACCCAGCTGCGCTCACTCCCCCTCCTCAACAAGTCAGGAGGAAAATTACATAGCTCGAGGGTAAAGACAAAGACATGGAGATCACTTACCAGCTGTTACCATGTGCAAAACAGACAGAAATTTGGAAAAATTATTTATTGACAGCAATAATAGCTCTGCATACCAAGAAACAATAACAAAATAAAACCACTTTCCCATCACCACTGCCTTTCCAAGGCTCAACTTCACTCTGTCACCCTCAAAACTTACGACAGACACCCCCACTTAGTGGCACTGGGGTAAGGGAACTGGGGATTGTGGTCAGTCCATAACAGTTCTCAGCTCATTTTTTCTCTCCTGCTGTATGGGTCCCCTTCATGTGCTGCAGTCTTCTGGATAAACCTGCTCCAGGGTGAGCTCTTCCAGAAGTCACTGTTCCTTCAAGATATACCCAGCTGCTCCAACATGTGGTCTTCCATGGGGTTCTGTGGGGGTCTCTTCTTTGCCCTAGTCCTCTCCACAGGCTGCTGGGAAATAAATACTCCACCATGATCCTCCCTACCAGTGGCAGGGTCACATCATCTCCAGTGTACGGACCACCTGTTTCCCTGTACTTTTTCTCTGACCTTGGTGTTCACGCCGTTCTTTCTCATGCTTTTCACCTTCACTCCTCAGTGCCTGATGGTGGTTTTGCACTTTCTTGTATAAGCTTTTACACAGGTGCCACCAGCTTTTCTGATGGGTTCAGCCTTGGCCTATGGTTGGTCCATTAAAGGGCCATCTGGACCTGGTTGTTTGTCTGGCACAGGGCAGTTCCTGGTCTCTTCTCATCCCTGAAACCTTCCTCTCCCTCTTTCACTACCGAACCTTGTGGTTCAGAGAGTTTCCACATCACTGAGTGATTCACCTCCCTGCCCAATTACTTAAGTGAAACATTGACGTTAGGAGTGGCATTTGCTCTCTTCCACTCTTTAGGAACCTCATGCAGTAACCACGACCTCTCAAAGATAATCAATAGTCCTTAACAATATCAGCAGCACCCGCGGCATTTTTGGAGGCAACCTACGGACTTACATAGGACTGACTGGATTAGGGGTGCCTAAACTAGTTCTCCTCCACAGAAAACACTTTCCCTTTTCCTCCTTCTCTTCACTCTGTCATGGAGAGAATTCCCTTTTAATGTCTCCATTTCCCATCTCCCTAAAACCTTCCCAAGAAGATAAAATTATGAGGGCAGCAAGAAATATTTCCGGCGCAGTATTTCAAGGAACAAACAGCTTTGAAATGTGATACTGAGAAGGAAGTACAGTGAAAATCCAACAACATTTAACTCCAAAGACATGACCCTCTCCAAAGGCAAAATTACCCCCATTTCAAGCTGATTTTTCTAAATAGGGTCTGACAAATGCCAGGGCAGAAATGCCTCATTCCCTGTGTAACGTGACAGCAAAGCATCATCCGTAGAGTAAAATGATGTGTGATCTTCAGGCAGAGCCACACCCCGAGTTAATCTTTAATATTTCATTCCTCATTTTGATTTCACTCTGTAAAGGCAATCCCTTGATGACCTGGTCGAAGTTCATCTTTGATACACAGGTTGAAGATGTGGAGATTCTTTTACGCGGCAACAGGTTAAACCAACTTTAACTCTGAAAGAAGCTTCACTTTTGGGGCTAAGGGCATTTGTCATGTTGTATGGTTGCCTTCAACATCTCCATAACCCATGAAGATTGATTTGAACCTAACTGCCTTCAACAGAAAAGTATATCCCTCGTATCAAAGATGAGACAGGACCTTCAGGCAGAGAAGCGACTTGGGCAGAGAAACACGGAATTTAAACTTCAATTCCTGATTCTTCTTTCCATTGTCCTTCCACTCTGTAGGTGGAAGCTCAGTTTCTCTCTCAAGGAGGAAATGATTAGCTGTTCCACACCACTGATCACCTTTGTTCATTAAGGCAGGTAAGCATGTCTCTTTTAATGATTTAATTTCTGAACAATTGTAAATGCTGTGCCACTGTTGGGGTGGAAGGGAGCTCAGAGGGGAAAAGAAAAGAGAGAGAAATTGATCATCTGGGGGAGGGAGGGGGGGCAAAGCAACACTATCAAGTATCCATCCGTGTTCAGTTTTTGATTCTGCAAGGGTTTTTCTGTGGTTTTTGGTGTACAGAGCTGGCTGTGCTTTCCCAGTAGGACTTTGAAGGTTTGCTGGGTGTAGAACTAGCTGAATCATAGAATAGAATCATAGAATAGTTTGGCTTGGAAGGGACTTTGTCCTTTGTCTTTTCTTTTAAAAAGTGGGGAGGGGCAGACATCGTCTGTCTTTTCTGTTTGTTCAGAATCATGACAGAGTTTTAGAGGCATCTGGTCTGACCTCACCTGCAATGAGCAGGGACATGAAGAAAATCAGGTTGATCAGAGTCCCGTTGAACCTAACTATGAAAGTTTCCAGGGACTGGCCATTTACCACCTCTCTGGGACACTTGTTCCGCAGACTCAGCATCCTCATTGTAAAACTTTTCCTCTTTCTATATTGTCTAAATCTTCCCTCTTTTACTTTAAAGACATTGCCCTTGTCCTATTGCAGTAGGCCCTACTAAAATGTTTTGTCCCCATTTTTTCCTCTGGATCCCCTTCTTAGTACTGAAAGGCCACTCCCCAAAGCCTTCGGTTCTCCAGGCTGAATAACCCAAACTCTCCCAGGCTTTCTTCACAGGAGAAGTGCTCCACCCTCTGACTATTTTTGTGGCCCTCTTTCACGGCTGGTTCAGCCCTCCAGGTTGTTCTCACCAATGAAGTGTAGAGGGACAGAATCCCCACAGTTCTTTTGATGCAGCCCCAGATACAATTGGCCTTCTGGCCTGCAAGTAAACATTGTCAGCTCAAGCCCAGCTTTGCATTCACCAGAACACCCATGTCCTTCTCCTGCAGGGCTGCTCCCCCATCCCCCAGCCTATATTGTAACTGGGTGTTGTCTTGACCCATCTGCAGGACCCTGCACTTCGCTTTGTTGAACCTCATGATGTTCATGTGATCCCATTTCTCAAGTCTGTCCTCTGGATGGTATCCCGTCCCTCAAGCGTGTCAATGACACCACCCAGCTTGATGTCATCAGCAAACTTGTTAAGCAGGCGCTCCATCCCACTGAATGACAGGGCTCAGAGGGTTATAGAGAACAGGCTCCATGTAGCTGGTGGTCTGTCATGAGCAGTGCTCCTGCAGGCCCAACTCTAGAGCCAGTCCTGTTCAATATATTTATCAGTCATTTGGATGCAAGAGTGGAATGCACACTAAATTTGCTGCTGATACTTGTAGGTGCTGTTGACAGTGCCAAGGAAGGAGAGGTCTTGCAGAAGCATCTGGATGGATTGGGGCATTAGGGAATTACCGACCGCATGAAATTTAACCAGAGCAAATGCTAAATTCCTAGCCTGGGATGGAGTAATATCAGACAAGTATAGACGGGGAGAGAAGTGGACTATGGAGGCATAAGAGTAGAGAACAAAAGAGTGAAGCTCAGCCTTGGAAGACAGCGAGGGTAGGGGGAAAGTGTTTTTAGCTGTGTCTTTATTTCTCTAGTACCCTACTCTTAATTTCTTGTGCTACTCTATTATAAATTGGCAATAAATTAATCTTCTCTACTCGGAGTCAGTTTTACTGATGGTGGCAGTTGTTAAGTGATCTCTAGTCTTTATGTCAACCCATGGGATTTTCTGTGTTATTTTGTCTCCCTGTCCATTCTTGGAAGAGGCGCGGAGTGAGGGAGCAGCTTGTCGGGCAATTTTCAGTCAACAATGTCTGCCCACCACCACCCTTTCTCTACTGCCTGGTCAGGGTAACCTCCAGGACTGGAGGACTGGAATATGCACACGGACAATGGTCCCAATCCTCCGCCTCTGTGCAAAACAGTAGCTGGTATCAAGTACCTTCTCCTGCGCTCTGCAGATGCATGTGCTATTAATACAGACTAAGGAAACCATGCTAGAGTTGTGAGAATTATCAGAATGCTATGCTGAACCCAAGATGAGAAAGCAACCAGCTGGGAGTCCTCAGAACACCTTACTGACTCTGCCTTCTGCTCTCTAGCCCTGTGCCCACCACGTAACTTTGGCCACTTTTCCCCATGCATTTCAGAATGAAACCTGAGAAAAAGACACAGGAAAGCAGAAGGCACGAGACGATGTCTGGAGAACCTGGTAAGAGCTACATTTCTTCTCTTTAGGCAGAGACAGAAGGGCAAGTGAGTCATTTGAAAACCCTGGTTCCCTGAGAGGATCAAATGGGATAAGAGGGATATGTTCCTCCTAAAAACCTGTGCAAAGTGTTTTTCTCCTTCCTTAGGGAAATGTCTTAGGGAAGCTTCCTCTCTCTCTCTCTCTCTTTCTTTTTCATGTGAACCTAATCCCCAGATCCTGACGCCAAGCGTCGCAGTGTGCAAGAACTAGCAAACATATTTGAGGCTCCAGGTAAGTGTGCTGGATACCATTTGTTCTGCCTGTGATCATCCTTGGGAACCTCTGGGATGCCCAGTGCCTCTGCAGAGGGAAAGGACCTCGTGGAAGTCTATCCCTCCGAGCCTCTTTGATGAGAGGCAAGTCCTACTCCAGCAGAGTTTATTGCTCATTCATGGTAGAGGAAAAAAAGGCTCTGGTCTGCCTCTAAACCAGCAAATGAATGTTCTTCACCATTTCCTTTGCAGAAAGCAGCTTTTCATCTCCTCAGCAGTCATCCACAGGTGGAAGGAATATTCCTCAGCATGCAGGTGAGAGTCTGGGCTGACCACGCCATGAAGACTGACTAAGAGCCCAGGGAAAGACCACTTTGAACACCAAAGGGAAAACCTGTAGCTTGAGAAGCTGCAGCACATGGGAGTGGAGTTCAGACATCTCTGTTCATTGGCTGACAACCCCCCTGACCATTTTGTTGGCAAATTTTTCAGAGGCACCTGGTGTCATTTTGACTCATACATGGGACTTTCTCCACACCACAGACTGACCTTCGAAAGTCCTCCAGCAAGCGTTTTGTCCAAGCCAGAATTCCCATTAAGATTTCCCAGTGCACGTGGTGACTAGAGGAAGGGTGCCTGGGTGAATAGGATGTTAGGCCAGGTGGTATGGCATACCCACAGCATACTGTGACATCCTGCTTGGGATGTAAGGACAGTCCTTCTGCAGCTCTTCGTTTGGTTGATCTGCTTGCAGGAGCATGCTCTTCCCTTGGGGAAGGCTTGTGATGACCATGCCCTGGGTTGTCTCCTATGGAAGTCACTTTTCCTTGAAGAGAGGGAGGTTTTTTGCCACTGTGCTGAAGTTCACCTGGACATGAGTTCCTTGTGCTTTTGGGTAAGAGGTTACTATGGTGTTCTGGCTTCTTTCTACAGTGTCCACTCATGTGGGAGAGCACACCCTGCAGAAGGGACAAGGAGCTGATTACCATGTGAGAATCCAGGAACACTGGTCACAGCAGAGCAAAGGGGAAGGAGACCGAGAAACGTTGGTAATAGGTAAGTGGTGGGGACAGCTGTACCTTCATCCCTATTTTTGTCCTTCTGCTGATCTCAGGGCTACACGTGTCTTCTGCAAAACTCTCCTATGAGTCTATGAAGCAACTCATGTCTTGCAGCCACAGTTCTGCTTCTCCTTTTTATTTTTTCTCTTCACAATACAAGCTGTTGTTGGAATCAAGACATATCACTACTACCACCCATGCACACACACACAAACACCCAGCTCAATTTCAGATTGTGTTGCAGTTCTTCTCATTTTCTTTCCATCTGCAATGGAGGTTCTGATTGGCATAGCTCTCACCTGACGGTGGGTTTTCTACTCTGCAGCAGAGCTGGGAGATACCAAATTGACCTCCAGCTTTGGAAGGGTCCAGGACCCACTCTGGGGCTGAGTCATCTGCTGTGACCTCAGGGTAGAGCCTGCTTTCAGAAGGAGACTCCACCAGAAACCTCCCAAGCTCTTTCCCACCAATTAGAACTCTGCCGTTTAGTGACAAAGGCAAGCCCCTTTTCAATCTATTTTTCCATATGCATCTACTTCCAGAACTCGAGACCAAGAAGCCCACTGTGAAAGAACAAAAGAAATACTTTGAACCCCAAAGTAAGTACAGTTGAGTCCTATTGGCTGGTTCTGGTCATTCTCGGGAAGCTCTGGGATGTGATGGGTTACCACTGAGAGAAGAAAGACTTGAGAAGGTCTGTCCCTCTGAGCATGTTCTCTGCAGAAACCCTTCCAGTCCAGAGCAGAAAGCATGACCTCCAGAGTGGGGTGATTTAGGTCAGAAGACTGTACCTCATTGAGGATGGACATGTCTAACCCCAGTCCAGGGTGTTGCTGCAGTTGGTAGGGGAACTCTTTCCAAAAGACAGGCTTAAGTGAAGTTGCTGGGGGAACAGCACGTCACCTCTGGGATTCCTTTTCACTCTGTGCATAAAAGGGAGGGTTTTAGTCCCTCTCCCTTGTGGGACTAATAATTTCAGAAGTACAATGAAACAACAACTGTGATCTACTGCTATCCCAGCACAGGAGTAAGTATTCTTCACACTCAATTCTCTTGCAGGCAGTAGCTCTCCAATTCCTCAGCTGTCCTCCACTTTGAGAAGGGAGATGCCTCCCCATGCAGGTGGGAAACGGGGTTGACCATGTTCTCTGCAGGAAAAGGAAGGAACGAAACTAGGTTCAGTAGATATTTCTTGTGGTGAAAGAGAGGGGTCCTTTCCTTGGTGTCTTGGGGTCTCATCCTCCACAAAACCTCAAGCACTGCTCATTGCACTGAACTTTTCTCCCAGGGATGACAGTGGTGCTTCCCATCTTCAAAAGGATTTTGCCGTAATTTCCTGTCTGTGTTGCCATAGCTGGGTATGGGTCTCTTCTGCTCTATTCACTGCCAATTGTTGCAGCTCTGTGGTCACAGAGGGCTCAGGCATCTTCAGCCCCTTACTGAGGTGGAAATACCTTCCCACTTCTCCAGAGCCCGTGTGCCATTAGATTCTGTGAAGTGAATGTTTGAGGGAGGGCATGACCCCTGCAGTGGGAAAGTCCCAGATTTAGAACTGAAGGGAGGAACCTCTTTCTCAGACCTTGGGCAAACTCTGGTCCTGTTGTTCTTCTTCAGGAGAACCCTATCAGTCCCAATGGGGCTTCTCACCTGCTAACTTCATCATGCCCTGGAGAGTGTCCCTTCACAGGAATAAAAAGTTCATGAACTTCAAAATTCAGGCTCCGATGGGTTCTGGGGTTGGGTCTTGCTGGGGTGTGAAAGATGAGCAGATTCTTCTTGGTTCTTTCTCAGAGGAGGCAAGGTCATTGTCCCAGTGACACCACTTTCTTCACAGGGAGGGCAGTGAAGGAAAATATCGCAGGGGCCCTGGAATCCTTTTCGGAGAATGATCTCCAGCAGATCCCTCAAGAAATACAAACTAAGCAGACACCTTTCCAGAACATGCGGCAGTCCTCATATCAGGACCTGCAGAACTACATAGTAGACCTGGAAAAAGAAAAAGGTGAGCAGGGTCATTCCCAAGCAGGCTTTAATCTCTATGAAGGCTAAAACTGGACTTCAGAAAAATGATCCTATGAGCTAGTCCTGAATATTTATGGGGCCCTATGGACTTTTCTAGGCAAGTAGCTTGTGGCCTGCAGCAGTGAGACACCCCTACGGTAAGAAATCAATGACAGGTGTTCAAGGTCCCTCTTTATTCCCTTGGCTGTGAGGGGAGTGAGTACCGTGGGCTCTTTATGACTCCGAGACCAAGATGCAGTGAGGGTGTCCACCTTAAAATCTGCCTCCATATTTCTCCCTCCCTTTGCTCACTCATCACTTCATAAATAAGAGTCTTGTCTCCCACAGCCCCATGACGTTTGGTGGGGAATTCCATCCCATCGTCCTGCTCCACAAGGCTTTTTCAAGCCTTCAGGAAGGCTCACAGGTCCCATGCTCTTTGCCACCCTTCCAACACTCAAGCCATCCAAAGCACCTGAATGGAGGTGGAAGGATCTTCCCACTTTTCCAGAACCCATGTGCACGTTTGAGGGAGAGCAGGATTTTGGCAATGGGGAAGCCCAAGTTTGACGTGAACGGGGAAAGCCTGGGCTTAGCCCTTGGGCAAGCCCTTCTCCCCTCGTTCTGCCTCAGGATTACCCCAGAACTCTTGACTGTTCACAGTCTCTTTGGTCAGCAAGATGAGCTGTGTCTTAGCACACAGGAGACCAACATGGCTTGACAAAACCGCTTATTGCCTGCTTTTGTCTTTTACCCACAGAGCTTTACAAAGTACAGCGCTACAAAGGTAAGCAAAGGGAGATGATGGGTGTGAGGACTCAGGGTCTGAATGTGGCTCTGGAAAACATATCATACGTGCTCAGAGAGATGTTTGGAGAACAAACCACCCAGAGGAAGCACTGTGGGATAACTGTTCTCTTTGTTATGTGCTACCAAAGACGCTGCCTATGTTTGACAGGAGCCCTTTCAGCCGTGGGGAGCAGGGATGGCCAGCTTGAATTGGCCACTTCAGCCCCCAGATCCCACTCCTTGTGTTTCCCTCTTTGGTGTTTCAGGAAAAGTGTCTTGAGCTGATGTTTCTCCACTACAGGAGTGTCATGGTTTCTTCCAAATTTACCAAGGCCAGATTGACAGATGGTCCTTCTTCTCCCCGAAAAGAAAGGAGAGGAAGAGATAAGAGAGATTTAGGAGTTTAGAAGGAACTAAACTACTTTTGTGAAGTATTAATACTAAAATTAAAGTAAGAAGAAAATAATGAAATGGATACAGTATATACAAAACCATATCAAAGTCCCAGGATGAGGATCACATCACCAGCAGGCAGACTGGACTCAGTGATTGACAGGAGCTGGATTCCAGATCTGGGGTCAGGAACACTTGGGTCAGGATTAAAGACAGCAAATAGACAGGGGCCTCCTTAGACATCAGCCATTGAAGAAAGAGAGTTGACCCTTTGTACCCTCAGCTTTTATACTGAGCATGATGCAGATGGGATGGCATATCCCAGTTGGTCAGGTTTGGATAATTTGTCCTGTCCATTCCTCTCTACAGGTATGACCCGTCTACGCTTTTCCACTTCCCACCTACCAACGGGGCAAATCATGAAATTCCATGACCTTAGCTGTTCTAGCAATAAGTATAGGCAAGGGCTTCTCTGCACCATCCCTTGGTATAATCAGGTCTTATCACTGGGCGAGTGAGCAGTTTTCTGAACAATGTGCTGTTAATTTCAGAGTTTAGTAAGTTAGAAAAGGCCCAGCTAAAAACGTAAAATTGTAAAACAAAAAATTGGTTTGTTTTACCTCAAACCCATTCATCAGCTCCATTCATGACATTTCATATTGGTAGAGTCCTGTCAGGTGTTTGTTATGTACATTCATGAGTTGGGTCAAGTGAGGAAACAAATATTTTGCTGTCATTGTGGCGGCAGTGTAGACCACTCTTCCATTCTAATCCGTGTGACAGAAGTACCCAAGGCTGGTGCTGTCTTAGTTATGAAGGAGAAAATGACCTCCAGATTTTGTGAAGTATTTAATCATGACACCCAAATGAAACTCCAGCTGGGATATGCTGGGATTTGCTGAGCAGTTAATCATAAGACCACAACGAAGTTTCAGCCGAGGTACCTATATCTGCATATTCCTCCGTATATAATTATAATAATCATTATCTCATCAGCTTCCTCTTCAGTTTCTCTCATAGGGAACTTTCTTTGGACATAATGACGCTGTCTCAATCTAATTGGAAATGTCAATTTTTATTCTGGTGTTGAGGAGCTGTCTGGTCAATTCTTGGTCTTGGTCATCTCTAGAGAAATTCAAAATGGAGGGAGAGGGCATTCAGCCCCACAGCCTCCTTGATGGTGCAGAATACTGGGAATTCTGCAGAATACTGCAGAATTCTGCAGAATACTGCAGAATACAGCCAAAACTGGACCATTGGCTGAGGACCTTGCCTTCGCTGCATGCAGGCTGGTCACTCTCTTGGTCAGCAGTCCCAGGATGGGAATGGAGGGATGTGGGAGGTGTGGGAGGGAAGAAGCTGGAGGTCCCTTTAAGGCAAGAGGCTCCCTGGTGCACCTAAGTATGGATGAACGAATAATGAGAGGTAGATGAGGAAACAGAAAAGAAAGCCTCAAAGAAGCAGACATTGTTCTTTCCGATCCTGATTGCATGACTTGCTCATTGCAGAGGATGTCACCCTGGATCCTGACACAGCCCACCCCAGATTGGAAATCTCTACTGATGGGAAGAGCGTGAAAGACACTGGCACCATCAGGAAGGTGCCCAGCAACAAGAAGAGATTTGATTCTCACCTTTTTGTGTTGGCAAAGGAAGGATACACATCTGGGAGACACTACTGGGAAGTGGATGTTGGCAGGAGAACAAACTGGACCTTGGGTATTGCCCAGGAATCTGTGATTCGCAAAGGGACATTGACTCTGTCCCCTAAGAATGGCTTCTGGGTGATGGGGTTTGCACAGGGGAAAGACTATTGGGCCCACACAGAGCCTTGGACCCGTTTGAGTGTGGGTGGGAAGCTGCAAAGGATTGGGATCTTCCTGGACATCTCAGACAAGAAGATCACGTTTTACAATGTCCATAAGAAATCAGCTCTGTACACTTTCACCCTTGCTGATGGTGGCAGTCGGGAAGGGAAATTCCTTCCTTTCTTCTCAACAGGCCCAGCTCCTGCAAAGCCTGACAATGAGCCTCTGAAAATAGTGCAGGAGTTTGATCACGAATAGTTCATTCTAGGTTCTGAAGGTCTACGACGAACAGCCATGGATTGAATAGAGGTGGAATCAATTTATGTCTCCTGAACAAAGCTGACTTAGGAGGGCACAGATGTGTTTTAGTAGCCAGCTCTGAAAATCTTTAGAATGTGCATTGGCATGAAAAATTTTTGAGGGAAATTTTAGGTGCTCAAGAACAACAAATGTATAATGTACAGCCAGGAATCAGACTGAGGCATTATGGGGCTACTACCTAGTTTGTGTCTCCTGAACAAAGCTGCGTAAGGACTGAATGGATCTGTGAGAGTGGCCAACTTTGATTTTTCTTTTTTGACTATACATCAGCATGAAAAAGCACCTTCAGCTGCTCAAGAGAAACCTGAGTTTTCATGAAAACTTACTGTCCTTTTCTGATACTCTGTGCTTTGAGGTTCTGTTGAGGAGGGAGAGTCACGGAACAGCCTGACAGGCAGATGGTGTCCAGCCAGTGTTAACTCACCATTCGTGCGGGTGGCATTTGAATGCCTTCAAGGATGGAGACTCCACAATGTCTCTTCACAACTTGTATCAGTGCAGGGTTACCTTCACAATAATAAAAAGTTTCCTGATGTTAAGAGGGAACCTCCTGTGTTTCAGTTTGTGCCCATTGTGTCTTGTCCTACCTCAGCACCACTGCCAAGAGCCTGACTCTGTCCCCTTTCATGTTACGTTGCTAAGATCCCTCCGAGCCTTCTCTTCTCCAGGCTGGACATTCCATACTCACTCAGCCTTTCCTCAGGGGGGAGGTGCTCCAGTCATTTAATCATCTGAGTGTCCCTTCCCTGAACCCTCTCCAGTATATCCAAATCTCTCTTGTACTGCGGAGACGGCAAATGCAGGTGTGCTCCCTCCAGTGCTGAGGAGATAGTGTCCTGGTTTGAGGTAAAACAGAGCCAAATTTCTGTTTTAGAATTTTATGGTTTTAGCCGAATCTCTTCTAATTAACTAAACTCTGAAATTAACAGCACGTTGTTCAGAAAACTGTTCACTCTCCCAGTGATAAGACCTGATTATACCAAGGGATGGTGCAGAGAGGCCCTTGCTTATACATGTTGCTAGAACAACCAAGGTCATGGAATTTTGCGATTTGCCCCGTTGGTAGGTGGGAAGTGGAAAAGTGTAGAGGAGTCACACCTGCCGTTCAGTCCAGGACTTTTCCTGATGCCTGCATCAAACATGAAGAAAAATGATGTATGATCTTCAGGCAGAGCCACACCCCGAGTTAATATTTAATATTTCATTCCTCATTTCGATTTCACTGTTCAAAGGTGAACTGATCAAAGTTCATCTTTGATCCAGAGACTGAAGATGTGGAGATCCTTTTACCTGGCAACAGGTAAAACCACCTTTAATTCTGAAAGAAGCTTCACTTTTGGGGCTAAGGAGTGGACATTCAGCATGCCATGTCTTAGTCTTTAACCTCTCTATAACACTGGAGCTCCATTTGTACCTAATTGCCTTCAACAGAGAAGTATATCCCTTGTATCGAAGATGAGACGGGACCTTCAGGCAGAGAAGTGTCTTGGGCAGAGAAACTCAGAATTTAAACTTCCATTCCTGATGCTTCTTTCCCATGTCCTTCCCCTCTGTAGATGGAAGCTAACTTTCTCTGGCGAGGAGGAAATGGTAAGCTGTTCGACATCACCGTTCCTCATCATTCATTAAGGCAGGTAAGCATGTCACTTTTAATTACTTAGCTTCTGAACAGTTGTGAATGTTGTGCTGCTGTCTGAGTCAAAGACAGCCACTTCTTTCCCTTCAGCCAAGCTGTGCACACGGGGCCCAGAAGTTCTTCTCATCCTGCTGGTCTCCTCAGGTGCAGGCAAGAAAAGAACTGGGGCATGGCTGCTCCTGGCAGGGCTCAGAGGGGAAAATAAAGGAGAGAGAGATTGGTCATCTGGGGGAAAAGTTGCAGTTGCCCCCCTGGGTTCAATTTTTGTTTCCGCAAGGATATCTCTGTTGGTTCTTGTGTATATAGATGGCTATACTTTCCCAATATGATTTTCAAGATATGCTGGGTGTAGACCTGACTGATATATGGGATAGAATCATAGAGTAGTTCGGTCTGTTAGGAACCTTTGGAGGCATCTAGTCTAACCTCCCCTGCGATGAGCAGGGACATTTTCAATCAGATCAGGTTGGTCAGAACCCTGTCCAATCTGACCTTGAACATTAGCACGGATGGGACACCTACCACAGAATCAGAGAATGCTATGGAGTTGGACGGGACCTCTGGAGAGCATATAGTCTAACCCCCCATGAGAAAGAAGGTCCTCCTAGAGCAGGTTTCATAGGAATGTGTCCAGGCAGGTTTTGAATGTCTTCAGAGATGCAGACTCCACCACATCACTGGGCAGTCTTCCCTTCCCTTCCCTTCCCTTCCCTTCCCTTCCCTTCCCTTCCCTTCCCNCATATAGTCTAACCCCCCATGAGAAAGAAGGTCCTCCTAGAGCAGGTTTCATAGGAATGTGTCCAGGCAGGTTTTGAATGTCTTCAGAGATGCAGACTCCACCACATCACTGGGCAGTCTTCCCTTCCCTTCCCTTCCCTTCCCTTCCCTTCCCTCTTTTCTGCCAATTCATACCCTTCTCTGCTGCCCTCTGATCTGATCTGATCTGCTCTACCCTCCCGTGCCCTGACTTTATGGGGTTTTTCCCATACTTCAAAATGACTTTGGCCTTGGATTGCATTTATAGTCCTGAATAAAATTAGTATTGTCTTTGAACAATTTATCAGGGCTGCCTCTTATATCATGGGAGATATTGAATGAAGGGAGAAGATTTCAGGAAAGTCTGTTGTCTTTGACTGTGAAATTGGCCTGACAAACTCCTAGAAGCACAACTATTTTTTGCTTATTGATCTAAGTTCCATTGTGGAATATCTGCCAATGCACATTGTCAGAAGCAGAGACATATTCATGATAGCTCCTTGTGCACTTTATGTGTACCCCACGGCTTTTCTTCCTCAGCTTATCTGAAGGTCACAACAGGAAATCTCATCCCCAGATATGAACTGTTTCTGGAACAGGACTTTCTTCTGCCAGTCAGTGTGAGGTTGAGTGTCAAAGTCCCAACAGATTTTTATGAGCCCTCTTTTATCCTGGAACTGCATAAAGTCCAATGACACTGAAGGCTTCCTGTAAATGCACCATTGTCCACCAGTGAAAACCAGTTTGTCTCAGGAGAGACAACCCTGAGAAGTGATTTCTCTCAAGGGATGTTATTGTCTTTTTCTCTGTACTCACAGTTTTTTTTAAGAATATATCGCTCTGTTGCTTTGTTGTGGAAAACAGCAGCTGGTGCTAAGCACCTTCTTTTGCACTCTGCAGAACCATGTGCCACGAGTACTGACCGAGGAAACTGTGCACGGCTGTAAGAACTCTCAGATAGCTCCGCTGCACCGAATGTGAGACAATGACAGTCCTCAGATCTTCCAGATTCTATCTGCTCTCTGCCTCTGTGCCCACCATCCGACTTTGGCCACTTTTTTCCTTTCATTGCAGAATGAACCATGGGAAACAGACACAGGAAAGCATAAGGAGCAACGAGATATCTGGGAAGTCTGGTAAGAGCCACGTTTCTGCTCTTCAGGCAGGACTGAGTGACTCATTTGAAAGTTGGGATCCCTCTAAGGATCAAATAAAATAGGAGGGCTGTTTTCCTTCCTGAAAAACCTGTTCAATGCATTCTTGTATCTCATTAGGGAAAGGTCTTAGTTAAATTTCCTCTTCTAATTTATTGTGTCATATGAACCTGATATCAAGAGCCTGAGATCCTGCTGCCAATTATTTGAGAACTGTTGAAGAAGGTTCAGGCTCATTCCTCAGGATGCAAGACCTGTAGCTCATGAAACTGTGTTAGATGCTGGGCAGTCCGCACTGCCAGTGTTGTGGATGGAGTGATTGACTTCACCCAGAAGAGAGAAGTAATGAAATATTTATTAAGGTGAAGCAGAGATTTAACAAAATTAGTGGTGAATGCAGCAGTGTTTTACGAGATTCGATGCCATGGCACACTTGTGTATTTACTGCATAGACAGGGTCAAACTGTCAGGTAGACCTTCCCGTCAAGTGTACGAGATTCAGAAAGCATCCCCTTGCTTTCTAAACTCCTTCTCAGAGAGGAGTCTGGGTGCAGCTGGATCCAGTCCTTGTCCCAGACTTGTTCAACGGTTAATGTCTAAAGGATTATATATGTGCAATCAATCCTTTCTATTACTTAGCTAAGATTTCAAAGTTTTAGCATGCTGTTAGTCACTTACCAAGAATCCATTGCAGCAAGGAATCTCTCAACCTCAAGGAGCAGAACCTTATGCGAGTGTCCTCACCAAAGGGGATATCCTGGCGTGCAGCCCGCTGCCATACCGAAGAGCTCAAAGGGCTCTTGGGCTGTCCACTCTTTATAGAGTAAGTTAATTGACCTACAGTCATATTCAAAGTATTTAGGTCCCCACTCCAGTGTTTTGGATGTTACCAGCCATTCCCCAAAGTCCAAGTGCAACTTATTCCATCCGATGTCGCGATGGCTAAGGCCTGAGCAGGAGCCAGGGTTGGGGAAGGAGGGCGAAAAACAAGGAGAACGTACCGCCGCAGTCAGACATCTTGATGCTTGGGTCTGCTACAAGTTGCATTTTCCCCCTAAAACTGCTCAATGTGTTTTTCTACCTCCTTAGGGAAATGTATTTGTTAAGATTCCCCTTTTAAATCTGTTTTTCTATCTGCATCTACTTCCAGAACCTGAGACCAAGATGCTCTCTGTGAAAGAACAAAGGAAAAACTTTGAGCACCAAAGTAAGTGGAGTTGTGTCCCATTCGTCTGATTCTGGTCACCCTCGGGAAGCTCTGGGAAGTGATGGGTTACTAGTGAGAGAAGCAAAGGTTGAGGAGGTCTGTTCCCCTGAGCATGTTCTCTGCAGAAGCTCTTCCATTGCAGAGCAGAAGGCATGACCTCCAAGGTGGGGTGAATTTGGTCAGAAGGGTATACCTCATTGAGGACAGACACTCTTACCCTGTCCCAGGTACTTATTGCAGTTGGAAAAGGAACATTTTCCAGAGGACAGGCTCAGGTGAAGGTGCTGAGGGAACAGCAGGTCCCTTCTGGAATTAAGTTTCTGGGATTCCTCTGTGAATACAGGGGAGCGTTTGCCACCCTCTCGTGGGACAAATCATCACAGAAGTACAGTGAAACACCAACAGTGATCTACCACTGTCCCAGCTCAGGAGTAAGCATTCTTCACCCTCGGTTCTCTTGGAGGCAGTAGCTTTCATCTTCTCAGCTGTCCTCCACAGGGAGAAGGGAGATGTCTCCCTATGCAGGTGAGAGACTGGGTTGACCATGATCCCTGCAGGGAAAGGGAGGAAGGGGCCTGGGTTCAGTAGACTTTTCTTGTGGTGAAAAAAAGGGGTCCTTTTCTCTGCATCCTGGTGTCTCACTCTCCCCTAGACCTTCAGTGGTTTTCATTGTCTGTGTTAAGATTCCCCTTTTAAATCTGTTTTTCTATCTGCATCTACTTCCAGAACCTGAGACCAAGATGCCCACTATGAAAGAACAAAAGATGTACTTTGAAACCATAAGTAAGTATAGCTGAGTCCCATTAATCTGGTTCTCGTCACCCTTGGGAAACTCTGGAATGTGATGGGTTACCACAGAGGAAAGGAAGGCTTGAGAAGGTCTGTTCCCCTGAGCATGTTCTCTGCAGAAGCTCTTCTACTCTAGAGCAGACGGCATGGCCTCCAGAGTCGGGTGATTTAGGTCAGAAGACTATACCTCATTGAGGACAGACATGTCTAACCCCCACCCAGGGTGTTGCTGCAGTTGGTAGGGGAACTCTTTCCAAAAGACAGGCTCCGGTGAAGTTGCTGGGGGAACAGCACGTCACCTCTGGGATTCCTTTTCACTCTGTGTGTAAAAGGGAGGGTTTTAGTGCCACCCTCTTGTGAGACTATTCACTGCAGAAGTACAGTGAAGCAACAACTGTGATCTGCTGCTGTCCCAGGACAGGAGTAAGCATTCTTCTAACTCAGTTCTCTTGGAAGCAGTAGCTTTCCATCTCCTCAGCTGTCCTCCACTTTGAGAAGGGAGATGCCTCCCTTTGCAGGTGGGAGATGGGGTTGACCATGATCCCTGCAGGGAAAGGGAGGAAGGGGCCTGGGTTCAGTAGACTTTTCTTGTGGTGAAAGAGAGGTGTCCCTTCCTCTGTGTCTTGGGGGTCTCATCCTCCCCCAAATCGCCAATGATGCTCATTGTCTGTGCTGAACTTTTCTCGTGGGGCTGACAGTGGTGCCTCCCATTTTCAAAAGTGATTTGTCATAGGTTTCTGATGTGGAGGTCTTACTTGGTTGTGGGTCCCTCCTCTATTCAATGGCAATTGTTGCAGCCCTGTGGTCACTGAGAGCTTGGGCATTCTCAGCCCCTTACTATGGTGGAAATACCTTCCCACTTCTCCAGAGCCCATGTACCATTAGAGTCTGGGAAGTGAATACTTGAGGGAGGGCATGACCCCTGCAGTGGGAAGGACTTAGAGTTAAAGCTAAAGGGAGGAATCTTTTTTTCAGACCTTGAGCAACCTCTGGTCCTATTGTCCTGCTTCAGGAGTACCCAATCAGACCTGATGTGGTTTCTCACCTGCAAACTCCATCATGCCCTGGAGAGTGTCCCTTCACAGGAATAAAAAGTTCATGAACTTCAAAATTCAGGCTCCGATGGGTTCTGGGGTTGGGTCTTGCTGGGGTGTGAAAGATGAGCAGATTCTTCTTGGTTCTTTCTAAGAGGAAAGAACTTGTGCCATGAGAGGGACAAGGTCTCACCTCAGGGGAGGCAAGATCATTGTCCTGGTAACTCCACTGTTTCTTCACAGTGAGGACAGTAAAGGAGAAGACCACAAAGGTCCTGAAACCGTCTCAAAAGAAGGGCCACCAGCAGATCCCTCAACACATACAAACTCAACAGACAGCTTTGCAGAACATGCAGCAGTCCTCACATCGGGACCTGGAGAACCACACAGCAGATGTGGAGAAACCTCAAGGTGAGCAGGGCCATTCCCAAGGAGGCTTTTGTCTCTATGAAGGCTAAAGCTGGCCTACAGGCCTCAGATCCTCTGAGCTAGTCCTGAATATGTGTGGGGCTCTACAGATATTTCTAAGTGAGTAGCTTGTGTCCTGCAGCAGAGAGACACCCATAAGTTAAGCTATTGACTGCGGGGTTTCAAGGTCCCTCTTCTTTCCCTTGTCATCGAAGGGAGTGAGTACCATGGGCTCTTTATGACTCCAAGACCAAGATGCAGTGCAGGTGTCAAACTCTAAGTCTTGCCTACATGTCTCCCTCCATTTACTCGCTCACCATCTCATAAACAAGAGTCTTGGCTCTTCCAGCCCCATGGTGCTTGGTGGGGAATTCCAGCCCACCGTCCTGCCCTCCACAAGGCTTTTTCATACCTTCAGGAATGTTCACAGGGCCTGTGCTCTTTTCCACCCTCCAGCACTCAAGCCATCCAAAGCACCCGAATGGAGGTGGAAGGATCTTCCCATTTCTGCAGAACCCATGTGCTCTTTAGAACCTGGAGAGTGCACGACTGAGGGAGGGTAGGATTTTGGCAGTGGGAAAGCTCGAGACTGACATGATGGAGGGAAGGCCTGAACCATCTGCTGTGGCCTCAGGGTCACTACAGCCACCCAGGCAAAGATCCACACATAAACACACAACTAGATTTCAGACTGTGTTGGAATTCTCCTCATTTTCCTTCTGTCAGCAATGGAGGTTCCCCTTTTGAATCTGTTTTTGCATCTACTTCCAGAACCTGAAACCAAGATGCTCTCTGTGAAAGAACTAAAGAAATGCTTTGAACCCCAAAGTAAGTAGAGTTGAGTCCCATTCATCTGATTCTGGTCACCCTTGGGAAGTGATGGGAAGTGATGGGTTACTAGTAAGAGAAGCAAGGCTTGAGGAGGTCTGTCCCCCTGAGCATGTTCTCTGCAGAAGCTCTTCCAGTCCCGAGGAGAAGGCATGGTCTCCGGGGTGTTGTGAATTTGAGGATGGACATGTCTTACCCCAGCCCAGGGTATTGCTGTAGTTGACACTGGAAGGCTTTCCAAAATATAGGCTCAGGTGAAGTTGCTGGGAGAGTTGTAGTTCTTGGATTCCTATTCATTCTGTGCAAAAAAGGGAGGGTTTTTATGCCATCCTCTTGTAGGACTATTCATCTCAGAAGTACAGTGAAACACCCACTGCGATCTCCTGTCCCAGCACAGGAGTAAGCATTTTTCACTCTCAGTTCTCTTGCAAGCAGTAGCTTTCCACTCCTCAGATTTCCTCCACTTTGAGAAGGGAGATATCTCCCCATGAAGGTGGGAGACTGGACTGAACGTGCTCTTTGCATGAAAAGGAAGCAAGGGGTCTGGGTTCAGTAGAATTTTCTTGCGGTGTAAGAGAGGAGTCCCTTCCTCTGTGTCTTGAGTGTCTTATCCTCTCCCAAACGGCCAGTGGTGCTCCATGTCTGCGGTGAACTTTTTCCCTGGGGCTGAGAGTGGTGCCTCCCGTTTTCAAAAGCGTTTTACTGCAGATTTCTGTCGTGGTTGCCTTTGTTGGGTATGGGTCTCATCTCCTCTATTCAAAGGCAATTGTTGCAGCTCTGTGGTCACAGATGGCTCAGGCATCCTCAGCCCCTCTAGGGGGCTTATTCCTGCACATGGTTTTCCTTGTGGGATGTAAGCTTGAGGGAGACCCTGCTAAGCACACAGGACCTGATTGTTTTTTATTTTTTTGCTAGGGGCCCGTGATAGCAGAATGAAACTGCTGCTCTTAGAAAGACAGGAATGACAGTTCCCTATTGGCTTTCCTGATGCATTCTTCCCCAGAACCTGTTTAATGCATCTTTGTAGTTCTTTAGAAAAAGTTTGCACTAGAGCATGTAGGGGATCCACTGTAGTTTCCCCTTTTTCACTTCTGTATTTTCATGGGAGTGTGTTGTTGAGATCCCAAAATCAAGGAGTCCATTGTGTGAAAAAGTAAAAATTTCATTGAAGACCTCTGTAAGCGGGATCTCATTCTCTTTTGTGGTATGAGAGGTAAGCAGAGTGAGACTCTCTGTGAACTTGTCTCACCCACTCTGGGAAGCACCAGACACTCATCACCCTAAATTCTCTTGCAGGCATGCACTTACAAAATCCAGAGCTGCCATCCAAGGGAAAAAGGAAGATATGTTTCCATGAAGGTGAGTGCCAGGATTGATCAACAGTACTCGGAAACAAAAATCTGCCTAGCAAGAAGATGATCTGGCGGCTTACTCTTCATGAGGTTGCTGTGAAACAACCTCATCAATCCAGATATTCCCTCTTCCAAATGCCTCCAGCAATTCTTTTGTCATTTTGACCATGGAGATATCTGGGTGCCCAGGCTACCAGTGTGCAGTACTGCCCAGGCAGTGTGCTTTTCCCAACACAGACCAGGTCAGCCTGGCCTCGATTGAATCCCTTCCTCTCTATGTTGTAAGACAAGATGTTTACCTACCCCTGATCTTTCCAGGTGGATATTCTTTCCTCAAGGAATGTTTGGAAAAAGAAAATCGCTTTTGGTCAGTGAGGAGGCAATGTGGTTCATTTCAATTTTGCTGTGGCTCAGCAGCTGCCCAGAAGAGCCAAGCCTTTGTAGGAAAGGGCTTACAATGGCACTTTGACTTCTTTCAACATAGTGTTTATAGAGTAAAACATTATTGCCCAAAGGTAAGACAGAATCTAGGAACATGTTGGGCATTAGCTGCCTGAGTATGGGTCATTGTCTTCCTCCATCTGAAGCAAGGTAAAATATGACAATGACCAGGCAAGAAGAGTCAAGACTGAATCTTTTCATGCCCAATGGCACAAGCTACTAAAGGTACTATGATATAACTAGGCTGGTGGCCCAGTCTTGGGTTTGATCTATTTGGCCAAAACCAGGAATGACATATCCACTCTTACCCCCAACAAAAGAGAGAGGAAAAAATAATGAGATTTATGAGTTTAGAATGACTTAAACTACTTTAATGAAGTGTTAATATCAAAATAAAAAGTGAGAAAGAAGAAAATAATGAAGTAGATGACAGAGATACAAAAGTGTATCAAGCACCAAGATGACAATCACATCACCGAGAGGCACTGGGAAAGACCATGTTGGACTTATAGTTAGCATGGTGCAGATGGGATGGAATACGGCAGTTGATTAGGTTTGGGTCACCTGTCTTGTCCACTCCTCCTCACAGGTGTGTCTCCTCCACACTTTTCCTGTATTTGACACTCTAACGGGGCAAATAATGAAATTGGCTGACCCTGGTTATAGCAATAAGCATAAGCAAAAGCCCTCTCTGCATACCATTCCTTGGCATGAAGTAAAGACATTGGTGTTAGCAGTCTCAGAATGAGCAGCTTTCTCCACAACATAGTTTTTTCAGTGAGTCAGAAGAGGCTTATCAAGGATGTAATTACAGAACAGAAAGTTGCTTCTCTTTTACTTCAAGCCATGACGCACTATTTAGACCAAAGCACAAAGTTGAATTCCTATGAGGTGAGGAAAATAAAACACCCAGAGTAGAGCCCAGGAAGAGATGTTGTGGAAAGAAGGATAAATCAGATATTGCCAGCAGTATCACTGCAGATAAATGCTCATGTGTTCAAGGATGAAAATGAAAGGTTGCTAGTGAAACTGATCTTTCTTCAAAGGAAGGTGCTCTGGGGGGGATTTCTCCTGGGCACTGAAAAAAGAGCAGCTGCTTCTTTGTCATTTTGAAGAGGAAAGGCCCTGTGCCATAAAAGAGACAAGGCCTCACCTCAGGAGAGGTAATATCATTGTCCCCGTGACACCGGTCTTTCTTCATAGGAAGGGCAGTGGAAGAAAATACCACACGGGACCTCCAGCAGATCTCTCAACAAATGGAAGGACTACAGGCAGCTTTTCAGAACATGCAGGCCTCCACAGAGCAGCAGCTGAAGACCCTCAGAGCAGATATGGAGACCCTAATAGGTGAGCAGGGTCATTCCCAAGCAGTCTTTCCTCTGTCTCACGATATAAAGTAATCTACAAACAGTCCTGCTAGGTAGGCCTCCGCACCTCCTCAGTACTCGAGGGGTTGGAGCAGCCTCTCCTGATGTGTAGCTCACACACTTCAGCAGTTAAGCACCTCTATAGAAAGATGTTGACTGACGATGATCAAGGTCAATCTTCTCTCCCTTGTCTTTTGAAGGGAGTGAGTACTACGGGCCCTTATGTCCCTAACACCCGGAGAAGGTGTCCACTTCAAGGTCCTGCCTCTATCTTGTTCCTTTAACCCACTAATATTCCTCATGGCCATGACACACCTCTTCTTTAGGGCAGCCCTGTTAACAGGAAAGATGGAGAGGGGCAGATTCTCCCTTCCTTCCATCCTGCTCACCGGGCCTTTGACACACCTTCAAGGCCTTCAGGAAGGCTCAAATGGCCTGCGCTCTTTCAGCATCCCTCAAGCAGTTAACCTGTCAAAACCAATTGAATGGAGGTGGAAAGGTCTTCCCACTTCTCCGGAGCCTATGTGCTCTCAGAGCCTGGGAGACGCACGCTTGAGGGAGGGTCAGATTCAGGCAGTGGGAAAGCCTGAAAGGAAGACCTTAATGGGTTGAAGCTTGGGCAACTGCTTGGGCAAGCCCTGCTCCCCTTTGCTGGGCTAAATAGTGCCCCAGCAGTTCTGGTGTTTCTTCTGCCCTGCCAACACCATCTGGACCTGAACAGTGTTCATTTCCTGCAACAAACAGCTCATGGACTGCACCCTTTATGCTCCAATGTGTTCGGGGTCAGATTTCTCCTGGGCAGTGAAAGAAGAGAAGCTTCTTCTTGCTCATTTCTAAGAGGAAAAGCCCTGTGCCACAGAAGGGGCAAGGCCACACCTCAGGAGAGGCAAAGTCATTGTCTCAGTGACACCGGTCTTTCTTCACAGGAAGGGCAGTGGAGGAAAATACCACACGGGCCATGACATCCTTACGGGAGAAGGACCTCCAGCAGATTTCTCCACAAATGCAAGCACTGCAGACAGCTTTGGACAACGTGCAGGGCTCCACAGAGCAGCACCCGGAGACCCTCAGAACAGACATGGAGACCCTATTAGGTGAGGAAAGTCATTCCCAAGCAGACCTTCCTCTCTATAGTCTAAAGATAAACCATCCTCTTTTGCTATTTCTCTTCACTTTCTGAATATGGATCCAGAGACACAAACAGCCTTTTTTTTTTTTCTTTTGGCTTGTAGTTTGTGTCCTGCATTAGTGAGATACATCCATACAAAAGCATTGACAGAAGTTGTTCAGACTCCTCCCATTATATGGTGAATAATACATGACTCTTTCAGAGAAATTGATCTTTCTTGTTCCCAGTCCCTTCTCTCTACCCACCAGTAGAACATACTCTTTTTGCCCCTTCAGCATTCCTTCCTGGATTCCAGGTCTGGTTACAGACTTTGCTGCTAAAAGACCAAGCACCCCAGCAGCCTCAGGCCTTGTTCTCTTTTGAGCAGGGCACAGGGCTTTTTGGTGTGTTTTCTAACTCATAGAACAAGTATGTTGATGTACTACAAGAGAAGACAATCCCTTTGGTCAGCAGCATGGGCTGTGTCTCAGCCCACAGGAGACCAACATTCCTTCACAAACTCACTTACTGCCTGCTTCTGTCTTTTTCCCACAGAGCTTTTCAAAATACAGCGATACAAAGGTAAGCAAAAAAGGAACAATGGATGTGGGTACTCAGAATCTGAATGCGGCTCTGGAAAGCACATCCCACCTGCTCAGAGAGATGTTTGGAGAACAAACCATTCAGAAGAAGGATTGTGCTATAACTGTTCTCTTTGTTGTGTGCTGACAAAGACCCTGCCTATGTTTAACAGGAGCCCTTTCAGCTATGGGGAGCAGGCATGGCCAGCTTGCACTGGCCACTTCGGCCCCCAGATCCCACTCCTGCTGTTGCTCTCTTTCTTGATTCAGGAAGAGTGTCTTGAGGTGATGTTTCTCTGGTACAGGAGAAACCTCTCTTCTTTCTTAAGTCTGAATTGAGCTACAGGATGTTAGTTCATGACATTTCACCTTGGTAGAGTCCTGTCAGGTGTTTGTTACATATGTTGATGAGTTGGGTCAAGTGAGGAAAGAAACATTTCTTCATCATTGTGGCAGTGAAGGCCACTCTTCCATTCTAATCCCTGTGGAAGAAGTACTGTAGGCTGGTGCTGTCCTAGTTATGAAGGAGAAACTACTGAAAGGTTGAAAATGCCCTTCAGACTTTATGAAGGAGTTTATTATGACACCCGAATGAAACTCCAGCTGGGATACCTCTATTTTTAAAGATATTATACTTGTACCCACCATGGCTAACATTTGCACATTTGCACTTCTTCCTTAATGGCTCTTTTCCTCTACAGAAGGTTTTAAGAAAAGTTACTTAAAGCGTTTANTTTTTAAAGGTTTTTTTTTTTTTTTTTTTTTTTTTTTTTTTTTTTTTTTTTTAGTATTCCTATCTTACCTGTGAGTGTCTGTATTGATTTCCAGGTGGATTTCAGGTGCTGAGGGGTTGATCAATTGTCTTACCAGCTTTGTCTTCTCTTTCTGTCAGAGAGAACTTTCATTGGCCATTTGATTTTGTCTTGGAAAAGTCTATTGTGCTTCTGGTGTTGGCCAAAGAGGAGCTGTCTGGTCAACTCCTGGTCTCTATCCTCAGGCCATCCCCACAGCAATTCAAAGATGAAGGGAGAGGGCGTTCAACCTCCTCCTTGGTGCAGAATGCTGGGGTCACAGGACCATTGGCTGAGGGCTGTACCTGTGCTGCATGCAGGCTGGTCACTCTCTCAGTCAGCAGCCCCATGATGGCAATGGGGGGATGTGGGAGGCATGGGGAAGGGAGAAGCTGGAGGCCCCCTCAGGAAAGAGACTGCCTTGTGTACCTCAGTGTGGAGGTGCAAGAAGGGTTGATGAGAGGTGGATGAGGACACAGAAGAAAAAGCCTCAGGGAAGCAGACCTTGTCCTTTCTGCTCCTTATGCCATGACTTGCTCATTGCAGAGGATGTCACCCTGGATCCTGACACAGCCCACCCCAGATTGGAAATCTCTACTGATGGGAAGAGCGTGAAAGACACTGGCACCATCAGGAAGGTGCCCAGCAACAAGAAGAGATTTGATTCTCACCTTTTTGTGTTGGCAAAGGAAGGATACACATCTGGGAGACACTACTGGGAAGTGGATGTTGGCAAGAGAAGAAGCTGGACCTTGGGTATTGCCCGGGAATCTGTGACTCGCAAAGGGACATTGACTCTGTCCCCTAAGAATGGCTTCTGGGTGATGGGGTTTACAGATGGGCGAGAGTATTGGGCCTACACAGAACCTTGGACCCGTTTGAGTGTGAGTGGGAAACTGCAAAAGATTGGGATCTTCCTGGATATCTCAGCCAAGAAGATCACGTTTTATAATGTCCATAAGAAATCAGCTCTGTACATTTTCACCCTTGCTGATGGCGGCAGCCGGGAAGAGAAATTCCTTCCTTTCTTCTCAACAGGCCCAGCTACTGCAGCACGTGACACCGAGCCTCTGAAAATAGTGCAGGGCTTTGATGACGATGAATAGTTCACTCTACATTGTGAAGATCTCTAATGTACAGCCAGAGATTGGATCAAGATGTTATCAATCTGCTGCCTTGTTCGTATCTCCTGAACAAAGCTGATTTAGGAGGGGACAGATGCATTTTAGTGGCCAGCTCTGAGGGTTTCTTAACTGTGCATCAGCATGGAAAAGTTTTGAGGGAGATTTTAGCTGCACAAGAAAAGGAAACAGTTTTTTCTGTGGTAACATGGAATAAATACTTTCTCTGGAAGGTGAATTGTCATTAAAATTTACTGTCCTTTTTGGTATACTGTGTTGTTCTGAGTTCTAGTGAAGAAGCAGAATGATAGAGCAGCTTGGTTACACCTGGTGTCCAACCAGAGTCAACCCACTATGGATATCCGGATGGCTTTTGAGTTTCTCCCAGGAGGAAGATTCTCTTGGATGCTTGGTCACCCTCAGAGTAATAAATTGTTTTCCGATGTTGAGAGGGAACTGTTTGTGTTTCAGTGTGTGCTCATTGCTTCTTGCCCATTCACCAACACCACTGGCAAAAGCCTGGCTCTGTCCCCTCTTCATGTGTTGAGGTAATTTGATAAGATGCCCCCAGGCCTTCTCGTCTCTAGGCTGGACAGTCTCTGGTCTCTCAGCCTTTCATGGAATCACAGAACTGTCAGACTTGGAAGAGACCTCTAGATATCATCTAATCCAACTCACTTGCCAAAGCAAGATTGCCCCCAGCAAATCCCTCAGGACTGCATCCAGGCGGGTCTTGAAGGTCTCCAGAGAAGGGGTCTCCACCCCCTCCCTGGGCAGCCTGTTCCAGGGCTCTGCCACCCCCAACATAAAAAAGTTTTTTTCTCATATTTGAATGGAACTTCCCATGTTCCATCTTGTGCCTGTTGCCCTTGTCCTGTCACTGGGAACCACTGAAAAGAGTCCGGCTCATTCCTCCTTCAACCCACTCTTCAGCATTTCTCAGGTCTCCCCGCATCTTTCTCTTCTCTTCTCTAGGCTAAATAGTCCCAGCCTTCCTCAGGTAAGAGATGCTCCCTTCATCAGCTGTGTCCCTTCTGTGATGGATGTGTGGGATACATCTGTGCAGCCCCCAGGGAGGTTTTCCAGGTGAGGGGGAGAGGGACTGGGATGTTTGTGTCTCTTACCTGCTACAAGAAACATCCCTGCTGATGTTTAATGTGATGTCACAGATAAGTCACTACTGTGTGTGCCCGCTCCTGTGAGAAGAAGGCATGGCGCCATCTGTGAGTTTCTTTGTCTCTGTGTGACTCGTTTGTTTATTCTAAACAGTTGCCGTGTTCCTTCACACTTGTCTTCCTCTCTGGGGATAATTCAGGCTCTGCCAGGGCTTCCTTCCTTGCCCTGCAAGCCTTGAACTGGGATAGTGCAGGGGACCGTCTTTTTCTAATCTGTGCCCCAAAGGGTCTATTCTGTGGGGCTTTCTGCTGCTGAGACTCACACATACATCTCTCTCCTTTCCGTGATGGCACTGTCAGGGGCCTTAAATTGAGACATATTCAGCACTGTCCCTTCATGCTCTGAGCCTTTTCGTTGTTTCCTGCTGGCTCTGAAATCTAGATCCAAGATTTTGAAAAAACCTTCTCAGGTGCTAGTGAGGCCCCTGGTGTTCTCTTTGGTGGGACTCTCCTGAGTTGTACCACTATTTTCCAACTCCACTTAGATGTCCTGGATGGCTGGGACATCTTCAAGATCTCACTTCTCTTTAGGTATTAGACAACAGAAGCCTGTCCTTACTTCTGTATGGAGACGTGTGACGTTGCAGTGAAAAACAGGAGCTGAAATGTGGCCATAGATGGATAATTACTCATCGGCAAAAGCAAAAGATTGACCACAAAATATAAGACAACACACATCACACAATCGCACTATCTTTCCAGTTCATGTTCCATCTACATAATTTATATTCTGTCTTTTCTATGTCACTGCTGCAGTTCAAGCCCAGCTGGCAAAGTATCATGCATCTGCTCCCTCCCTCCCTCCAATAGGATATGGTAGAGGATTGAAAGAGTAAAAATGAGAAAACTCATGAGCTGAGATCAAGACAGTTTAATAGGTAAAGCAAGAGATACCCATGTAATCAAAGCACAACAAGGAATTCATTCGCTGGTTCCCATCAATGGGCAGGTGTTCAGCCATCCCCAGGAAAGCAGGGCTCCATTACACAGAACAATTACTTGGGGAGACAAACACCGTATCTCTGAACATAGAATCATAGAATGGTTAGAGTTGGAAGAGACCTTAAAGATCATTGAGTTCCAACCCCCACATGTTCAGGGACACCTCCCACCAGACCAGGTTGCTCAAAGCCCCATCCAGCCTGGCCTTGAACCCCTCCAGGGATGGGGCAGCCACAGCTTCTCTGGGCAACCTGTTCCAGTGCCTCACCATCCTCACACCAAAGAATTTCATCCTAATATCTCATTTAAATCTCCTCTCTTCCAATTTAAAAATGTTACCCCTTCTCCTGTCACTCCACTTCCTGACACAGTCCCTCTCCAGCTCNGAGCACTCCCAAGTCCTTCTCCTCAGGGCTGCTCTCCAGCCATTCTCTGCCCAGTCTGTATTTGTGCTGGGATTGCTACATCCCAGGTGCAAGACCCTGCCCTTGGCTTGGTTGAACTTATTGTGATTTGCACTAGCTCACCTCTCCAGCCTGTCCAGGTCCCTCTGGATGGCATCCTTCCCTCAGTGTGTCAACTGTGCCAGCAAGCTTGGTGTTCTCAGCAAACTTTGCTGAGGGTGTTGAACTTGTCTAGCAATTCCTTGTTGATCTGCACGGGCCTTCTGGCTATTTTGCCTGACTACTTCTTTTTTTGGTATGCAGCTCTCCTGTTCTTTTTCCCATGCTACCCTGCCAATCAGATCTTTGATGCTTCTAGAGTCAAAGAATCCTTGAGGTTGGAAAAGACCCTTAAGATCATGGAGTGCAAGTGCAATCCATTGAGTCCAATGGTAACACCATCCTCAGGCAGAGGATGCCTTGGGTTGCAACTACCTTGAATCAAAAGTTAAATCATTTGTTGCTACTTGCAAAAGCCTTTCTGATCACATTAGCTTTCCTAACAACGTTTTATGTTTATGAGGTTTACCAGAACTTGTAATCCACTGCTTCCCAGCACTCTCGTTGCAGACATCTTCAGTTCCCTGCTTGCCGTCATACCCTTGTGTGTCTTCTTTTCTTTGATCCTGAACAGAAGATTAACTATCATAACAAATAAGCATTTTATGCCACACATGGCTTTTCCGTGTCATGAAGATGATGGGATTTGAAAAGTTAGGTAATTTCTGGCCACTTTGCCATTGCTACCTGCCAGGAGCTGGTGCTGAGCATGAGGATTCTCTGGCATCCCGGCATCTGGCCATCGTGGTTCCCATGAAAGGAAAGACATTCTCATTCTGCCAGAGACTAGTCTAAAAACCATACAGGAGATAGTTTGGGGGCGGGGATGGGGGTGAGGGGGGCACTTTAAAATGACAGAATTCTTGAGGATGTATGCAAATGTCCTGCTGTCTTGCTTGGTATCCTTCTCAGGATTCATGATGTAGTTCACTTTGAATTGCCAGGATCTGGGCTCTGTGTTCAGTGATGACCCAGTGAGGAGACAAAAGACATTTGCCTGAAAACACAGACTCAGAAATGGCAGGACAGGCGGGAGAGTTTGACAGCAAACTCATTGACATGGAAAACACAGCTTCCTTGATTTTCACATCTGTTCTGTCGTTGCTCTCAAGAAAAGAGAAGATATTCATTTTTGGAACAAAAGCTGGAGGATAGGACTGGATTTCATGTGAGTTTGCTTCCTCCAGTTAACATTGAAGGACCTGTGATGGGTAGTGAACAGTGAGAAACACAAGAGGGAGGTATCTTGGGGAGGGTGGTTTAAGCTCATCAGGAAGCTTTCCCATCCAAGAGCAGTGATCCACTTCTGCACAAACTCACCATGAACTGTGATCTTCAATGACTGGCACAGAATATCTTCTCAGTCTCATGGTGACACCTGACATAAGCTTCTGAACACAAACCCCACTGCTGTTTTCCCTTCCTGCAATGAGGATCCACTGCTTTCTCTGAGTACTGAGAACTTAAAGTCCTCTCAACCTGGGGACTTGTGGCTTGTAGTCTAGGTCTTCTCCTTCTTGATTGCATCATGAAAGGATTGGCAAGCAATGGTGGAAGTTTCTTATACAAAAGAACTGTTCAACTTTGATTTGGTGGCAAAAAGCAGGGGTCGGAAAAGGGTCAAGCGTGATCTTAGGCTCTGTATTTCAGTCAGATATTTACCATGCGTTCTCAGTTCATCCATTCACTCATCATGATCATCATACTCCCACACTATTCTTAGCGATTCCTCATCAGGCTTTGCAGAAGCAGGACCTGTTGAGAAGAAAGGAAGAAGCTTCTCTTTCCGGCTGCTGTCACCTCCCACGGTGAAAGAGTACAGAGGTGTTTTCTTATGGACATTGTAAAATGTGACCTTCTTGGCGGAGATGTCCAGGAAGATCCCAATCTTTGGCAGTTTCCCACTCACACTCAAACAGGTCCAAGGTTCTGTGTAGGCCCAATACTCTCTCCCATCTGTAAACCCCATCACCCAGAAGCCATTCTTAGGGGACAGAGTCAATGTCCCTTTGCGAATCACAGATTCCCGGGCAATACCCAAGGTCCAGCTTCTTCTCTTGCCAACGTCCACTTCCCAGTAGTGTCTCCCAGATGTGTATCCTTCCTCTGCCAGCACAAAAGTGTGGGAATCAAATCTCTTCTCATTGCTGGGCACCTTCCTGATGGTGCCAGTGTCTTTCACGCTCTTCCCATCAGTAGAGATTTCCAATCTGGGGTGGGCTGTGTCAGGATCCAGGGTGACATCCACTGCAATGATCAAGTCACTTAAGTGGTAAAAATCATCAAGGTAACTTTTGAGGAACCTTGTTGTGTTATGTTTCTGTTATGATATAAGCCCTCCTATCGGTTCCCTTCCCATCCCTTGTTTTCCACTCTGATGCAGTCACTTGCCCCGACTATCTCTGTCTTCTTCTGTCTCATCTTCCCTCTCCCCCATCTATGGAACACTGAGGGTGTTTTTGGCACAGACCAAATGCAAAGCAACTCGAAGACACCCCATCTAAAATGTCATGAACCATCGAGGAGGATTATAATGCAGGTGAGCAGAGAGTAAGAACAATGCCTTCCAACTGTGAAGTTTCAGTGCAGCAAATTAAAGAGAGAAAGAATAAGGAAAAATTCTTGCTCTTCAGAAGCTATATGAGCAAGGCTCTGAACAACCGTTGCTTGTGAAGAAGGAATGTATTTTCCAGAGCTGCATTTGGGCAGCAGGAGATGGCATTCAGCATGGGTTCCTTTCTTACCTTTGTGCTGTTTTATCTGCAGAAATTCTGTAGGAAAACAAACAAAGAAAAAATAGAGTGGTTTTAACGAGGAGACTATGGCTCCAGCGAGCTTGCACACAGTCTATGAGGCTGGCAGATAAACATGCTCTTCCTCCCATAGCACGTCTCTGTACAGGTCACAAAGCACATCACAAACCTGTCTCATTGTCCAAAGAGGAAAAGCCAGTGGGCCACTTGAGTTATGGGTCTCACAGAACTATTTTAAACACACCGTGAACACAGAGAGGAAAGAGCACATAATCCCTCATAGCAAGGAGAGTAGTCTGCTCAAAAGGCCAAAGATCTCATGTCTGCAGAGGTCTCTCACAGCTGTCATCAAAGAGAAAACCCCAGTGTCTTCCAGACACTTCACAATGTCTCATTGCAAAACTGCTTCATAATCCCATTCTCCTGTATGTTTTCAGGCAATGGGTTCCTTCCAGTCAGAAATATATCCCATGTGATCCCTAATTCCCTCTCTGGCACAATGGTGTTCCTTAGAATTGTATGATATTTTCCAACAAAACTGAGTGATGTGGGAACCCTTTGCTGAGCTGAACAAGTTCTCAAAGGACATCTCAGCAGCTGTGCATTTTATAACAAGCATCAGAAGACGATGTCACTTACTCTTCCCTGTCACTGATTGGCACATAATGACAAAGAGAAGAGGAATTAAAATCAGAATCAGAATCATAGGCATTTGCAGAAGAATTCCACAAAAAGCAAGGATGCTCTACTGCTCTCTCTCAAAAAGAAGAGGCCCATGGTCACATAAAGGCCATGAAAAGGACGTGGGGAAGGTGAGGTTAGGTATATCAGGAACATACCCCCAGGCAAAGGTGGAATCTGACCTTGAAGGATTGACAAACTTACCAAATTACAGGACTTCCCTCTGTGTATTCATGTTGAAGGCAGTGGGCCAGACCAGTGGGCCCCGGAAAGAAAGTCAAACAAGGACAGAGAGGTAGGCAAGAAGAAAGCTGTGACTCTTCCTGGCAAGGAGGAGGAATGTTATGCACAATCCACTTGCCATAACATGAGTTCTCTTCTCACTGCCTTTTCTGTTCACCTGAGAAGGCTGGAATATCCATGCAGCCATGGAACAAGCTACATCCCTGGACACCATTCCCTCAGCTCTTACAACTT
>VXBW01000782.1:0-37376 GCA_013400375.1 Thinocorus orbignyianus | reverse complement strand
CACACAGCCAATACATTTTCACTCCCCCTCTGCCAGGGCAATGTCCTGGGACAGTTCTTCTGTGAAATCTCCCAGATCCTCAAGCTCTCCTGCTCAGACTCCTACCTCAGGGAATTTGGGCTTATTGTGGTCAGTGCCTGTTTAGGATTTGGCTGTTTTGTGTTCATTGTGGTGTCCTATGTGCAGATCTTCAGGGCTGTGCTGAGGTTCCCCTCTGAGCAGGGACGGCACAAAGCCTTTTCCACGTGCCTCCCTCACCTGGCCATTGTCTCCTTGTTTGTCAGCACTGGCACATTTACCTACCTGAAGCCCCCCTACATCTCCTCTTCATCCCTTGACCTGGTGGTGTCAGCTCTTTTCTCGATGGTTCCTCCAGCAGTGAACCCTTTCATCTACAGCATGAGGAACCAGGAGCTCATGGATTCACTAAGGAAACTGATGAGCTGATGACTGGATTTTTTTCAGAAGAAATAATGGCTATCTTCCTCTGCCAAATACACCTAATGGTTTTTTCCCTTCTGTCTACTTTTGCATTTCTTTCTCTATTTTACTTTCCAGGAAAGAAAAAATGCCATCAGTTGTATCGTTTCTACATCGGTACCTTCTGGTCTTTTGTCTCACAGAGACATTAAGGAGCCACAAACTCTGTACTTTTAAATAAAATCAAGTACCCTACACTAACTGTTTTTATCAAAGTTCTTCTTTAGATCCTCCCTAAAGGGGCAGTGTGTGTCTGCAGATTCAGAGCACAGCCTCACGGCCAGGGAGAACCATACTTGATGTTTCCCAGTCTGCTCTCTCCAATTCCATGCTCTCTTTCCGAGCCCTTCTGAAACTTGCCTCAGGGCTATTGGAGTTTGGTCATGGTCTACTGTGTGTGCACTTCTGTGGCAGAGCTGGCCTCCACAACAGTTTCCATCTTGAAAGAGCATCTCTTCAGTGCAGTTCCTGAAGGCTTAGGTTTTCATCCAAGGTTACTGTCAAGACAATACTGAAAAAATGTCATCACAAACAAAATCACCGGTGTACAGCTTTACCATGGGGGTGTGCAGGGTATGAAGCAGCGTCCTCACACAGCCAGGCCTCTAAGGGTAGACTTGAAGGACCAGTAGAATAGGGTCTGGGCTGTGGCTGTGTTCACTGGACACCCCAGAGAAGCTACCCCAGGGCCATCATCACAGGCCAGTCAATGACAACCACCATTTCCAGCACTACCTCCCACCTCAGCTTCTGGAAGATGTTTGTCCCTCCAGATGGAGGCACCAAATGACTACGTCAGAATCCATCTTTGCATTGTACAGCTGGGATCTCAGCATACACGGTGTGGACGTGTGGTGAGATGAACCCAAGCAAGTACAAACAACATCAGCTGTTCCTGGGGGTTCCAGAAAGGCCTGTGGGACAGACAGTGTCTGGAGGTCACTTCACTTTGAGAGTAACATCCCCTGGGAAACCCCCTGAATGCAGCACTGGGACGGGCTTCCCTGAACCGAGGTCCCTGTGTCCATTCCTCAGCCATGGGGCATCTCAGAGAGGTGCAGAGCAGGAGACACCCTACAGGGCTGAGGGGCTGCAGCCTCTGGAAGGGGCACACAGGCGGCCAGGGCCTCTGCTGAAGGGCCTCTGCCTGTGCCAGGGAAGGACTCAGGTCTCTGAACAGCTTGTGTGATACCAGGAACAGCCCCCACCCTTCCCAGAACATTTCTCTCACCTGCCTTGTCTGGTTCACTGCAAACGCCCCTCTGTCCTACCAGTTCCTCTACTCTCCTTATGGCTTGTCCTTTTTATGACACACTGTGAAAGAAGCAGGTCTGTGAAGCATCTCCCCTTCACAGTCAGAAAGGGTTCTGCAGGCATGAGAGGCATTGCCCTCTAGAAGATGGCATTTCTCACCTTTCACAAAGAAGACCTAAAGCTTTCCATGTAAAAGGGGGACTAAACCAGTCATCCTCCATGGAATTTCCCTTACTGGGAATGGGTAATACCCTCAGCCTTCAGAAAAAGCTCTTCCTCCTCTCTCTCATGATCTGGTCTTTCCCTTCCTGTTCATGCTGGTATCCTGTGTGTGCATCAGCGCTTCCACCCTGGGGCAGTTCTCCTGCCCACCGTGGGCAGGCAGAAGGCCTTTTCCATCTGCTCCTCTGACTGCACTAGGGTTGGAAATTGGCTGAACAATAAAGGTAAATGTCATCTGTAGCACACAGTCTTCTTGGCATCCATTTAGTAGTGGCATCCCCCTGTGACCAGACCTTGACCACCACCCTGGAACAAATTTAACATCTCTGTCCAGTGGGATGAAAATTCACTTCCAGCTCCTTTGTGGATGATGCCAAGTTTTGGGGAGCCCTTGAGCAATCTCACCTCATTAACACTGCCCCCGGCAGTAGAGCTGGGCAGGATAACTGAAGTGGGTTTAACATGGCTGGCCGTCACCATTCCATCAGGGAATTCTCTCAGTTTTATTTTCAGCAGGATGGGAGAGAAAAATAAAGTGAAAATACTCATGGGTAGAGATCAACACAGTGTACGGGGGAGGGAGGGTGGGGACAGAGAAAAGAAAAAAAAGATAAAAAAGCAACAAGCAAAGGCCAAAAGTAGAAGCAAAGGCCAAGCCAAGGGAAATCTGTTCTCCACTTCTCATGAACACACAACGTCCAGCCACCTCCTGGGAGGCCAGGATTTTGCACATGTCGCCGTTCCTTGGAAGGACAAATAACTTAATAAAAAATTTCACGCGTGTGTCAGATCCTGTTGCAGCCACAAGAGTGAGGCCCAGCAGTGTGTGGGTTGCTGTGGGGAAAGTTAACTCCACTCAGTGCATTGGTGTTCAGGGCTCTCCTCAAACCTGCACTATTCCAGGATTCAATGAGTGTTTTCCTTGGAGAGCTCTTTGGAGAGAGAACAAGCAGAGAGAGAAGAAGCAATAGAGGCTGATGTAGAGATATAAAATGCACCCAGCAGTTCCTCTGAGGAGTGTTTCCCCATTCAAACCATTGGTAGAATATCTATGAGATAAATCTGATGAAAAAAGCTTCCTCTTCTCTGCTCGGGGACTAGACCACAAGGAGGGGGTGGTGGTATGGATACAGTATCACACGCTCAATTGGATCTCAGGAACTCATAGAATCATAGAATGGTGAGAGTTGGAAGGGACCTTAAAGATCCTGATGCCTGCTGGTGATGTGGTCATCATCCTGGGAACTTGATATGGTTTTTATGTACTGTACACCTTCACCCTCCCTTTTTTATTTTTATTTTTATTATTTATTATATTATTATTATTTATGTTTTCATTAAAGTAGTTTAGCTTTTTTCCAAACTTCTGAATCTCTTTAATTCTTTCCCCTCCTCTCCTCTCCTTTTCATAGAATCATAGAATGGTCAGAGTTGGAAGGGACCTTCAAGATCATCAAGTTCCAACCCCCCTGCCATGGGCAGGGACACCTCTTCCTAGAGCAGGTTGCTCCAAGCTCCATCCAACCTGGCCTTAAACACTTCCAGGGATGGGGCAAAATCATCCCATAGGAAGCCAGGAGCTGTGAAGGGGGCTGTGAGGTCACTTGTACCTCTGCAGGGGACAAGCCAAGAGCAGGAACGTGGGTGGGAAAGGGACTGTGAAGTCACTTCTTTGTTAAACAGCTGACAGGTGGACTCATGGCTGGGCTCTGTGCTTTTGAGCTCACATCTGGCAGTGTCTCTGACAGGCAGCAGAAGGCACCTGGCTGACACATGGATGGGGACAAAGGCTCAATCCAGGAAGGGGGATGATACTTGGTTGTCCTGTCTCTTCTGCCTGAGTGCATAGAGGGACAGCAGCAGGGACACAACTTGGTTGTGTCTACCTGAGAAGTTGGATGGCCAGAAGCCTTGGGAGATCATGAAAAGTGGAAAGCTGCTGTGTGGAGTCCTGCACAATGAGTTGCAGAAGCAAGTGAAGGAGAAGGTAAATCAAGTCAGTTTGCAGAGGTATAAGCCATCCAGCTGGCCCTAGACATTGCTGAACGAGAAAAGTGGCCAATGCTCTATCTCTGTACAGGCACAGGGATGGTGCCAAATGCTCCATGGGGATGGTCAAAACAGTGGAAGAAGGGCAACTGGAAGCACAGAGGTAAATCCATCTGGGCTGCTGAATTGTGGCAAAATATTGCCAAGCAGCTAGAGAAACTAATTGTAAAGGTACATCATGTAGATGCTCAGGTACCCATGAGTCGGTCCACTGAGGAACATCAACACAATCAGCGAGTGGACCAGGTTGCTAAGATTTTCCAGACAGATTTGGACTGGGAACATAAAGGTGAGCTATTTTTAATTCAGTGGGTCCATGACACTTCAGGTCATCAAAGAAGGGATGCAACACACAAATGGGCCTGTGACTGAGGGGTGGATCTAACCATGGACACTACTTGCGTAGGTTATCTACAATTGCGAAACATGCAACAAAATCAAACAAGCCAAAAGGTTAAAATCTTTGTGGCATGGAGATCGGTGGTTGAGATATAAGTATGGGAAAGTCTGGCAAAGGCACTACATCCCTCAGNATGTCCTTTCTATGTTGAGGACTCCAGAGCTGGACACAGTACTCCAGGTGGGGTCTCACAAGCGCAGAGCAGAGGGGGAGAATCACCTCCTGTGATCTGCTGCTCACACTTCTTTTGATGCAACCCAGGATACGGTTGGCTTTCTGGGCTGCCAGCGCGCACTGCTGGCTCATGTTGAGCTTCTCATCCATGAGCACTCCCGAGTAATGGTGGAAGCGAGCACCGGATGGCTGGAAACCTGTGCTGTGCCCCATGCCACTGCCCGGAATACCATCCTGGGCCTTCCAAAGCAAGTTTTTCAGCAACATGGTACTCCAGACAGAATTGAGTCAGACAATGGGACTCATTTCAAAACCAATCTTAGAAGTACTTGGGCAAAAGAACACGGCATTGAATGGGTGTGTCGTATCCCCTATCATGCACCAGCTTCTGGGAAAATTGAGTGATACAATGGACTGTTGAAAACCACCAGGAAAGGAATGGGGGGGTGGGACCTTTAAAAATTGGGACAAGCATTGAGCAGAAGGTACCTGGTTAGTTAACACCAGGGGATCCATCAGTTGAGCTTGTCCCGCTCAATCAGACCTTTTGCATACAGTAGATCGGGATAAAGTCCCTGTGGTCCATGACAGGAATATGTGTGGGAAAACTGGGTTTTTCCTACTTTAGGCAAAAGCAAACCCATTTGTGGGATTGTTTTTGCCCAAGGACCTGGATGTACTTGGTGGGTGATGATGGAGAATGGAGAAACTCAATGTGTACCTGAAGGAAATTTAACCCTGGGTGAGAATACCCAATTCTGAGCTGTGTGTTATTGTTAGATGATACTAACATTATCCAATAAGTGGTTTTCAGGATCAAATAGTGGTGATGAAATCGGAACTAGCTTCACCAAGTGATGTCTGGCAAACTCCTGTGGACATGGTACCTGTGGGTATGGACCATAATAAATTTTATATCATCTTTTCTACCCTGAGAGTCTGCTATGACGAAAACCTGCAGTTATGAACTAAATGAACTCAATGAATATTTTTGTATAAAGATAAATAATAAATAAGGGATATATGTACACATATTTGTATATGTTTCATAGAATCATAGGATCATAGAATGGTCAGAGTTGGAAGGGACCTTCAAGATCATCAAGTTCCAACCCCCCTGCCATGGGCAGGTACAACTGTCACTAGAGCAGGTTGCTCCAAGCCCCATCCAGCCTGGCCTTGAGCCCCTCCAGGGATGGGGCATCAACAACTTCCTTGGGCAACCTGTTCCAGTGCCTCACCACCCTCACAGCAAAGAACTTCTTCCTAAGATCCAATCTAAATCTCCCCTCTTCCAACGTAAAACCATTACCCCTTGTCCTATTACTCTACTTCCTGACCAAGAGTCCCTCTCCAGCTCCCCTGTAGGTTTCCTTCAGATCCTGAAAGGCTGCTGTAAGGACTCCTTGGAGCCTTCTCTTGTCCAGGCTGAAGTATTCATTTTACTGTGAATCATTCATTAAAGTAGTTTACTTCATTCTAAACTTCTAAATCTCCTTATCTCTTCCATCCTTTCTTTTCTTTTGGAGGGAGGATGGGCCATCTGTCAGTCTGGTTTTTGGTAAATTTTACTGAAACTGTGACAGCTGGCATAAAGCTACTTTTGATCATACTAGCTCGTACAGTTTTGGATTTGTCATGGAAAGAACCTTCATAACACGAAGTTTTAGTGATCGCTGAGCTCTGCTCACACAGTGTCAAGGCCATTTCTGTTTCCCAGGATGCTCTGCCAGTGAGTTGGCTGAGGGGAAGGAAAGTAGTTTAGAGTTGACACAGCAAAGGCATGGGAGGGAATCTCAACTTAAAATGCTGAAAGAGAGGTTCTCTGCTGCGCATTTAAGGTTTCATAGAAAATATCTGAAGAAAACAGATTTTCTCTAGGAATATTTCTACATAATTTTGCATGTTCTGCCTCAATTCCTTGCACCCAGAAGCGTCACCATCTTGAACTTTCTCTCTAAAATACGACCAAGTGATGGGAAGAAAGGAAGAAGAAGGAGAGGAGGTCAATACCAGTTTTTTGGTCTGTGTAAGGTTGAATTTCACACGCAGAGCTCAAGTTATTTTAGCTATAAAACTGTTCAAGGGCATCTCCTAAAGCTACTCATCTCTGGCCCTGGCACGTTGAGCACCTGTAGGGCCCAGTTGTACAAGCACCGCAGTGATAGGGCTGAGCTGGGCCTTTGTGTATCTGCCAGAGCCTGGCACCAGCAGGGACAGGGGGTTGTGCCTTTGTGAATCCAGACTGGACCAAAGTGGGAAATGAGTCTGTGAGTCAGAACCAACACAGTTGATGGCCTGGCCTGGCTGTGCCCGCGGTTGTGGCTGGACAACCACGGGTACAGCCTTCAGACCGACACTGGATTTTACATCCCTGATCCCCTTTTCCCTCTTTGCAAGCACCAGATCCTCCAACCTTCACTCAGTAGGGCTCATGGAATCTGCTGCCCAGCCCATAGAGAACATCCATTCATCCAAGCAGCTCCTACACTGAGGGCATCTCCCTCCTGATCTTCCCCAACTCTCTCTTCTGAAGACTCTGTCTCCATCCATCGAATGACTTGTCCCACACACCTCAGCAGGTCACAGCTCTGTGTTACACTTGGTGGAGTTGTAGGAAACACAGTTGATGGATGGGAGAAGCACAGGCTGAGCTCCCTCTATGGCCCATGACTTCAACTGGGCAGATGAACACCTCTATCAGCTGCCCTGAGCACTCTAAAGAGGGACACGTTGAGTCATCCTGAATGTGGTCATCTTCTGTCATTTCATTTGCCCAAAGTGGTTCCCGACCAGTGCTCAGGATGATTCCTCCTGACGCTGCCCTGTCGCTCACAATTGCTGCATTCCAGCTTGCAGTTCTCCGCACGTGTCCTGAACCACCTCTGGCACCTCCAATGTCACCAGGGGTTTGCCCTGGAAAATCTCCCCCCCAGCCTCTATCTCCATGAGTAACGCAGCAGCTCAGAGAAGGAGCTCCCACCGATGTTGTGCAGCTGAGCTGAGGCAAGAGGAGTCCCACCTCCTGGGTCTGTGTGGGAGCACTGGAGAGGCTGGATGCTCCTCCGGCCTCAGCAACACTGAAGTAGTTTACTTCATTCTAAACGACTTGGCCCAATCCCTGCCCTGCCCAGGGGGAAATGATGCCCTGCCTGTCACTGCCTCCATGCCCTGCCTGACAATGGGAGAGGAACAGGGGTGTCCAGAGGAGAACATTGACACCTCCTGTAGATCCCCACACCCTGGCAGAGCACTTCCCACTGCAGGAAGGAGTTGGCCCAGTGTTTAGAGAGGGATAGTTGGTGATTACTTCAGTCTGCTTTGAATTCCGTTCCCCAGGAGAGACCCTGCTGCCTCTGAGGAGCTCTCAGCCCTGGAGGCCCAGGGACAACTCCAGGGACCAAGGGGAGGTATGGAGGAGGCACCTAGAGCTACATCTGGTCTTCTGCTGCCGAGCTGGGATGGGCTTCTGGGATGGAGTGAGGGAAGTGGGCGGCGCTGATGAGAGGAAAGAGGAGCAGCCCTTCTGCAAAGCATAGCAGGGCTGAGGGCACTGTCTGAAGGGAGAGGAGTGAGGCAGAGGGATGTTAAAGGCACTCTGGAGAAGGAGGATGCTGAGAGTTAATGGGAGAGGGTGTGTGTGTGTGTGTAATCTTCAAAAGGGCAGCAGCTGTAGTTCCTGGAAGGATCTCCAAAAGCTGGCACATCCCACAGCCTGGGGCATCTTTCAGGAGGACTCTCAAAACTCCTCTGATGTGCAGTAGGAGGACGTGCTGGCGAGCAGGGCTTTCCTGTGGAACCATCAAAGGCACGGGGCATAACAACTGCCTTCTCTCGTGACCCAAGAGCTGTGAAGGTGAGTGTGCAGCCAGGGTTGTCCTTCAGAGCAGGGTCCCTGCATCCCAGGGGCTGCGTGCTGGGGCAGGGACTCTGCAGCTGGCCGGGGTCAGCTCTCAGCCTACTCGTGAAGAAGCTGTGGGGGGAAGGAGTAACCACTGGTATGGCAGACTGCTGCTGTTGAGAGGCTGCTGTGTGTGTTGGAGCTGCTCACTGCTCCACATTACCTCTGGTCTTCCTGAGGGAATATGCTAAAGTGGAGTTCCCTGGAAGAAAAGTATCTGGCTTTGGATATCTCTCACCTTGGGTGGCTGTGTGAGCAGTGGACCATTTTCAAGGGCATGTCTCAATTGAAAGGTCAAAGGAAGGGTTCTGCATAGATTAGGCGCTTTCCTGAGTCTGTCTTTAGATTCCAGTTTTCCAGTTTTTCATGGGAACCACAGACAGCCTCAGCATCATCTTTTCAGTCTCATCAGGGTTTGTAGGAGCAGCTCTTTAGCCTCTACCCACATGGAGAATCTGGAGGGCAGAGCTGGGCACACAGGGGCTGGAGCAGGGAATGCTCCAGGCAGCCAGGATCAGTAGAGATGGGCAGGGAAGGAGGGAACTGCTACTTGACACCCTTTTGGATGGGAAATATAGGTACATCCCAGCCACCCCTACAGTGCAGATGCCTTCCCTGAGAAACCCAGCCCAGCCCTTGGCCCTCACGGCTGTGGGGTCTCGGGTGGGAGTCAGCTCTGTGTCCAACAGAGCAGCAGAAGAAGCAAAGGGCATCATTCCTGCCACGAGTCCAATTTCTGGTGACCAGCACTAGGGGCGAGGGCTTCTGTCCTGCATTATCTCTCTCTGAGAGGTGACAGGCATAGCTGGGAAAGGGTTAACGCTGTCCTAAGTGTCCAGCTGCCTCTGTCCTTTCCTCTCTCAACCAGACCCTCACTGCATTTTCACTCGTTTCTCCACGGGTCTCTTTAAAGTTATTGTTTTATGGCTGTCATACCCCCAGGGATGAGAATATCAGCTGCAGAGCCACATTCTGTTCATCCAGTCCTGCAGGTGTGTCCGTGGGAACAAGGGTCCCAAATTTCCTCTAAGCTGTGGGGCGGTGGGCAACGCAGCCTGTGGGGCTAGGGAAGGAGTCAACTTTCTCTCACTGAGATGCCAANGTCTCTTTAAAGTTATTGTTTTATGGCTGTCATACCCCCAGGGATGAGAATATCAGCTGCAGAGCCACATACTGATTCTGTTCATCCAGTCCTGCAGGTGTGTCCGTGGGAACAAGGGTCCCAAATTTCCTCTAAGCTGTGGGGCGGTGGGCAACGCAGCCTGTGGGGCTAGGGAAGGAGTCAACTTTCTCTCACTGAGATGCCAACATGAGGACAACGGGGTATCTCACCTGGGTCTCCATCCAAGCTGTGAGCTGTCCTCCAGCACGCAAACCTGTCCCACAGCAGCACTGGGCTGTCTGAAAGCCCTGGAGAGAAAGGTTTGATCAGCTGGGAACAAGGAAGAGGGACAAACCAGCTGCCCCAAGCCCCAGGCAATCCTCCTGCCTCCCAGGACTCGCTCTGCTCTCCCTAAGTGCAGCAAAATGCTGAGAGTTTCTGACATCAAAGAACACTCCCCAGGTGAGAGGGGGGAGCTGTATAAACCCCAGACCTCTGAAACTGCCTTCTGCCATCTCAGTTCCATGGCACAGGGGGTGCAGATGCTGACAGGCCCATTTGCATTAGATGTCACCTCATTCTACAAAGTCAGCCCCCGGGACTGGCCCCTGCCCTTACTGTTTCCATGATCCCACTGCTGCAGAACATCGCTGGCTCCTCGGCAGCCAGCACACATAGACCCAGCTCCTCTGGAGACACTTGGCCATCGTCAAACAGAGCTCATGGAATGGAGCTGAGCTACAACTCCTGGGAAAATAAAAGGGCGTGTGTGTGGCAGCATCAGAGTCCATGGATTAAATATTGCCTCCACTAATTTACCANAGACTCCTACCTCAGGGAAGCTGGCCTTCATGTCATCAGCTCCTGTTTAGGCTTTGGATGTTTTGTGTTCATTGTAGTGTCCTATGTGCAGATCTTCAGGGCCATACTGAGGATCCCCTCTGAGCAGGGACAGCACAAAGCCTTTTCCACTTGCCTCCCCCACCTGGCCATGGTCTCCCTGTTTCTCAGCACTGGAATATTTGCCTACCTGAAGCCACCCTACATATCCTCCCCACTCCTAGACCTTGTGATCGCCGTGCTGTACTCTGTGGTTCCCCTGGCTGTGAACCCTGTCATCTACAGCATGAGGAACCAGGAGTTCAAGGATGCCGTATCAAAACTGGCCCAAAGGACACTGTTTCATCGACACTAACTTGCCTCTGCTTCTCTGCACATTTCTCAGAGTTTTTCTTAGGCCAAGAGTCTGATTTTTTCTTTTGTGATAATCCTTCTTATCGAGAAGTATCTGCCTTATACTGTTTGTCTTGAGGCTTGATGCTATTGTGTCTGACTGGTGCACAACACTGTGTCAGGTGTGGCCCGTCAGATAAAAGCTCTTCAAGAAAATGGGATCTCCCAGGTTGTTGTGGTTCAGCCCTTAATGACAACTCAGACAACACAGGCATTTTCTCATTCATTTCCCCACCCAACTCCAACACCAAGTGCAATAGGATGAAGACGGTGTCACAGGAAAACCATACCTCACAGCTTGAGATAAAGACAGATTAAGAGAAAAATAACTGAAAAGGCAAAGAATAACATTAAAAACAGATTAAAAAAAAATATAGAAAATAATTGATGCAACACAAATGCTCCCACTACGCAGTGATTGAGTTCCCGTCCTGTCCCAAGCAGCGAATGTGGATCCCTGTCCCCCAGCAAACCCGCATTCGTACAGTGAGCAGGATTATGATATGGAATATTGCTTTGGTCAGCTTGTCCTGTCTGTGCTCCCTCTCAGCTTCTATGGGAAACTGAAAAATTCCTTGACTCCCTATAACCATTTTGTACAAACAACGTTACCAACATTCTTCTCATTAAAGCCAAAACAAAGCAGCTACAAAGAAGAAAGCTCTCTCTATCCTAGCTGAAACCTGGACAGTGCCCACCCCTGATTCTATACCATCAACGTCGTGCCCAGGTCTTAACACTTTGCAATAAATCACTACCACTATTTCTGCTTTGAAATATAAATATATATACACACAGAGATATCATACTCTTAGGATCTGGACCCTCCCTCTGAAATGTCCATTGCGTTCATTTAGTCCATGACTTTGGGCTCCATCTGTCAGAAGAGTTTCAGGGCAGGAGAGATGGGCTGTGGTGTAGAGGTCTTGCATGATGTACCTGGAGCTTGCAGCTGGTGTATGTCCATGTTCTCTGGGTTGACCATGTTGACTCGAGAAAACTGCCAGGCATCAGTTGCTGAGGCCATTCCTAGTTCCATCACTTCTGCACTTTGTTCACTTTCCTCAAAGCTCATTCCTCCTTAATTTAGACAATTCTTAGGTTACCACCATTGATATGGCATGTAGCAACTGTAGTAGTGATGACATATAAATTACCAATTAACGTCACAGAGTCTAATTCACTGGTTATTCCCACAATAATTTACATTCCCGTGAGGTACATATTGGACTTCCTCGTTCTTCCGCATCATCCACCAAGTGCCCCCAGGCCCTTGAGCAAAAGCAATCCCACAGATAGGTGTGCCTTTACCTGAGGCAGGAATCACTCAGCCTGCAGCCATGGCCAGTCAATAGCCAGAAGCTGACCAGGCAGGGGGTAGGAAGTTGCCACTTGGGAGTGGGCTGGGGTGTCACAGAATCACAGAATGCTATGGGGTTGGAAGGGACCTCTGCAGATCATGTATTCCAACCCCTCTGCCAAAGAAGATCCACCATAGAGCAGGTTGCAGAGGAACTTGTCCAGTGTGTTTTCACTGTTCCCAGAGATGAAGACTCTACCACCTCCCTGGGCAGCTTGTTCCAGGGCTCTGCCATCCTCAAAACAAAGAAATTCCTCCTCATGCTTAGATGGAACTTCTTATGTACCGGCTTGTGCCTGTTACCTCTTCTCCTATCACTGGGAACCAATGTAAGAAGACCGGTCCAATCTTCCTGACACCCACCCTTTAAGTATTTATAGGACCCAAGTCCCTCAGACATTCCTCATAAGAGAAAGAGATGTTCTAGGCACCTAATCATCTCCGTAGTCCTTTGCTGTACCCTCTCCAGCAGTTCCATGTCCTTCTTGAATTGGGGGGCCCAGCACTGGAAAAAGTACCGACATCTTGGGAAGAGTACTAATTATGGACCTCCAACTAGATTCTGTGCCACTAGTCACAGCCCTCTGAGCTCTATCTTTCAACCACTTTTCAATCCACCTTACTGTCCATTCATCTAACCCACAATTCCTAAGCTTACCTATGAGGATGTTGCTGGAGACTGTCAAAAGCCTTGCTGAAGTCAAGGTAGACATCATCCACCAAACTCCCCTCATCTATCCACCAAGTCATGCCGTCATAGAAGCCTATCAGGTTAGTCAGACGTGATTTCCCCTTGGTGAATCCTTGTTGACTACTTCTGATAGCTTTTTTACCTCCATGTGGTTTGAGGGGACACCCAGAAAAAGTCACTCCAGCATCTTTCCAGGGATGGAGGTGAGACTGACTGGCCTGTAGTTTCCCATGTCCTCCTTGCCTTTTATGAAGACTCAAGTGACACTGGCTTTCCTCCAGTCCTCAGGCACCTTCCCTGGTCCCCCAGCAATGACTTTTGCCAACTCGCTTAGCACTTGTAGGTGCAACCCATCAGGACCCATGGACTTGCTGATATCCAGTGTACTTAACTGTTCCTTTTCTTACTCTATTCCCTTTCCCAAGCTCTCAACACCTTTGGATGCTGCCTCACCACTTCTGTGGACTGTTCATTTCTGAGCTTGGTCAAGTAACCCCTGACTTGATCCACATCCACTGCTGGTTGTTCTTCAAGGAACGCAGGCCTGGGAGACCTTATGGCTAAAGACTAAGAGAACAAAGAGGACCTCAGACACATCTGTACCTTCTTTGACAAAATGCAGCAGTGGCCACACATTATTTCTGTTGATTGTACTTTATTTGTGACTTCAGTACAAACAGCTCATCTTGAGGCCTTTGAACCCTCTTGGAAGAATTAACTCCAGGGGAATTTTGGCTTTTCCAAAACCTTCCCCATTTTTAAACTTCTTATTTGAAGTGATCCACAACCTCTCTTTTTCTTTTTTCTGTTGGAGCTTCCCAATGAGTTGCCTATTTAGCCAGGCTGGTGTCCTGAGACGTCCACTTCTTCGCTGGAGTATCTGCACGGACATTTTCTGCACTCAGGGGATGCTGTCCCTGAAAAGGAGCCGCACTGAATTCTGCTCCTCTGCTCCTGGGCAGAGCTGTCTCTCTGCAGTGCTGCCCGCTTGACAGGAGTTCCCTCCATCCCAGGAGTCCAGCCCAGCTCAGCTACATCAGGAATGGTTAGAAAATTAAAAAAAAGCCCTTGAGTGGCCATTGCTGAATTTAATAAGGGGTAGAGGTGAGATATCCTCCTGCCCTCTGTCTTCCCCAGCAAGGTCTCCCAGAACTCTGTGACTACAGGCTGGACTCTGGAGGAGAACAGCCAGCAGTGGACAGGAATCAAGCCAGGGGTCACTTGATTTAATGCAATTGGAATCAGTCTATGGGACAGGAGGGACAGCATCCCAAGGAGCTGAGAGAGCAGGCCACTGTCACAGTGAGGCCATTCTCCGTCATCTTTGATAGGGAGACTGGGAGAACTCCCTGATGGATGGCAGCACCCACACAGCACAAAAACCTTTCAAAACAGGCCAGTGGATGAACAGTGGAACTCAAGGCTGTGCCCTAGAGTGTCTCCAGTCAAATCCCATTTCTGGGCCTTTGAAAGAGAAGGTGACTGGATTTCCCCAGGGTAGGTGGTGCCTGGCCATCCTCTTTGCTTTCCATGATGCAAGGGTAGGGCTGTTGGACTGAGGGAGAGCAGTGGCAGTCTGTCACCTGGAAGTCAGCAAGGTTTTCAGCATCATCCCCTGCAAAACCCTTTTGTCCAAGACAGGACATTACAGTCAGCATCAGTGTTCAAGTAGGTGGATAAAAAACAAGCTGGATGGTTAGGCTTAAAAAGGTGCTGGAGAAATGGAGAAACTCTGTTTCTGTAGTAGTGGATTCAATGCCTGGCTCATTTGGAGACGCCGGACATGGATGCTGGCATTTCCTGAGCAACCTGCACTGAAATTGTTAGCAGGGTAGGCTGTTATTTTTGGAGGGTAGAAGGAGAGTAAACCAGAAGAATTTGGCTTTGGGCAAATGGAAAGGGACTCAAGGGATATGGTCAGGGCAGTTTGGGGGCACCTGTGCAGCAGCCCAGCACTTGATGTGAATCACTTCTGGGGTCGGGGAGCACCTGAGAGCTCTCCCAAATCTGGAAATATGAAAGGGAAAGGAGGATAGCATCATTCAGGCTCAAAAGGAATTTGGAGGTGTCTTAATGAACCTCCCACTCAAAACAGGGTCAGACCTGAATTGTCAGGGCTTTCTTCAAAGGTGTCTTGATCCCTTTCGAGGACTGAGCTGGCCCAGACTCTCTGGGAAACAGCTTCCAGGGCTAGATTATCCTCATGCTGGAAAAGTTTCTCTTTCTCTGGCTTGACCAACTCTTGTTTCAGACCATTGCCTCTTGTCCTTGTATCTTCTACCAAGGATGCAAGTCTGGCTCAGTCTTCCTGGTAACCATGTGGTGCTGCTCCATGTTCCCCCCAAGATCTCCTCTCTTCCAAGCTGGAAAAGCCCAACTCTCTAAGCGTCTTCTTAGAGGTCTCTCATTCTTGGTGTCCCTCCTGTAACTCCAGCTTTCCGTGTCTCTCTGGCACAGTGTGGTGTCAAAATCTAGGGAAGTGTTCTGGCTATGGTGTAACAAATGCTGAGCAGACTGGCTGAGCTCCTGCTCCTGCAGCCAAGGAAGTTCTTGGCCACCTTTGCTGATGGTTTTTGTTTTGCCCAATAAAACCCAAGGACCACCAGAGCCTTTTCCGCAGAGCTGCTGCCTTCCTGGGCAGTCTCTGGTCTCTCTCATGGCATGGGTTTAGTCCACCTCCAGATGAGGACCTATTGGCTATCCTGAAGTTCCTGTGGGACCATCCCTCCAGCCTGTTTAGGTCTCTTGGTATGGCAACTCTGCCCTCCAGTGCAGTGTCTGCTCTCTTTATTGTGAGGTCATCTGCAAATATTATGAAAAAGTGCTCTCTCATACACTAACCCAAAGACAGCCCAGACACATGATAGGATAAGGAAAGGTGGTTCTCATGATTCTCATGGTTCTCATGCCCAACTCTTTTACAGACAGAAGAAATGACACAGATGGGAAAAAGTGTCTCTCCAGAAGTGCAAGAGAGAACAGACATTATTACTTCAGTCTTTTGCACAGCGAGTTCCCCTGGAGGAACAGGGACAGCTCGAGGGATCCCAGAGGAAGCAGAGAAAGTGATGCCTTTGCTGCTGAGCTGGGATGGGCTCCTGGGATGGAGGGAGATTATGGTAAATGGGCAGCACTGCAGAGAGACAGCTCTGCCCAGGAGCAGCTCCTCTACCAAAACCAGCAGGGTTAAGGACACTGCCTGCAGGCACCGAGGGTTGGCAAGAGAATGAAGAGAAATATTAAAGGCACTCCGGAGCAGGAGAAAGCTGATTACTCACTGGGGGAGAAAGGTTCTCAGCCTTTGACATGGTAAATACCTGGCTGGAGGACATTGCAGTTGCTGGAGGGATCCAGAAGCTGGAACAACCCACACCTGTGGGATCTGTAAGTACAACTCTCACAGTGTTTCTGGTGTAGAGGAGAAGGAGAATTTCAAGAGCAGGGTTTCCCTACTGCAGGGGCAGAGGGAAAGGGCATGACGTGTGTCTCTCTGCTGTAGTCAAGTGCAGAGAGGCTTCCTGGAGCAGTCTTCTACAGCTGGCATAGTCCATGTCTAATGGGATCTGTTGTAAAGGCTGTCAAGGATCCGTTGGTGATGAGAAGAATGTGTTTGAGAGCAGGGCTCCACCAACACATCATCAAAGGGCCAGGACATGTCACTGCCTTCTCCCAGAGGTGGCTGCAGGGCCGTGAAGGTGGGTGTTCAGCCAGGGGTGCCCAGGGCTGTCCTTCTGAAGAGGATCCCAGGGAGCTCCCTATGGCAGTGAGGGAAGAAGCTGTGGAGGGAAGGAGTAACCCCAGTCGTGTCATGGCAAGGGTCCTTCTGCAGTGAAGAGGATACTGCATGGGTCAGGTTTGCTCACAGCTCCAGATACCCCCAAGGACATTTGCAGAGTGTCCTTTTGAAGGAGGACTTGAAGGCAGCATTTACCTGAAAGAAAAGGAGCCTTCACTATGAGTTTTTCAATCTTGGTGGCTGGATGGGCAATGGGAGACAGAATTTACATCCCCCCTTCTACGAAAGGTAGTAAGACCCCAGGTTGAGTAGGAAGGCTTTTGAGGTGCTTCTTAACCCATGCACACACAGGAATGCCACTGGGCCATTCCCTGCTGCAGAAGGTGCCTGCAGGGCAGAGCAGGGCCCTCAGCAGTCGGAATGGACTCTCTGAACACTGAAAGGGAGGAGACCTGGGGAAAAAGAAAGAGCTCCAGCAGGGAAGTTCAGGCGGCAGAGACATGGGCAGTGAGTGAGAGGGAGCTGCTACAGGAAAGGTCCAGGGAGGGAGGATTCCAGCACCTCTCTGCCATCCCCTACAGGTCAGGTGCCTTCCTTAGAGCAAATCCCTGCTGTCCTTTCCCATACAGCAGAGTCCCCAACCACTTAATATCCAGAGGATTTAGTCCTGAGTTGCCTTCCCAGCAGCCTGGCCACCAGAGAGGAGAAATGCTTGAGTGCCTGCCTGTGTCTCCTTGTCCTGACTCTCTCGGCAGGAGAACTTTGGCATGTTTCCTTCTTGCCCCTGCTGCCCTTTTTTCTTCCACTTGTTTTGGCTAGGGTGGGGGGTGAGGATGCAGGCACAGCTCAGACGCTGATGCTGTCTGTCCTGTCATGCAGGTGTATCCATGGAGGACAGACATCCAGTCTCTTAACATTTGGGCTTTGGGAACTGCAATATGTGGGGTTAAGAGAAGCCAGTGTTCCCACCAGGATTGCCCATCTTTAAGATAGTGGACTTATTCCTTGGAGGGTCCTGCTGAGTGCTACACTGCCCTCCAGAAGGGCACAGCTCTCCCTTGGCATCTCTGTGTTCTCTAGGAGCCCCACGGAGTAGACACGGCAGTGCCAAGGCCATGTAAGTCCTACTGGAGGGCTGAATGTAGGCAGCTGCAAGGAGCCCTCTGGGTGCCCTTGGCTTTTGGAACCCACAAGGTTTCACTTGCAGCGCTGCAGAAATGCCATGGATATCTGCCTTAAAAACATTCCCCAGGTGTGGCGGGGAAGTGAGAACAGAAGAAACACCAAGAATCCCTTCAGCTCTTTACTGTGGTCAGTTGAACTGGGAGTGACAAAGCTGAAAAGCCCTTTCATGCCATGAGTGGATTTAATCTGAGATCATCAAGAGATCCTATTATCCTATTTAACTGTGGCTCTAGGGCAGGACTGAATCTTGCCGAGCTCACAGCTCCCTTGCAAACCATCAGCCAGCACCAACCAGACTGTACAAAGAGGACGTGCCAAAAGTCTCCCTAAAAAAGACAGAGGGAGTTTTGTGGCTGCCGTAGACAAACTAAATAGGTCTTATGGAGAAAAGTCTGCCCTAACTTCATAGAATCATAGAATCATAGAATGGTTAGAGTTGGAAGGGACCTTAAAGATCATCAAGTTCCAACCCCCCTGCCATGGGCAGGGACACCTCTCCCTAGAGCAGGTTGCTCAAAGCCCCATCCAGCCTGGCCTTAAACACATCCAGGGATGGGGCATCCACAACTTCCCTGGGCAACCTGTTCCAGTGAACTTCTTACTGTCTTTTCTTCCATGGACAGGTCTTCAAGCTTAGCGGAAGAAAATGTTGAACAACAGCTCCATCACCCAGTTCCTCCTCCTGGCATTCACAGAAACACGGGAGCTGCAGCTCTTGCACTTCTGGCTCTTCCTGGGCATCTACCTGGCTGCCCTCTTGGCAAACGGATTCATTATAACCGCCATCATCTGTGACCACCACCTCCACACCCCCATGTACTTCTTCCTCCTAAACCTCTCCCTCCTTGACCTGGGGTCCATCTCCAGTTCTGTTCCCAAAGCCATTGTCAATTCCCTCTGGGACACCAGGGACATCTCCTACTGGGGATGTGCTGCACAGACCTTATTCTTTACCTTCTTTATCACAGCAGAGTATTGTCTTCTCACTGTCATGGCCTATGACCGCTACGTTGCCATCTGCCAACCCCTGCAATACGGGACCCTCCTGGGCAGCAGAGCTTGTCTCCACATGGCAGTGACTGCCTGGGGAAGTGGGTTTCTCGATGCTGTGGTACACACAGCCAATACATTTTCAATCCCCCTCTGCCAGGGCAATGTCCTGGGACAGTTCTTCTGTGAAATCCCCCAGATCCTCAAGCTCTCCTGCTCAGACTCCTACCTCAGGGAGATCTGGCTTCTTGTGGTAAGTACATGTTTAGTCTTTGGTTGTTTTGTGTTCATTGTGGTGTCCTATGTGCAGATCTTCAGGGCCGTGCTGAGGATCCCCTCTGAGCAGGGACGGCACAAAGCCTTTTCCACGTGTCTCCCCCACCTGGCTGTGGTCTCCCTGTTTGTCAGCACTGCTGTGTTTGCCTACCTGAAGCCCCCCTCCATCTCCTCCCCGTCCCTGGATCTGGTGGTGACTGTGCTGTACTCAATGATGCCTCCAGTAGTGAACCCCCTCATCTACAGCATGAGGAACCAGGAGCTCAAGAAGGCCATTAGGAATCTGATTTCATGGATATTTTTCATGAGGGAGAAATTTACCGCCTTCCTACACAAATGACTCCCACATCCTCTAATTTCATACGGAATTTTGTTTGGTTGGTTGGTTGATATTGTGTTTTTCAATACTTTATTTATAGTTATTGTTGTTATTCATAGTTTTTATGTTCCTACTCAAAGGTTTCATTTCCGTGACTACACCTGAGACCATGTACCTCCTTGGTGTCACCTGATTCCCTTTAAAATTGCATTCAACAGTGGCTCAGAGCTAGCCTCTTTCATAGCATCTCTGTAAAAAACCCCAAGGCCTGAGGAACTGCACCCCTAACTTCCTCTTCCTCCATGTGTTCAGGAATAGAAACCTTAGTGTCTGTGCCATTGCAGAGATATAGGACTGGATTTAGGAGTCACCAGTCGAGGTTTGCTGACAGGTAAGGTGGTGGATGTAACTTGGGGATGTACCCAGGACTTCAACATAGGTGACATTGAGGACATCCACCTTCTGGAAAAGGGGAATCTGGATGGTCTGGAGAGCCCTGTGGTTCTCTCAGGTTCTCCTGTAAATTTAGAATTTTCTAGTGGCTGAATCCCAGAGTTCACCAAGGTGCCCCTGGACTGAAGCTCCATTTTGTCAGTTCTTACAGCTTGCCTGCAGACAGCTCACTGTGGTTCTGATCCATCATCACAACATAAAAGCATANCTTAGTGTCTGTGCCATTGCAGAGATATAGGACTGGATTTAGGAGTCACCAGTCGAGGTTTGCTGACAGGTAAGGTGGTGGATGTAACTTGGGGATGTACCCAGGACTTCAACATAGGTGACATTGAGGACATCCACCTTCTGGAAAAGGGGAATCTGGATGGTCTGGAGAGCCCTGTGGTTCTCTCAGGTTCTCCTGTAAATTTAGAATTTTCTAGTGGCTGAATCCCAGAGTTCACCAAGGTGCCCCTGGACTGAAGCTCCATTTTGTCAGTTCTTACAGCTTGCCTGCAGACAGCTCACTGTGGTTCTGATCCATCATCACAACATAAAAGCATAAGGAGCTGCAGCACACTACAGGAAACAAAAGTTTTGTACAGTCCGATGTAGAAATGAGCAGAACAACTATGTTAGAAGCATCGTTATATCCTGTATAGAGGGCAGAAAGCAAGCAAAGGCAGGGCCAGTGGTGAAGAAAAGTCAGGCTGTTTTAGGGGAACCTATGAGGATGGTTACAGAGAAGAACTTGGGATAGAGAAAGGGGAAAAAGGAAAACCAAAAGTTCAGCTCAGGATGTGATGACACCTATTTGGGGTAACCTGCCAACCAGCCTCTGTCAGTGACTTTAGTTGGACAAAAAGGTGTCAGATGAGTGAACCAAACTCATGTCTGCTTACTTCCGTGGTCATGGGGAACATGTGTTCTCTCCCTGTTATCATCAAGGGAAGAGTCCTGGTGGAAGGAAATGCACAATCACTCATCCTGGAGGGACCTCGGCAGGTGCCCAGGCCAAGATAACCCACAGTCTGTCGAGAAAGAAGAATGAGGCTTGGGCTGTTTGCACACTTGGTTACATTAGTGGGAGAGGTCACCTGTATTGATACACCCACAGCACAGATCCCTCCAGGAGCTGCTCTAAAAACCTCCATGTCTCTAGGAGCTGGCCTCAGGATTCTCTATTCCCTCAAGTTCCCAATGCTCACACACAAATGGTCCTCTCCAGCACAAGCCGACAGAACTCTTGAGGTTGGAAGCTGCCACCTTCCACCTTCTCTGTGCTTCTTCTTCATGCGTGACATTAATCAGGAGCTCCTTTCTCATCCGTGCCAGTCTTCTGCCACTTTGGCATGACTTTCTGCATGATGGGATGGTCTATTGTGAATCATGAAGAGGTGATCCTTGATCAACAAACAGCTCTCACCAGAACCAGCTTGGGCAAAGACGTCCCCTGGTCCAAGGTTATCAAAATTTACCACCCTAACTCTTACACCAATCAGTCTTTATAGAATGACGATGTATTAACTTTCTTAAGATATAGTTGATATTCTTATTGTGTACTGATTTATTGGTCTTGAGTAAGAGAACTAAAGGACACCAGCTCACCACAAGCAGTAGAACAGCCCTGCCCTCGAAATAAGGACTTTGCGTCTTGGAATCATAGACCTATACATGAAGGATAAAAGATGCCCCTGGAGATCCGAGATAATGCCAGTTTCCTGGTCCCTCTAACACATCTTTGAAACTCTCCCAGCGTCCAGCCTCACAGATCAGTAACTCACAATGGACCAATGTCAGGGATGTCTGGAGCAATAAACACGAGCGAGAATGCTGATGGTGCTGCAGAAAAACAGTTGCTTTGTGAAGTTTTACTGTCATTACTAATTGCTTTTCTTTGTGTTAATTAGCCCAGAGTCAAAACATGTGGTACCTAAATACCTGAACGGTGCAATAGCCCTGTCTAAAACCCCATTTGAGGTACCCCCATTTAGCTCAGACTTCTCAGGCACATGAATAAATATTTACCCTTGTAATTCTGTACTTTGTGTTGTTGCCCCTCTGCTGGGTCTGCAAGGGCCTGTTGTGTGTTTTCATAACACAAGTGTCTGTTTGACACTGCAGTGGGATGAGGTCTCTCCCTTCTCCAGGCAGTAGGTGTAAGGATGTCCAGAACATGCACCACATCCCAAGTCACCATTCATGTGCTACACTCTCAAACTGCTGTTTTTTCTCTCCCCCAACATTTACTCAGCTTCTTGATAATACACTCAAGGAACAGACAAGACAAATTTTGCCAGCAGCATCTTTTCATTCATGGAGATCACCTTCACTTTTGTCAAAGGCCCTTGGGGGCTGCAGAGACACCACTGACAAAACCCCTCATTCTTGCCAGAGCTGCCCTTCCCAGCCCTGTTTCTCTCTGGTCTTGGAAACAGCAGGTTTCCTCACTCTAAACATCCAGTTTTAGCTTTAAGTGCCCAAATTCCATGCACTTTGCTGTGACTCTTCACTGGAGCAGTATCAATCATCTTACAATAGATCTTGGAGGCTGGCAGGACTCCCTGACATCTACCAAAAAGCAAATGTCACCTGCATCTTTCAAAAGGGTCCAGAGAATGAGCTGTGGAGCTAAAGGCTGCTGAGCTTCAATTTAGATGAGGAAAAGGTCCCAGAGCATGTTCTCCTGGACTGCATTTCTGGGTGCCTGGGAGAGAAGGTGCCTGGAGGAAGTGAGGGTATATGTACGTCAGTTAGTGTCTGGGACTTGGAGGGCCATGGTGTTATGGCATTGTACACCACACAAAGATTTGGCCACCTCAGAAAAAGGGACACTGTGGGAGAGGTGCCAGCAAGTGGGGCCATTGCCTGACAGGAAAGAGCTAAAGCAGGATCTATCCAACTTGTCCAACCTTCATTGTTCCCAGCTCACTTTCAATATGAAACATAGATATGATGTGTAAGAAAAGAAATATGTCCTTGGAATACATTTTCTCCATTCATAGTTCTGGAACAAAAGGTGTTTTTGGCAATGGCTGCACAAATCTATATTTGCACAGGGTGTGAGAAAGTGTCATCAGCTTGTTGGTCCGTGTCCCTGTCCTATGAAAAAATTCAGAAGAACTTACAGGCCAGCACCCAAGATCTGAAAATCAAGACTTCTTGAGCATTTCTTATGCTGCAGACGTTTCTGCATATGCTGCAACTTCTGCCTTGCATCTTCATCCAGGGGTTGTCTCAGATACCCACACAGAAGGGGCAACTTCCTCCAAGATACGTGGCAGTAGCCAAAGCCACCACATGGAACTGGAAAATGTGACCTAGGAGGTATGGGAGCCTTCCTAGAGCAGGAGCTGGTGGACAGGCAAGATAGGCAAGGGCATCTCTGTTGAGACAACTGATTTTTCTGTTTGGAGTACAAAAGACAGCCTGGGAAAATGCACCCATAATGTCCAACTCTCATCTCTGCCTTCACCTATAACGGAGTCACAGCTAGTTTACCCTGCAGAGAATGAAACACGGCTGGGTCTAGATGTGGCAGAGTCTACTTGAAGTTTCCTCTCCTGGGCACTTCCAAGCCCAGTCCAGCCCTTTGCTGGCTCTCACCAAATCCCCTGCCCTCACCCCAGCCCAGTGCCACAAATCAGCCCATTCTGGCCTGGCCCCATGGCAGTGCCCACCACAGATGGCTGCAGAGCTCTGAGTGCTCACCCCACAACCCCATCCCCTGTGAAGGGCACAGCAGTTGCTGGGGACCAGAGAGGGGTCTCCAACTCCCCAGCAGCCCCGGGGCTGAAGGTTGGACAAGGCAGGAAGGAATGAAGGTCAGTGAAACTGCAGGAACCCTGGCCTCAGGTCCAGGAGGTGCCTACCACAGACTGCCTCTGCCCCCTCAGTGCCAGCCCCTGTGCCCAGGCCAGTACAAAAGTCCTGGTCCAGGGACAGAGCAGCCTGGCCCAAGTGGGTGTCTGTTCCCCTGAGTGGGTTTCTCTTTCTCATAGAATTCTTTCTGCAGGCACATGAATGATCCCTTGTTCTTCTCCATGGACAGCCCTTCTATTCAAGGTGTATTTTCCCAGGTGAGAGTATCCAGGCTGGCCTAGCTGGACACTCTTCTTCCTACCCTGTGCTCCCTGGTCTGGTGGTGCTGCCCTGCAGAGGGAAGGGGCTGTGGTGTCCTGTGGGGCAAGAGGTGACCCTGCCCTGGCCATGGTGGTCGGGCTGGAGAGCAGACCCAGAAAGAACAGCATCACCTCTGCTGAACCTGTTTCCATGTTCCCCCGTGACTCAGTAAGAAAGGACAAGGCTGGAGAGGACCAAGGGGTGTCTCCAACAGCACTAGAGACAGGGGAGGGCTGCATTAGATCCATGGGGCTTTCTAGGAGGGTTTCTAAACCACTCTCCAGTCTTATGTCCTTTGGGATTCTGCCTCCTCACAGCCTCTCCTGGCATTGAGGAACCCCGAGTTGTCCATGGGTTCTTCAAGTTCTCCTTTTTATCTGGAAAACATTCCCTCGGATGGTCATGCATTTGTTGAGGTGCCACTCACTGCCCACCCAGACTCACGCACTTTTCCTGGAGATACCCTGAGCTCTTTCGGTAGCTCCCGATTCCTTTCCAGGAGGGCAGCGATCACCAGCCTCACTGCAGGTGGGTCAGCACCAAACAGACATATCAAGACCAGTTGCTGTCTGAGCGGCCATGTGAAACCAAGAATGGAAGTCCTCATCAACCACTTGGTCCTTAACCTGGGACTCTGAGCTTTTCCCCTTAAATCCACCAAGAAAAACAGGCCAGCAGAAGTCCCTGTAAGGGATCAGTTCCTTGTATGTGTTTCTGGCATCAGCTTTGGAAGAGGCGTTCAGCCCCTGGGCCTGCCTTGAGCAGTCCCTTTAGTGACAACAGAGGCCAGCTCTGACACAGGGGTTCACATGGCCTGCTCCTGCCTACACCCACTAGGATGCCCCTGCAGAGACACCAGGACTGTCACAAGGTACACAAGACCTTTGGGGTAACACAAAGGCAAGGCCACAGCAGGACAGTGTGAATGTGAGGAGAGACCAGCACTAGAAAGGCCACATCCTGCTGCTGTCCTTGGCCATGGCTCCAGGGAAGAAGGACCCCGACCCACAGGTGGCAGAAACTCGTAAAAGATGGAATTATATACCACATGTATTAAAATAAAAACCAAAACAACCCCCCTCCCCCAAAAATGCTCCACACAAATGAAATAAATATATATATGAATATATATATATGAAATGGAATACATACACTCGGTGCTTCTAAGTCAGACACAACAGTCGCAATACATAAGCACTGGCAGAGCTGGGATGAATTCAAACATTTCTGTATGAACGTGAAGATCACCTAGATATCAAGAGCAGTGAACACCAAGCAAAACGCAGAGCTGTTCTGAGATACCGTGGGTGTCACAACTACACAGGGCTTGGCAAATTCTTACACATGAAAAATATCTATGAAATGAGTTTACCCAGGGCATCCTTGAGTTCCTTCTCCAAATAGTGAAGGGCAGCTAATTCCAGCATCGAGGTTTGGCTGACCAGAGAATGGGTGTCAAAAAGAGACGGAGATTCTCCCTCCATTAAGCCCTACCTCTTTGACTTTTTTTTAATCCTGGACCCCTAGGTTAAAGGCCTTCTGGACACTGAAGTGCTAGGGGTTGTCCAAAACATGTACTCAGTGGTTGCCTACACTGTCACCTGTCACTGACTGGTGAGTCTGAAATCCAGTCCTCTGTTGCTAATATGTAGCAGTGGGTCTGACAGGTTATTCCCCTGCAGCCATGCAGAATCCTGAACATCCTTCTGGGGATGTAGTTGCTCGTACCTATTCCTGTCACCACCACTGGAAGAAAAGCCCATGGCCCAAAGGAGATCCTAGTTTATTACAAAGACCCTGTANGGAAAAGGCTTTGTGGCGTCCCTGCTCAGAGGGGATCCTCAGCACGGCCCTAAAGATCTGCACATAGGACAGCACAATGAAAACAAAACACCCAAAAAATAAACAGCCACTGACCACAAGAAGGTCAGCTTCCCTGAGGTAGGAGTCAGAGCAGGAGAGCTTGAGGATCTCGGGGACTTCACAGAAAAACTGGTTTATGGCATTGTCTTGGCAGAGGGGTATTGAAAACATAGTGGTCGTGTGAAGGAGACCATAGAGAAACCCAGAGCCCCAGGCAGCTGCTGCCATGTGGACACAAGCTCTGCCGCCCAGCAGTGTTCCATAGTGCAGGGGTTTGCAGATGGCAACGTAGCGGTCGTATGCCATGACAGTGAGATAAGAGAACTCTGCACCAATCAAGAAGAACACAAAGAATACCTGGGCAGCACATCCTGCATAGGAGATGGCCCTGGTGTTCCAGAGGGAATTGGCCATGGATTTCGGGACAGTGGTTGAGATAGAGCCCAGGTCAAGAACAGCGAGGTTAAGGAGGAAGAAGTACATGGGGGTGTGGAGGTGGTGGTCACAGGCGATGGTGATGATGATGAGTCCATTTCCCAGGAGGGCAGCCAGGTAGATGCCCAGGAAGAGCCAGAAGTGCAAGAGCTGCAGCTCCCGTGTGTCTGCAAATGCCAGGAGGAGGAACTGGGTGAAGGAGCTGCTGTTGGACATTTCCTGCTTCTGGACATGGGGATCTGTTCATGGAGGAAAAAGCAGTGAGACGTCAAAGTAAAATTATATGATCAAAACCTACTCCATTTCTAAAAGAACTCCCCTCACAATTGACCAGTCTCCTTCAGGAAACCTTTGGCTCGTTAGTATGGGTTGGGGGTGAGGGTTCCACAGGGGACAGGGGTCCTGCTGTGGGCTCTAGAGGACTCAGTCCTTCCCTGCAACCACAAGTAAACAGGAACATGGAGCAACCTCAGATCAAATCAAATTCTGAGATAAAAGACCTTTTCATTATTACGCACACCCCCTCAGTTCACCTGACTGCAGAGCAGAGCTGTTGGGATTGGGTTGGTTTCTTCTCTTCTGGTGACCCCACCATGCCTGAGGCCTTTTATCAAGGCAGAAATCCTTAAGCTATTTCTGCTGTGCTGTTAAGTGAGACCTTCTGCAACCTGAGAGGGAAAGGGACTGTCCCCTAGTGCAGAGTGAGGACAAGTTCTCTGTCCATCAGCTCTGTTCTCAGTTGCCATCTGCTGGCACCTCTTAGATCTAGCTGGAGAACAATCGTGCTTGGGTCTTCCTTTTCAGTGACACTGGAGAGGGCTGTGACCAGAGGGTCTCTGGTCTCCGGTTCGAGCCAGAGACAAAGAGTAGTATTTACAGCTACCCAGCACCATTTCCCTGGGCTTAGCATTCAGGTGTTTTCTCCATGGGGTTGCTCAGAATGCCACAGGAGAGCAGTGCCCCTCTGGAGGGCAGCCTGCAGCTGGGCAGGATGGCCCAGGGAAGCACTGCCATAGTCAAAATTGGGCAGGATAAGAAAGGGGGGGTCAGAACGTTGCGAAGCCACAAGCTGCAGTGGCCAGAGCCCCAGAGTAAAACAGGGGACGTGGATGCTTTTCCTTAGATAGCTCTGCTGGACAGAACCCGCAGCGTCAGTGTTGGAGCAGCACTCAAGTGCCACAGCCATGAGTGCAACAGCAAGAAGACAACCCGCAGGGAGGAGAGGCAGAGCTGCCCAGAGAGGTGAGGAGTCTCCTTCTCTGGAGATATTCACACAGTGGATGCGTTCCTGCCCAACAACCTGCTCTGGGTGACCCTGCTTTGGGGGAGGGGTGGTTGGAGTAGATGATCTCTGAAGGTCCCTTCCAACCCCCCTCTCTGTGGTTCTGAGAAGAGGGGAAGACAACAAAGGACTCTGGCCACGGAAGAAAGGACAGGGAGACACAGCTGGACACCGGAGCATTTCTCCTCTTCTGTTGTCAGGCTGCTGGAGAGGGCAACTCATTACCACGTGCCCCTGGCGTTGAAGTTGGGGAGTTCTGCTGGGTGAGAGAGGAGACCAAAGGAGGTCATCCGTGAAGGTGTCTGCACTGCAGGGGGTGGCAAAGAGGTGACATCCTCCCATCGCATTTCTGGTAGCAGCTCCCACACACTGCCTGCCCATGTCTCTGCTGCCTGGAGATGTCCATGCCAGGGGCTGTTTCTCCCTCCCCAGGTCTTCTGGTCAGTGTTCCCAGACCCTGTCCTACACACTGTGGGCACAGCCCTGCACTGCAGACACCTCCTGGGAGCAGGACACTGCCCAGGGGCACCTCTGTGTGTGCAGAGGCGACATCTGACACAACTGCTATGGAGACCCAGGATCTCAGTGCCTTCTCCAGAAGGTAGAAATTATTCCCTCCTCTCTCTGACCACCCACAAAANCTCTGAAGGTCCCTTCCAACCCCCCTCTCTGTGGTTCTGAGAAGAGGGGAAGACAACAAAGGACTCTGGCCACGGAAGAAAGGACAGGGAGACACAGCTGGACACCGGAGCATTTCTCCTCTTCTGTTGTCAGGCTGCTGGAGAGGGCAACTCATTACCACGTGCCCCTGGCGTTGAAGTTGGGGAGTTCTGCTGGGTGAGAGAGGAGACCAAAGGAGGTCATCCGTGAAGGTGTCTGCACTGCAGGGGGTGGCAAAGAGGTGACATCCTCCCATCGCATTTCTGGTAGCAGCTCCCACACACTGCCTGCCCATGTCTCTGCTGCCTGGAGATGTCCATGCCAGGGGCTGTTTCTCCCTCCCCAGGTCTTCTGGTCAGTGTTCCCAGACCCTGTCCTACACACTGTGGGCACAGCCCTGCACTGCAGACACCTCCTGGGAGCAGGACACTGCCCAGGGGCACCTCTGTGTGTGCAGAGGCGACATCTGACACAACTGCTATGGAGACCCAGGATCTCAGTGCCTTCTCCAGAAGGTAGAAATTATTCCCTCCTCTCTCTGACCACCCACAAAACCAAGAGGAGGGAAAAAAAAAAAGCACAGATTCTTTTCCTTTCAATTAAACGCTGCCTGATCTCACCCTTAGAAAGCTCCCTCAGTATTTGTCCTGCGGGGGACCTGGAGCTGTGAGTAGCTCTGACCCATGTGGCACCACTCAACATTAGAAGGACAAAGCCCTTCTCCTGCCAGGGGTCACTGCTTCTACCCACAGCTTCTCCCCACAGATCCATGCGGAACTCTCTGGGCAGGCTGAGAGCTGACCCTGCCAGACAGCAGAGTCCCTGCCCCAGCGCACAGATCCCTGGGGTGCAGGAACCCTGCTGAGAAGACAGCCCTGTTNCTGCCCATGTCTCTGCTGCCTGGAGATGTCCATGCCAGGGGCTGTTTCTCCCTCCCCAGGTCTTCTGGTCAGTGTTCCCAGACCCTGTCCTACACACTGTGGGCACAGCCCTGCACTGCAGACACCTCCTGGGAGCAGGACACTGCCCAGGGGCACCTCTGTGTGTGCAGAGGCGACATCTGACACAACTGCTATGGAGACCCAGGATCTCAGTGCCTTCTCCAGAAGGTAGAAATTATTCCCTCCTCTCTCTGACCACCCACAAAACCAAGAGGAGGGAAAAAAAAAAAGCACAGATTCTTTTCCTTTCAATTAAACGCTGCCTGATCTCACCCTTAGAAAGCTCCTTCAGTATTTGTCCTGTGGGTAACCTGGAGCTGTGAGTAGCTCTGACCCATGTGGCACCACTCAACATTAGAAGGACAAAGCCCTTCTCCTGCCAGGGGTCACTGCTTCTACCCACAGCTTCTCCCCACAGATCCATGCGGAACTCTTTGGGCAGGCTGAGAGCTGACCCTGCCAGACAGCAGAGTCCCTGCCCCAGCGCATAGATCCCTGGGGTGCAGGAACCCTGCTGAGAAGACAGCCCTGTTCACCCCTGGATGCACACCCACCTTCACCCCCTGCAGCCATCCCTGGAAGAGGGGAGCCATCATGCCCTGCCCTTCTCATGGTGTGCCAGAGAAGCCCCGCTCTGGAGCACATCCTTCTCATCACTAGTCATGGGATGTGCCAGCTCTAGGAAATCCCTCCAGGATATTCATGTGCGTGGCGCTAAAGCCAGAGACTTACCGTGTCAAGGGCTCAGAATGTTTTTCCCTAAGTGAGCTCTCTACATCTTCTCACCCCAGACTGCCTTCAGCCTCTCTCTACCTTGTCCTCTCTCCTCAGTGCCTGCAGGCAGTGCCCTCAGCCCTGCTCTGCTTTGCAGAGGAGCTGTTCCTGGGCAGATCTGTGCTATCCATGAGCTCCCTCTCTCCCAGGAGACCACAAGCTCAGCAGTGCAGGACCAGCCCAAGGTGGAAATTTCTCTGGGCTGCCTCCAGGTGTCCCTGAGTCTCCAGGGAACCTAGCGTGACACCAGCTGAAGTAATTACTGAGGTTCCCTCACTCAGCTGGGAAAGACACATCCTTCCACCATTCTGTTGTCAATGCCACGTCTCTCCTGTGAAGCAAAGACTTGGCTGGCAACAGGGTCCTTGGTGCTTGGTACCAAGCCTCCTTACAGCAAGGATAAACTTGCCACAACTGGGGTTCTTAAGCCCAAAAGTGCATCAAAATATTCAGCCAGAGGCACCAACAGGGCAAGCAGCAGCTGTTACTGTCGGAGACAAAGCTGTGATATTGGCCCGGGCATGCTGGCAGAGCTCAGTTCTGCTGGTCTTCAGGGACAGCCCTGCCCAAGCACAGCAACAGTCAAGATCCAAATTCAGTCTACGCTTGAGAAGCTGTTTAAGGGCACCACAACGGGTGTTTACTGCTTCAGAAGCAGTTAAAGGAGAAACAAATAATGTGTGGCCTTGGATGAATTGATAAGATCAGGTGTAGAGACATCTGAAATACCCTGTGTGCCCTTCCCCTCAGTCTTCCCCCAGCGAGGTCTCACTTGTGTCCTCCAATGCCGGACTCTAGAAGAGAACAACCAGTAACGAATGGGGATCAAGTCAGAGGTCCCTTGAACTGGCACAATCCCCATCGATCCGTGGGGCAGGAGGGGTGGCATCCCAGGGAACCGAGGCAGCAGGCCGATTTCACTGTAAGGCCACTCTCCATCATATTTGAAAGGTCATGGAGATCATCATCTGATGATTCACAGCACCCAAGCATTTCATGCACCTTTCAGCGATCCCTGAACAATGAGCTGAAGAACCAAAGGCTTTTCCCCAGACCATGTCCACTTGGATCTCATTTCTGTGTGTCTAAAAGAGGCCATGACTGAATTACCCAGGACATTGTGGATTCCCGAAGACACTCTTTGCTTTATGTGATGAAAGGACAGGATTGCTGAATGTGGGAAGAGCTCTGATGGTCTTTTACCTGGAAGTCATCAAGGCTTCCAGTATCATCCACAGTGAATTTCTTGTGTCCCGGTTGAGATGTTAAGGGAGATGAGAGAGTGCTTTGTCATAGCACCACACTGAGGAGAGCATACACTAGAGTGGAGGGCATGGTGGCCATCCCAAAGAACACAGAGGGGCAGGAGAGGTGCGCAGGAAGGAACCTTATGATATCCAATAAACACAAATTCAAATTCCTACCCCTGAAGTGGGTGAAGGCTCTGAAATGCCATTGGGCAGGGACTGGGCAGCAGCTCTGTATGGAATGTCCTGGTGGCCATTGCGTTGCCTTAGGCAAACCACAAGCCATCAACAAATGTGGCCAACAGCAGTCTGGGCTTTAAGAGCAGGAGAACAGTCAGTGGAAGTGATCATCTGCCTCTTCTTACAACACATTACACCACATCTAGAACACTTGCCCAGATTGTGGTGTCAGAGACACTTGTAAGTTGGAGGGCCACCAAAGTTAACTGGGTCACAGAGATGGTGAGGGCTGGAGAACTTGCCGAATTTGGAGTAGCTGATGGGTGGGGGCTTGTTCCCCCTGGAGAATGGTGGGTCATGTCAGGAGAGGATAGAAAAAACCTGCAGTGGCTATGGTGAGGTTTCCAGGAAGACACTGTGGTGCAAGGCAGGAGCACAGGTGGCAAGGAGCTAAACTAAGAGAAGGTGAGGGTCAAAAAGAGGAGAAGTTTTTGAAGCATGAGGACAGTCAGACATGGGAATCCACTTCCCAGAGAGTGTGCACTGCCTCCATCCCTGGAAGTTTCTTAGACCCATATCACAGAATCAGAGAGTAACAGAATCATAGAAGGATGGGGTTAGAAATGAGATCATCTTGTCCACCCCACCTGCCAAAGCAGGGTCACCCAGAGCAGTTTGTTCATTAACAGGTCCAGGCGGGGTTTGAATATCTCCAGAGAAGCAGACTCCACCACCTCTCTGAGCAGCCTGTTCCAGTAATCTGATGTTTTTTCCTCATGTTGAGACAGAATTTCCTGTGTTCCAGTTTGTGCCTGTTGCCCCTTGTCCTTTTACTGGAAACCACTCAGAAGAGTCTGGTCTCATCCTCCTGCCACCCGCCTTTTAGATATTGCTCAACATTGATGAGATCCCCTCTGAATCTTCTCTTCTCCAGGCTAAACAGCCCCAAGTCTCTCAACCTTTTCTTCATAAGAGAGGTGCTCCAGTCCATTGGTCATTGTCATAGTCCTCTGCTGGACTCTCTCCAGTAGTTCACTGTCTTTTTTGGACTGTGGAGCCCAGAACTGGACACGCTGCTCCAGAAGTGGTCTCACCAGGGCAGAGTAGAGGGGTAGGATAACCCCTCTCAGTCTGCTGGCAACCACAGGAGACAATTGGTCTTCTTGTCAACCAGTAAACATTGCTGGCTTGTGGGCAACTTGTTGCCCACAAGGACTCCCAGGTCCCTCTCTGCAGAGAACCTGGTGCCACGGACACTGATCATTTCCCTCTCCAGAGAGTGACAGAGGCTGGATCTCCTTCTCAGGACAGTGTCCAGGACAAGATGCCACAGCCATGTGGGGAGCTCACCAGATTCTTACTGGCACTTCACTCGGCATCTCTTCAGACACATTTGATGCTTTTCTGTGGCTACTTGTTCTGCACAGACAATCATAAAAAAACCCCAGCTGCTTCCTAAAAGAGCCCACAAACGCTTTCAGAAACTTGGAGGTTTGTTATTGACTTTTACTTCTCAGAATGACAGTTCTATCTCCTTTCAGAGCTGCAGTTCAGACACTTGGCACCACAGAGTACATTAACACCTGAAACTCACTCACAAGCCAAGATCAGGGCATCATTTTCTGAGTTCCTCAGTTCTTACATGGCTCATTAGGGAGATGCTGAAGTGGAAATATTTCAATAATAATAAAAAAAATAAAAAAGAAAGGATTCTTTTTCTTCCACTTTACTTCATTTGTCTGTTTACACACGATGTGATACCAGCAATTTCCAAATGGTGTTGAAACACAACATCTCCAAATGGAGGCTCAATGTACAGGGAACTCAAGAACCTTTATGTCAGGTACTCTACAGGCAGTTTATGTCTCAACCCCCAACCCACCTTCCTCTCATCAGCCACCTAGGAGCAGCCTTGGTCAAGTCTGAGCTCTCCCCACTGCAGTCTGTAGGTCCGTGTTTCAGTCCATAAGCACCAGTTTCCACCAGTTCTCTTGGAGAACAGGCTGTACACCAACATAGGAGGGTGTTTCTTAACTGCCAAAAAGAAAACCATCAAAGGCAGACATGACTGAATAAAAAATAAAATACAATCTTTTGGTGAAAATGAAGTCCACGTGACCTCCTTTGCTAAGTTCACTTTTGTCAGTGGATGGTCTTAAACCAACAAGAAGCCCATTTTGGGGTAAAGTAGAGATCCTAAGAAGCCCCAACACACTCCTTGCCCTGGACTTTGTTTGTTCATGTTTGTTTACAGTGAGTCACACTCTAAAGTCACTGGGTCCCTTGAATCTCAGAGGGAAGTAAAGAGACAAAGAAAACAAAATGCTCTTTTTTGAATCACAGAATGCATGGCTGGGTCACAGAGGCATCTTCAAGTAGACTCTGCTCCATCTTGACCCACACAGCTCTCATTCTCCTGCAGTGCTGGAGGACTTGGGTGAATGGTCCAGGATCCCATTTCTAATCCCTGGAGAGAGATGAGTTGTCTCAACTGAGATGCTTTGGTCAGCCCTGACTGTCAACCAGCTCTTGTCCCTGAAAGACTCCTGGCAGTCATGGGCTACATTTCCCAGTCCCAAGGAAGGGGCTTTGGGTACCCCCAGCAAATTTGAGCCAGTGGCCACCACCGTCTGGGCAACTGCATCAACCTCTGAAGGAAGACTTGGAAGTTGAAAAATATGCAAAGAAGGCCTCGGTTTAATAAGTGCGCAAAAATTTTTCTTTTTCACATATTGAAGCTGGCCTGTAAATTCTCATTCTTGTTCCACAGGCCATGGACAGGGACCAGCAAGCTGACGGCACTCTCCCTCTCTCTCTATAAGTACAGATCTATCCACCTGGTCCCTTCTGACTGCTAACATTTGAGTTTTCTGAAGGAATCCTTGATTTTTGTCAGTCTCTTTCACCAAGACCTAACAAGAAACACCTTGACAGCACTATGGTCTTCTTGTCTCCACCAGAGAGCCTGGGAGGTCTTATACCGTGGTTCTGAACTTGGCATTGAATGTCTCCACATCATACTGCTCCAGAGAATTCCCTGAGCAAAATTTAAGGGACAGGATTTCCTTTCCCAGGGACTTGGGTCACAGAATGGAAGGGTGGGAAGGGACCTTTGGAGATCATCTAGTCCAACCCCTGCCAAAATGCATTCACCTAGAGCAGGTTAGACAGGGACCCATCCAGGCAGGTTTTGACTATCTGCAGAGGAGACTCAACACCCACTCTGGGCAGCCTGTTCCAGTGTTCTGTCACCCTCAGAGGAAAGAACTTCTTCCTCATGTGGAGATGGAATGTCCTGTGCTCCAGTCTGTGCTTCTTGCCCCTTCTCTTGTCACTGAGCACCACTGAAGAGTCTGACCCCCTCCTTTAGATATTCCTGAGAAGTGATGAGGTACCCTCTCAGTCTTCTCAAAGGCTAAACAGCCCCAGGACTCACAGTCTTTCCTCATCAGAGAGATGCTTCAGTCCCCTGATCATCTTTGTAACCTCCGCTGGATTCATTCCAGCAGTTGCCTGGCCTTCATGAAGTGGGGAGCCCAGAACTGGACCCGGTACTCCAGATATGGCCTCACCAGGGCAGAGTAGAGGGGGAGGGTGAGCTTCTTTGACCTGCTAGCCATGCTGCTTTTAATGCACCCAAAGAGACCATTGCCCTTCTTGGCCACAAGGGCACATTGCTGGGTCCTGGTTCACTTGTCCAGGGTCATGGATGGGCGCTTTGACATGATAAAACAAGTCTGTGTTTACTCAGCATGAGAAGCACCTTTACCTTGACTTTGCCAACTTGTCATCACTGCCTGGAGTTTCCTACTCTAATCAATCCCAGGGTGGCTGTGTTAGTGTTTTCCCTCAGTGGGATACATAAAGACTGCAAGAAACTTTGGACCTCTCATCTGACTTTCACTCCTTGAGAAGTTTCCTTCACACCCTCTGGGTGTCTGAGTTTCAGACTCAACCCCATAACCTCTAGGGGTCTCCTTAAAGCTCTTCTGGGCTGGTCTCTGCTGCTGAGCTGGGACAGAAGGAGCTCAAGGACACAGGGCAGCCCTGCAGAGAGACAGCTCTGCCCAGGAGCAGCTCCTCAGCAAGGCACAGCAAGGTTCAGGGTGCTGCATATAGACACCAAGGGGAAAGGAGCCAGGCAGAGAGAGGGTAGAGGCGGTTGAGAGTGGGAGGGTGCTGAGAGCTCACTGTGGGAGAAACCTTCACAGCCCCGGACATGGTAAGTCTCTGGGTGCAGGGCAATGCAGCGGGGCTCCCTTGAAGTTTCCCCTCAATAGAGGCAACTTGTGGGATCTCTCTCCAGTGCAGAGGGGAAGGACATGCTCTGGAGCAGGGCTTCCTTCCCACCATGTCGGAGGGATGGGGCAGGATGGCTGCCTTCTCCCGGAGGTGCTGTGGGGTGTGAAGCCAGCTGAGGATGGGTGCAGGGATATGAAGTCAGGGTGTGCATCCAGGGGTGCCCAAGGCTGTCCATCAGAGCAGGGTCCCTGCACCCCAGGGGTCTGTGTGCTGGGGCAGGGACTCTTTCGCCTGCCAGGGTCAGCTCTCAGCCTACCCTAGGACCTCCTCACAGCAATGTGGGGAGAAGCTGTGGGTGGAAGGAGTAACACCTGGTAATACAGAGCAGGGTCCTTCTGCTGTCAAGTGGGCGCTGCATGTGTCAGGGCTTCTCACAGCTCCCAATCCCATTGGCAGAAGCTTTTCAAGGAGATCATCAAGGCAGGAGTTACCTGAAAGGAAAAGAGCTTTTTCTTCAGTCTACTTCTCTTGGTGCTCTCAGGGGTGGGGAGAGGGTTTGCACATGGAAATTCTTTCTTGGGTTTGAAAGGAGGCACAACAATTACAGTTCTATTTCACTTAGAGATTTATAAATCTATGAGTGACAAAAATAAACCATATTTGGCTTCTGGAGATCCCCAGCATCACCTTGCCATCCTCATCAGAGAATGAGCCGAGGTTCCCATCAGAGCCTGCAATTGCAGAGTGTTCTCTGGGCAGTCTCCTGCTGCCAGGAGGGGTCTGCAAGGCGGAGCTGAGCACACAGCAGGTGGGATGGGCTCTGGGAGCAGTGACTGGGAGGAGAAGTGGGGACAGGGAAACAGTGCCCAGCAGGGTCAGCCCCAGGCAGCAGAGACATGGGAAGAGAGTGAGAGGAAACTGCAAGAGAAATTTTGTGGCAGTGGGAGTTCAGGGAGCTCCTTGTGATTCCCTCCAGTGTAGACCCCTCCTTCTGAGCAGCCCTCCCTGGTCTGCCCTCCCACCTACAAGAGCCTCTGCCTTCAGGGCTGGAAGCTCTGGGTTTCAGAGTGTTGGAGAGCAGGGGGTGTCTCCAATGCATTTCAGATGCTGACCCTGAGGTCTCTGGGCAGTGCAGTGTGGGGGACCTGGGAACAAGCTGATTCTCCCTTCAGCAGACACCAGGCACTGTCCTTAGGGCACTTGAGCTTCTCCCTGGGGTGCAGATGTTGAGGTGCCCTTCCCTGGTGCTGGGGGTCCTCCAGCAGGCGAGGATGGGAACACAGTGGCAGCCCCATTCTGTCTCACGTGCATCCTGCTATTCTCATGTCTGGAGATAGGCTGTAGATGGAAAATTGATATGAGAAAGGATCTATCTCAGCCGTGAGAGATGGGCACACAGCCTTCCCTGTTTAGGAGGGCAGATCTGGAAGGGCTGAGTCCCTCCCTGGGCTCTTCCCTCTCAGAGACAGATGTCCTGGGTGCTGACTCCATCACACTGTAGTGAAGAGGGACAAGTCCCACACGGTCACTGAAGCAAATGCCTCTCACTCAATCGAAGGCCCCCATTGCCAGGAACACCTTCCGAATGGAGGGACTATGTGACACCTCTGCAATGGTGAAGGTCCAAGTGCTCTGGAGCCCAAGGTCAGGGCCCCTGCTGGTCACTCACAAACCTGAGCTCGCCAGAAGGAACTGAGGGAAGGTTCCCCAAAGAAAGATAAGTCATTGTAGGGGATATCTCTGGCAAAGAGGATAAGAATCGCTCATAGATGTCTCCCCTCACTTGTTCTTGTCTTTTCTTCTTCAGCAGTCCCCATGACCAG